>PVHT020000521.1:9718403-9743534 GCA_004024745.2 Catagonus wagneri | reverse complement strand
TGCTTCTGTAAACCTGCTTGTTTGCTGAATACGGATCACGCGATCCCAGGCCAATCATATAGCAGATGGTGTCCCAATTCAAATATCAGCCAATCGGCACCCCCGACTTGTTTGTGTGTGCCCATAAAAACCCTGTACTCACTGCAGTCGGGGCCTCTTCGCGTCACCGGTAACGAGTGCGCGGGGGTCCAGGTTCGAACCTGCAATAAAGGACCCTTGCCGTTTTGGCTTTGACTTTTGACTCTGGTGTGCTCGTTTGGAGGGGGTCTCGAGACCGCGGGCATTACACCTTAAGGTGAAGAAAAATAATTATTGAGTACAAGAAGTTTGATCTTACATATACTATTTGAGTGAAAGATACCACAGTTCTTAAGCAATGTCACTCCTGCAAATGTATACCATTAAAACTGCTAGACCTTTCTCTAGCTAAGCTGTCATTATACTGAGCTAACTATAGTGGTCTTGGATTAATAAAGTTTCTCCCAGGAAAGTAACTGAATATTTTTTGATACAAGATTTGAAGAAATTTAGATTTTTTATTTTGATGTTTCCAATATTTTTCCATGAATAAGTCATGTCTATTGTTTTCAAATTTAATGGCTATAAAAGAAGATTCAGATAATTAGGATAATACACATTTGTATATAATCATGTTATCCGCACATCACTCCTCCTGATAACCCTTTTCTTATTGGAAAATGTCGAAGCTATGTTGTAGGCATTCTAAACATCTATCTAAATACATTTGGTATGCTTTTGGAATTGTTATTTAATTTTTAAATTAATTCATTATGTATTCATTGAGCAAGAACACTTTCTTCAATGCTATATTGGCTTCTAGAGGAGATTCAAAGAATACACACAGCTTTTGCTCTTAAAATCAGAACACAGTATCGGGAAAGTCCATAAAACAAGTACATAGTACATAAAGAACATGAATGAGAAGAGGAAATCAGAAAAGGAGAAGCTTAATATGGTATGAACTTTTCAAAGAGGAGACAGAGATCATCAAACCTTATTGATGGGTGCAATAATAGACTATAGTTTACAATATATGAACAGAATCAGGTTTCTTATTTACAGTAAATGCATTTTTGAGAATTGCTTGGAGTTCTACAGCACATGACTATGACGGAATATAACCCAAGCATTCCCTTCTACCTTACCCTTTATTTTTTCCAACAGCTTTCACTTTCCAAAGGCATATGACAAAAAACAGACATTTTTGATCATAGACTATTTTTCAGCATCAAGTGTTCTCCATCTCATTCAACTTTCTCATATATCACTACTCACTAGCCTGGAATAGATGAACTCAACCATCTGCGTAGCATCTGTGCCTTGTCAATGGCACATATGGAGTGGACCACCCTTCCTTTTATTGATTTTCACAACTGTTCCACATACCTACTCCAAACGTTTTACAGGTATATTTAAATTTTCTTACATATTTAATACCCCATGATATAATTATGTATAATCTCTCCAAATTTTCAATAAAATTGTGCCATAAATATGATTTTTTCTATGTCCATGGATACATAACACCTTCAGATATCTATATGGTGGCACCCTTGTGGCTATTCCTGGCTTCCTTGCTGTTGGATTCCTCATTCTCCTTCCCAATGTACCTCCTTCTCCCAATCTCCCCTATTAGAATTGTCACCCACCCTTCAAAAATTCAGAGCACTCATCCAGAGCATTCATGACAGATTTGAATTTTTATTCTGGAATAATTAATTTCCCAGTATATGCCTTTGTATACGAGATGGAGAAGACAGAAGGAAAAATCACAGAGAGAATTGCAGAAATAAAGAGGGGAGAGTTTAGACATGATATTGAGTAGTTTCTGTTGATACTCTTAGTCACCCAGATAGGGTCTGTTTCATTCTATTACTCTGAATCATGGGAATGTCAGCAATATTTGCTTTTTTTAATTATTCAATGAAAATTCTTAAACCAAATGTGTGTACACACATACACATACATACACTCCCCTAAAGAAAAATTATTAATTCCCCCAAATATTACAGCCTAAGTTCTGAAAAAGGAGCAAATTTTTTTGTCTATTTTGACAGGCATTTATCTGTAACAGAGCTATTTCATGCAAAATATGTATATACACACACACATTGGTTCTTTTGATCTTCTCTCTTCAATTAGGGGGGGTGAGTTGGGGGTGGTGAGATCTTTGCTTCCATCTATAAGACTATCCAACTTCATGTTTCAGTTCTTCTCTCATAAGGTCTTAACATTTAGACATTCCCCCCCAAAAAAACTTTATTCTATTTCTTTTGCGAACTTATTTGGAGGTTCTAGCAGGGGAGCTCAGCTACTCGTATACCCTTGACTGAAGAAGAGTCCTCCTCTATCAGGGATGCTTGTCCTCTTCGACTGAGAGAGCGGCTTTGAGAGGGACACACATGGAGTGGTGAGGGAGGAAGGGGACACCCGCCTAGCCAGCCAGATCAGCTGAATCAACCCTGATGATCAATGGGGTGACAGATGTCGCAGCCAAATCTCCCTCATATCCTATCCTATTTCTTATGAATGAGTTCTTTTGATTATTCTGGAAAAGAAATCCATAGTTAAGTTGCCCATCTTGCATTCACTTGTTCTTCATCTTCTCTTGCTTTTTTTAAAAGTGACCATGTGGAGTTCCCGTCATAGCTCAGTGGTTAACGAATCCGACCAGGAACCATGAGGTTGCAGGTTTGATCCCTGCCCTTGCTCAGTGGGTTAACGATCCGGCATTGCTGTGAGCTGTGGTGTAGGTTTCAGACGCGGCTCGGATCCTGTGTTGCTGTGGCTGCGGCGCAGGCCAGTGGCCACAGCTCCGATTAGACCCCTAGCCTGGGAACCTCCACATGCCGCGGGTGCGGCCATGAAACCATAAAAGGCAAAAAAATAAAAATAAAAATAAAAAATAAAAGTGACCATGTGGAAATCTGCAGTAATATATCATTGTTCCCATTCTCTTACCTTATTCTTCAGTTACAGGCAGTTCTGGCCAGTGAAACCTAAATGAAATCCCAACATAATTATTTCTGTAAATACTTAATTTCCTGATAAGCGGGACATATATGGCTAAAACCCTTCTTCCTGCTCTGGTGTGTTCAACAAAAAAAAATGTTTTCCAGAAAAATCTACTGATCACCCCATATTGTGAAAGAATATCTCTTTAAGAGAGTCTTAGGAGTGTTTATAAAGGGGAGGTTAGAGGAGCATATTTTTAAGGTTTTAGGGCCTGAAATGGCAGAGTGTGTGACATGACAGATTTAGAATTGATTAATATAATGATGTAAGGCTCTTAAAGTAAGCTTTGATAAGCAAAGAATCAGTCTCCATAGTTAGCTTATCAAGGAACATGTGTTTCCTGAAACAGTTAACTTATTTTTGGCTAGTTTCAACGTTATTTAGCATAAAGTGGGAATATATGCTTCCACTTAGAATTGACTAGCACAGAAAAGGAAAGCATATTTATTTCCAGAAATGTTTAGTATACAGATAGGAACACATGTTGACTGAGTCCCACTACCTTAATAATATGTCTGCAACTGACATATCAGACTAAAACAACACACAAGGAGAGGGCCACAAGAATATCAAAGACAGCTGCCCAAAGATGTTCTGCCACTGAACCAATGACATCTTTCTATCTCTGCTGTTCTTGTTATGTGAAAAAGAGGAACCCTAATTTACATAAGCCACTAATCAGGGTTTTCTATTACTCATAGTTGAATGTATTCCTAATATTACATGTAAGATTAAGCATATGAATTTTTGAATGTTTATTATTAAGTGACCTTTTAAAAACTGATTTTTTTCCAATCACATCCTGAATATTTTCATGATAAAATATGTAGAAAGACTTAAAAATCTCAAATATTCAGTATATATATACTTCTTTACTCAGATTCTTTGCAAGGTAACTACACCAATGTGAGTTTAATGCTTCAATGCAGGAAAAAAAACAGACACCTTGAATCAGTAAATTTAAAGAGTATTGAAATCATTTCAGAAAGATAGGGTTTGTTTTAAGATTAAGGTATATTTACATAATACCTATATTTCTGCTTTTACATTTTCACATTCAATCAGTCAAATTCACTGTTTATTTTATGTTGAATAAGCATTAGATTTTTTTGGTTATATATGCCAAGAACTATAGGGAATTTAATATTACTGTGTTTAAGAGTAAGATTCTCCAAGGAAAAAATCATGTACTGTTCCTAGTCATGTCCCTATAAACTAGCAGAAAGATTAATACATTGTTGAATGCTAACAAATACATATTTCTTGGTTGAATTAATAAACATGAGTAAGTGAGTGAGAAATAGGAAGACCAAGTCGCTTTATCCTTACTTAACTTGTCCCTGGCTCCAGAATGAAGGAACTGTCATGATGGGTCATTAGTGACCCTTCATTCCTGCAGAGCTTAATCTACCATGATGGTTCAGGGTTTGGTTAAAAGGTGTTTCTTTTGTATATAAGTATTTCTCCTTCTCTTAGGAAGTGCTGTTCTCTGGGAGACATGAGTTATCACAGGCTTGAGCTCAGGGCTGGCTAAATGGGCATGTAACCAGTGCAGCAGGGCCGCAAGCTCAGAAGGGACTTTTTGCTTGGGGTTTAATGCTTTGTGGCCATTGTCTTGACATTTTAAAAATTTTATCTTTGAATTTGGGTTTTGTAAGCAAAGCCTGATTAATTAGACAATGAAAAATATGCAAGGGGATTTGGAGCCTAGGTTCACATATGGTCCTGTATCCCATTGTCTCCATATTTCCCTGGGACAAATTCTTGGCCACTTGCTACCCAGGTCCTTAAGGAGGAGAACTGAGCCTTGAGTCTTTCCTGAAGAAGAAATTCTGTGTGGACAGTAGTCTCATCCTACACTCCACAGTTCCTAGTCTTTCCTTTCTGAGAGCATGCCCCACAGATTTCAGACTTGCCTTCCTAGCTCCCACAATCATGAAACATATATTTCTTAAGGAGTTCCCATCGTGGCTCAGTGGTTAACGAATCTGAGTAGGAACCATGAGGCTGTGGATTCGATCCCTGGCCTTGCTCAGTGGGTTAAGGATCTGGCGTTGCCGTGAGCTGTGGTGCAGGTTGCAGACGCAGCTTGGATCCCGCGTTGCTGTGGCTGTGGCTTCTGCTGGCGGCTACAGCTCCGATTAAACTCCTAGCCTGGGAACCTCTCCATGCCATGCGTGTGGCCCTAAAAAATGACAAAAAGACAAAAAAAATATGTATTTCTTAAAATATAGCTACTAAAATATAGCTCCTACTGATTTTGTTTCTCTGGTTGAATTCCAACTGACAGAGCACATTAAACTGTCTGATATAAGCAGTATGACCAGAATCAAGTGAACAAAAAGGAAAATTCAGTTAAAAAATTCATTTTGGAGCAATACTAACCATGGACATTTATCATTTGTTTTAGGAATTAAAAGTGTTTTTTTAACTTAGATAAAAACCTAATTATTTCCTAGCTTTATTAACTACCAAGTTAATCTGTGCATTAATTTCTTAAAGTACAAGCATCAGGGTGAGAAGAGTATGAAAATTCCCACTTGCCAGAGGCCTCCTACTTTATCAGCTAAAAATTTTGCAGGGTCTTTACCTCCAAAAAATTACATATATAGTAGTGTGTTTATTAGAATAGATTGCCACATGTATAATTTCAGCTTTGTAAGTTGGAGGTCTTATATTTTAGTGAGAAGTGAAGATGTAAAATTTCATCTGTTTAAATCACCTCAGAATAAAAAAAAAAAGGAGCGGGTTAGTAAGAATGGTAAGCATATGTTAGAGAAACATCTAAGTCCAAAAACAATCACTAGTAATAAGTATAAAGTTATCATATAAACAGAGAAGAAGAGAGGAGTGACTGATACGTCATGGGAGACAGAAATCCTTTCTTAGGCGGATGACGAAATTTAGAACTAAGAGTTGTTGCTTCTAGGTTTTACTTCATAGTCATACAGACTTGAGCAAATAAAACCTTCAGATAAGCTTTCCCAAGATCACATAATCAAGGACAGTTACAGATTTATGTAGTCAACTATACTCATCTAAACCAAAACGGTGAAATCCAGAATCCACCCCATCCCCCAGAAGAGCAGACATTCATTTCCAAAATCAAGAAACAACATGGCTTCTCTTTCTCCACCCATTTCAATCTCCCTTCTCTTTGCAAAGTCAAAAAGAGTAAAAAAGATAGAGATAATGAAAAATAAATGTTCAAGTTTGTTTTCACCTCATGAGAAAAATACTAATAACAAGAGTTATTGTACCTTGACAATGACCATAAAATTCTAACAGTTCTGCAATGTCACAAATTCAAACACATTTCAGAAAACTTGCAGTAAAATAAATGCATGAAGCAAGAGAAAGGACTAATACAAGTGGAACGTGCTATTTCTGAATAGAATATGTATTTTATTCCACTTATCCTGCTTAGGATCCATTGCAATTCTAAAGAGCTGTGTCATTCAAATTCCAATTTAGTATCATATGGCTTCTTTACAATCTTATTCTTTAACTTCTGGAATACTTCTTAGACATAGGTGAGACTTTACTTTCTGTTACTATTTTAAAAAAAATTTAAACCTAGCTTTTATATTTTTCATCCTTTTCCTTCTGAGACATGATTTCTGGTTTATTTCTTCAGTGCTTCCTTTCATTTATCTAATTCTTCCTTCAGTATTGTCTCATCTACCGATTATCTATTCGACTTGCAGATTTTAACAATTACTTTTTTGTCAGAAATTCTAATTTGGTATTTTTTTCATAACTTTCTGCAATTTTTTGGTACCATAGTATTTCTTACTTTTCTTGCCTATCGTTCCTCTTGATCCTCAACTTCTACTACCCGCACTATGGTTTCTCTCACTCAGTCTTACCCGGCCACACAGGAGTTCTTGTTTTTCCAGTTACCATTTCAGGACCTTTGCATTTTTTATTTGTGCCTGGAATATTCTTCCTCCAGATACCCATCAGACTTGCTAACATATCTCTTTAAGGTTCAAGTATCCCTTTCTCAGCGAAGAGTTCCCTGATCTTCAATGTAAAATTGGAACCACACCGTTTCTTTGTATCCTTCATCTGCCTTCCACGCTTTAATTCATAGCACATTTCACCAGGAAACATATTTTACTTACTTTACTTTATATATGTCACTCACAATGAAATATAAATTCCATAAAGGCAATGATAAGGATAGTGGTGCTGGTGTTAGTGGTTAATTTTTGTACACCCAAGAACTAGAAAAATGCACAATGCCTGATGTAAATTGTCTTCAGTAAATATTAGTTAAGGGAAATCCATGTGTTGTCGAATGAGTAATCCCTCCTTTTTACTTCTTTTTAGTCCTTTTAAATATAATTGATAATCTAGTATGATAATTCTATTATTTGAAATTCCTGAATGTCTAGTGCTACTGTTTGTGTTTTAAGCTAAGTAATATTTGGTAGATTGTAATTACGTATCGTGAATTTTGGTCATCATGTTGTTGGTTTTTTAAAAAGTACATTTAAACTTGAAAAGTTCCATATTTACTGGAGCTGAGGGGTTTTCTCTACAGTAATCTATCAAGGTCTGAGTTGAGAATGTTTAGAGAGGTTTTGCTTTTGATTCTGCAGTGTCATCAGTCTTTGATCACTTGTTATGTTAATTTCTCATTTTGATAGATGATTACTGAAATTTAAATTACATGCCCAGAATCTGGGAAGTTATAAGCCTATTTGAAATTCTCAGGTAAATCTTTTTTCCTGGAAATTTTAGGCAGAAACAGGGAAGTATTTTATCTCTTTTGTCAGTGGGAAGACAGCTTCTATTACATTCTTTTAGTGATGGTCAAGGGTTTCTTTTTGGTAGAAGCCAATTTGTTTCTGGCCTTTTAATGGTCAATATCTTATCTTTTATATGTGAGTGGATCTAAGATATTTTTAGATACTTTATTCAACATTAAATTGATTTTTGAGGAAAATTTATGATCATTTATTCAACCATTTTTTCACATCCAGCTGTCTGAAAATTCCATCTGTATTAAATTCCTATGCTACTATTATAAAAGACCACAAACGGGGTATCCTAAGACTTCAATAATATATTCTCTCAAAGCTCTAGAGAGTAGAAGTCCAAAATCAATATGTTGGCAGTGCCATGCACCCTCCAATCTAGGGGAGGTTTCATCCTTGCCTCTTCCACCTTTTCGTGGCTCCATGAGTTTCCTGGCTTGTGGCTGCATAATTCCAATTTCTGTTTCCATCTTCATATGGCCTTCTTCTCCATCTGTTTTTCCATGGCATTCTTTTTATAAGGACACCATTCATATTGTGTTAGGTGTCCACCCTATTCCAGTATGCTATCACCTCAGCTAGTTACACCTGCAATAACCCTATTTCCAAATAAGGTCACATTCTGAAGTTCTCAGGGTTAGGGCTTCAATAAAACTTTTAGAGGACAGAACACATATCACCGTCTAAAGAAAGCAGCAGCAATTTAGCCATTTAGTCCTCATCTATGGTTTTCATGTTAATATATTTATCCAGTGTTGCCAAACTTTTTGTTTCAAGAGAACCCAGAGGTTCAGTTTTACATTTGAAATATTATTATTTTATATGCTGATTAGCAGAACTTTAAAAAAAAATATGGCCACAGCCAATATTTTCTTGATCAATTAAAATACAACTGCTGACTAGATTTGATTTATAGTTTAGTGATTTTCAACCTTTACAACAACATGAACACAATTGGTCACTTATCCAGCGGTTATCATGAATCAAACTAGAATATTTTAAATATATGAAAGGACTCCAAGAAACTCAAAAGGTGTTCAGAATAGACAACATATGTCATAAGGTCCAAAACCAAAATGTTAGGTCCCTTTACTCATAAAATAGTTCCTCAAGCTACGACTTGGAATTTAGTCATCATTATTTTATACATATAGCTAAGAAATTGGTCTGGTTTTCCTGCCCAGAGTAGATTTAAATTTGATTCAGTTTCTGAGAAATTTGATAGTTGGCGCTAGAGGAAAGTGAGGGGATAAAAATGAGAAGTGACAGTCCTGATAGGAAGAGACAGAAAAAAAGATTTTCAAAAGCAGATATAAGAATTCCCCAAATCATAGCAGTCTGGCATCATTTGGTGCAGTTTGGAAAACCTGGAGGGCATTGCTATTACAACTTGCTGCAATAACTCATGTTCTAAACATCCACCTTGAACATTAAAAGAAATTTAGTTATGATTTATGAAAGTGAGCAGGGCAAAAATATTTAGAAAGATTTTCAGCATTCATGGAAGACTTTCAATCAATATGCACCGAGACAGCTGAAGAGGTTGCTAAAATATCAAAATAATTTCATGTCGATTGTTACGTTACAGCTGCCCTGTATCATCTTCCCACCCCCAACACCCACAGATGATGCCAGACTGCCCCACAATTCAGCAACTACAGGAATGATGACTGGCAGAATTAGGGACTAAATTACTACTGTTCCAGGACTTTGGGGACTATCTGTTTGGTTTCCTTACTGTTGCTAAATATGTTGTATATTACTGCTACTGATGCAAATATTCACCAAAGCAAATGTCTTCATCTTAATCTGTAATAAGTATGATTTGTGGAAAGAGCAAGAGTGTCAGAGATTAAATCAATCTATGAACAAGTGGCATATTCTCTGAGCAGAGGACATAGTCACTGAGGAAGTGACTTGCTACCTCACTTGACAACGCTAAGTATTCACAATAAGCAGTTAGCTGCCTTTAATCTGATTTCAAACTCGTGGAATCAAATTTATGATTATTAAGTTGACTAATCTAGTGTTTTACCTACAAAGACAATGAACTATCCAAAAGAGAGAACTCCTTGAGCTCCTTAGAAATTACACATTAGTGGTAAATTAATAAATAAACTTTGGATTTACATATCTTTCCCTATGAGCTTAGCTAATTTGAGCAAATCCTGAGTGTTTCCTAGTAATATGAGAATTACAAGAATTTGAGAAATCAGTTTTCCAATCTTGGGGTAAGTTTACCAAGTTAATAAAATCTCAAGGAAACTTTGGAATTTGGTCACCATGTCACACCAGGATATGTGCTCTATGATAATACACAAGTTTAACTCTTTGTTCCTATTGGAAGCTTCTGCATGATAACTTGGAAAGAACTTCCTAAAGTAGTATATCTTAAAGTAGTATCTAAATTAGAAGTTCCCATCCTGGCTCAGTGGAAATGAATCTGACTAGCATCCATGAGGACACAGGTTTGATCCCTGGCCTAGCTCAGTGGGTTAAGGATCCAGCATTTCCATGAGCAGTGGTGTAGGGAGCAGATGCTGCTCAGATCCTGCATTGCTGAGGCTGTGGTGTAGGCCAGCAGCTACAGCGCTGATTCGACCCATAGCCTGGGAACCTACATATGCCATGTATGTGGCCCTAAATAATTTAAAAAATTAAAAATAAATAAATAAATAAATAAATAAATAAATAAATTCAGTGATTCAAATTTGTTTTCAGCATTCATGAACAGATATTGACTTATATGCACCATATCAACAGGTTTTTTAAAATCAAATTTTCTAGAAATTTAAACAAAAATCCAAAATATATAAAAATAATTTCATATGCTATTGGTGATCTGGACAAGATTAATATAACTCATATATGTAAATATCAATATATAATAAGTGCATAGTTTTATATTAATATCATAAATTTATAATGAGTATAGTCAGATGTTTATAAATATAAAATATGATTATATTTTTATATAATTATTTAGTCTCATAAATCAGAAAAGTGTTTAATTTAAAGCTCATTGGCTAATAGAAAAATATGTAAAGTTTCAATGTATAGAAGTGAACACTGGATTAAAATAGGAATATCTGAGTCTTATTTTTTACTTTTCCACTAATTGAACATTTAAAGAGACACTTTATCCCTCTGGAGCTCTGTCTTTTCATCTATAAAACACATTTTTCTATTTATGGACTACAGTTCTTTTCATCTTTTAACATTTTATGAGGCCTGTGAGGCCACCTAGTCATTTAGCAGAAGAAAAAACTAAGACTGAGAGATGAAATAATGTGTTTAGGGTCACACAACTACTTAGTGTCCAAAATGGAAAATAAAATAATGTTTCTTGATTTCTAGTCTGGTCCACTGTCCTACTATAGTCAATATTACCACAGACTCTAAGGATGGTGGTAAAACTTGGAAGAATACTTTTCAAGTATCAACAAAGAAAAAAGAGTCTGGTGATGAAAGGAAGAATGCAATTTTCTTACTGGAGTGTGTCTCCAACCTTAAGAAACATATTTCTAGAATTAAGTCAAAGAACTAATTATGCACTAGTGCACATTATATAAAAACATTATAGAAGTCAATTAGAACTGACAATAAAAGCAACTTCCGTGCAATATCATATGCATTGCTTTCATCTCTTTTAAAATCACTGAAGCAAAATCACCTTCTATTTCAAATGTTCTAAAAATCTCTACAGCCTATCAAGCTTTCTTCACAGTCTTTTCCTAGGTTTTAGCAAAGGAACATTTCTGTTTGCTTCTATAACTCTTGAGAGGTCACTGAAATTTCAAAGGGCATTATTTTCCATGTAAGAGGATAAAAAAATGAATGAAGGTCTTCAACTTTTAATTGGATTGTCATTGCTTATTTAAAATAACTAAACTAATAACAAAACAGTTCCTCTCAAATACCCTATTTTCAACAGAAAAAAAATTTAAAAATGCAAGAAAAAAACTTCAGCCTTTCCGATTAATCTTTATGAGGTATAATTTTCTAATTCCACAGCCAGCTGACCTTTCAATAAAGATTTCCATTAGATTGCTTGCCTTAATTTTTGATTCAGTCAGTAAATCTTTGCATCTCTGAAAAGCTTTCTTGGGTCACTGGCACAATAAAGGCAAAGAGGATTCAGTACTGATAAATCCTTTACTTTAAACCTAAAGGATAAACTTTGTTCCTTAGCAGCTGTACTAATTTACATTCCCATCAATGGTGCACAGGGATACCCTTTCCTCCACATGCTTGCCAACATCTTTTTTTCTCCTTTTGCTAAGAGCCTTTCTGACAGGTAGGAGGTGCTATCTCATTGTGGTTTGGATTTGCATTTCACTGAGGATTAGTGATATTAAGCATCTTTTTATGTGCCTGTTGGTCATCTTTATGTTTTCTTTGGAAAAATATCAATTCAGGTCCTCTGCTCATTTTTAATTGGATTGTTTGTGGGGTTCCACCCACCACGACTGAATTCTACGTATTCTTTATATATTTTGGATATCAACCTTCTATTGGATACATGGCGAATATCTTCTTCCATTCAAAAGGTTGCCGTTTCATTTTGTTTATGGTTTCTCTCACTATGCAACAAATTTTTAATTTGATGTAATCCCATTTGCTTACTTTTGTTTCTCTTATTTGAGGAGACATATCCAAAAATATTGCTAAGGCTGAAGTCAGAAAACTTGGTATGTTTCCTTCTAAGAATTTTAAGGCTTCAGGTATTCCATTTTAGTTTTTAATCCAATTTTAATTTAATTTTGTATATGTATAGAAAGTGGTCCAGTTTCATTCTTTTTCATGTAGCTTTCCAGTTTTCTCTATACCATTTATTGAAGAAACTGTCCTTCCCCCACTATATTCTTGCCTCCTTTGTAGTATATTAATTGACCACATAAACATGGATTTTTCAGGGCCCTCTATTCTGTTCCTTTGATCTTTGTGTCTGTTTTTTTGCCAGTACCATATTGTTTTGATTACTGTAACTTTTTAATATAGTTTGAAGTCAGAAAGTGTGATATCTTCATCTTTGTTCTTCTTTATCCAGATTACTTTGGCTATTGGAGACCTTTTGTGGTTCCAGAAAATTTTAGGACCATTCCAGTTTAGTAAAAATGTCATTGAAATTTTGACGTTTTCAGTGTCATTGAATCTGGATTGCTTTGGGTAGTATGAATATTAGAACAACACTGATTCTTTCAATTCATGGACACAGTATATTTTCCCATGTATTTGTGGCATCTTCAATTTCTTTCACTAATGTCTTATAGCTTTCAGAGTACAGGTGTTTCACCTGCTTTGTTAAACCTGGATAATTTGGGTTTTTTTGATGCAAGTGTAAATGGAACTATTTTCTTCATTTCTCTTTCTGACGGTTTGTTACTAATGTATAGAATGTCAACATATTTCTGCATATTAATTTTGTATCCTGCAATTTTACTGAATTCATTTATTGGTTCCAATAATTTTTTGTGGCATCATTGGGGTTTTCTAAGTATAGTATCATGTCATCTGCAAACAGTGACAATTTTACTTTTTTCTTTTCTAATTTGGATGCTTTTAAATTTATTTTCTCGCCTGTTACAGCTAGGGCTTCCTGCACCATGTTAAGAATGACAAGAGTGGTTATCCTTTTCTTGTTCCTGATTTTAGAGGACAAATTTTCAGCTTTTACCATTAAGTATGATGACATCTGTGGGTCTGTCATAGAGGCCTTTATTATACTTACAAGTGTTCCCTCTATACTCACTTTGTTGAGTTTTTTTTAATCATAATTGGAGGTTGGGTTTTGTCAAAGCTTTTTCAGCAAATATTGAGATAATAATATGATTTTATCATTTATTTTGTTAATGTGGTGTATCATATTGATTGATTTGTGGATGTTAAACCATCCTTGAATCAATGGAATAAATCCCACTTTATCATGGTGTATGATTCTTATAATGTGTTGTTGAATTCAGTTTTCTAATACTTTGTTCAAGATTTTTACAGCTATTTTCATGGATGCTGGTTTATAATTTTCTTGGTAGTTTTAGTTTTTTCTAGTTTTGGTTTCAGTGTAATTCTGGCCTCCTAAAATAAGTCTGGAAGTGTTCTTTCCTCTTTAGCTTTTTGGAATAATTTGAGAAGGACTGGTATTACCTTTTATTTAAATGTTTGGTAGAAGTCACCCATGAAACCCTATGGACCTGGATTTTGTTTGTTGATACACAGTATTTTTCAGTTTCCTCAGAAACAAATACCTATGCAAGCTTATTATTCATATTTTCTCTCATTTAACAGAATATTGAATATACTTTGTTTTTCAAGATATGTAGTCTCAATTTTAGATTAATCAATTTGGATTTAAACTCCAAAATAATGTTGTGCAATATCCAAAGTGTATGAGGAATTTGGGGGTTTTGGCAGAGAGGGTAGCAGAAGGAAAATGTGGTATATTCAAGGGTATTTCACATTTCATGAGTATCCATTGTTTTAACATAGTTTCATGTTTCCTTGAATATGCTCTCTGAGAGTTTTTTTAAAATGTAGATGTGTAACTAAGGATACAAGAAACCATAGCAACACTATCTTACTCAGGGGAAGGAAACTGAATATAGTAATCTCTCAATCTCCAAGATGAACCAGTCCTATGGTGAGGTATAAGCGGGCCTTTCCCCCTACCATATAACATTATTTCTATGGCTATAGTTTTTGTTGAATAGCTACCTCAGAAATATTAAAAGTTGAAAAAGTTTTAGAAGTTCTTTACAGAGGCCCATCTAATCTCAAATCTCTGAGATGAATTAGAATTCATTCATGTGATTTATGTAATGGAGAAGGTACTAAGCCATCAGAGATTATTATTTGTAAAATCTCACATAGAGTAAATACAATATCAAGTTGCAAAATCAATTTTATAAGAAAAATGTTACCAATTTCACAAAAGGGCAAGAATATCACCATTCTTTTCATAGGCTGTCTCAATGTCCTCCTTCATGAACATTGCTTTTTTATTAAGGGACAGTTACTGCATGATGGAACAAGAAAAATAGATGGTAAAAGGCATTAGAGGCAAATCATACCCACCTATGTATCTGTCCTCTTCTGATTCTTAATCATGGACAGTGTGGAGAGGGTGGTCCTAGGCAACAATTCATAGGAGATGATGTTTGTCTTCATCTCTCTTCTTACTTTTCCTTTCTTTCCTTTTTCCATTTTTATATTGCACTATAGCTATGGCCAAAGAGCAAGAGTTCTGTATTTGAAGTAAAGAGGGTACAACAATTGATTGCAAAATCTTTTAGTTATGTTAGCTCGTATGATGATCCGATAAAAATTATATTAGAATATATGCCTACCATGTTGAAGAAATGTGAAGACATAAGTACTCAAAAGTTCATGCTCTTTTTCCCTCCTGTCTTTGCTCATACTATTCACTACTTGTTCTGTGCTCCTTACCTGCTCTTACATGTCCTGAAAACTGGTTCTATGCTACTTATCTGTCCCTACATGTCCTAGAAGCACTCGTATTTTTTTTAACTTTGTCTTTATCCTAATAATACCCCTATGAGATTAGAGAACTGTCTTAAACTCTGACCGAGTAACTCATAAATTTGTACAAATTCTGATAATCTTTTTGTTTCATGTTACCTGTAAATAAATTGTTACAGGTGCCCCAAATTTTTTGTCTATTTTTCCCAGAAGAATTGATTTGAATGACAACTTTAATGATCTTCTTCTATCTATAGTCATTACTTTTCAAAGATTTCCAAGTCATCTTCATGTCAGTGTCACTTTCAAAGTTTTTGTTTGTTTTAATAACTAATTTGCATAACTTTCCCAGTTCTACTGAATGAACTTCAGTAAGAGGCTACTCCACAGTCTGTATTTCTAACTAACCCTCCAGCAAATGCTGTGAAGGATCTATAGCATTCCATATTTTAGGGAACAAAACTGCTTTGAAGTTTGATAGCTTGGTTTGACACTGGACTGTGTGACTTTGGGCATAGAAATTAACTTCTGCAGACCTCAAGTATTATTATTTTATATCTTAAAGGAGTTTAATAATAAAACTTATCTCATAGCCTTTAGAGAGCTCAGGAAAAAACAAAACAAAACAAAAGCAAAACAAATAAGATATTTCAACGAGTGCTTCATACACTATAGACAACAAAATGAATTCTCCACATTGAGCACTTGTATGCTTTGACACTGTTCTAGCCTTATTGCATGTATTAATCTTAGTGAAATTCCTGTAAGGTTAAAGAAAGAAAGATGAGTGGTTTCCAGTGACAGTGGGCTTCTGTTTCCTTGTCCTACTCTAGAGGCTTGATAGGGAGTTGGGTCGTTTGGGCTGAGACCTAACAGAAAGAGAATAAGATCTCAGACATATAAAATAGCAATGACTTTCCAATTCCTTAGGTGAGCTCTGAAGACTCAAGAATCTTGGGCTAAGAAGGTCCTCTCATGCTTAAGTGTACTTTCCCCACTTTTAGTTCAATGACCTACAAATGTGTAATGAATACCTGTGTGGAATTCCTTCTCCTCCAGGACTCTTCTTCACAGCCCACCCAACTCTATGTCCCTGGTCAACCTCAGAGAAGGACCTCTAACACTGGGGGTTATACCACTGCTCCTAAAATGCGCTCAAGAAACCTCATCATGCAGTAGCATGAACCCTTGTGCACCTGCACAGCAGTAGCCAGTGCTGGAATTATAATTATTTCACTAGAGAGAAACTGAGGCACAGAGAGATCAAATAACTTCCCATATGTCAGATAGCTAGCAAATAAGCAGATGACTTTACTGTGTGGCTCCTGTTAATACAATAACCATGATTCTTATTGCCCTTATCCAGGCATTGTGGGAAGCCTGAGATAAAGGTTTTTAATATATCGTACTTTAATGCTCCTTCAAATTACGCTACAGTTTTCAAAAAGGACATTTTCATGTGACTTTTTGCATACATTCATACATTTGGGGGCTGTATTAATTTTGTAAATTTAATACTAATTATTCTGCATTTTAATGAAATTTAGAGATCATGTAGTTATCTATTTTCTAAGATTTGTTGTTTCAGTGAGAAGAAAAAAAATGCTTTCTTCATGTATAAAACAATAGAAGCCATTTAAATCAGTGTTTCCCCAAAGAACAGACTATCTGTTAGTTGACAGAGTACAGCAGGGACAGAGGGGAAGGACATGAGGGAATGCAAGACTCCCAGCATTTCTAGGCCTGAATCTCTTGACAGTGCCATCCAGGCACACTCACTCACACTGACCTCCAATAGAGAGGCCACGGACTATCTTGATCTTTATCTAGACAAGCAGGACTAGAGAATCTCATAAATGCACTCCCAGGCAATATCTCAGGAGGATTGAATGCATGGCCAAAGGAGAAAGAGTGAGTAGAACATTCATGGGAAAACAGAATCATTCTCTCAGCTTCAATTTCTGGAGACAACCAACTCAGTGTGAAAGAATGTTCTAGAGTGAACTAGAGTCTTGGCTCAGTCATTGCTAGCTATTTGTACTTGGGAAAGTCACTTCACTACTCTGAATTTTTCTTTTCTCATTAAATGGAAAATGTGAATTTTATAATTTTATAATGTGAACCTCATAAATTTAGTGAGATTTGGAAGATTATTTCATATAGACTTCTTAGTGCATGGTTTCTGTTCCTTTTTTGTGATTGACACGGCCTATATTGTAACTTGAGAGTGGGTCCTTAAACTCTGCTCATTTGTACATTTACTCTAAAAAATATCCTTTCAGAAGAATATGACTATAAATTTTTCTGCTAACTCATTGAAAGCATGTTTGAATGTTATGAAAAAATGTGAATAATGTAATAATTTCCATAAGTTTTTCCCAAAAGACATGCCAATGTGGGTGAGAAGAAATCTAGTTTTTCCTTTACATTGCAAACATTAGCAAATTCATAAGAATAGCTTCTTAAGATGGCTTCAGACATCTGCTTGAAGCTCTGTTAGTGGAAGGGTTTGGAAATCATTAAATTAGGGAACCACAGATGTAACAAAAATGACTATGAATTTTACTGAAAAATTAGTTTTGTACTATTAACTCTATTGAAAGTAATTTTGAAAATGATCTTGGCCTAATGGATGACAGTAAATGCTTAGAAAAAGAGAATGAGAACATTGTGTTTAGCAATGAGTTGCTATAGCAAGAGAAGAAATCTCATCATCTCATTAGGTAAGATTTAACTTACCAATCACATTAAAATACTTTTTTATCATTTTTGTTGGAGGGAGACATCTACATGCAAAGGCCAACATAAAGAACCTGCAAATTATTTCTCTGAGTGCAATAAAAACTCTAGAGTCTATCTCTAAATGTTATAGAGCAAACAGCAGTACATGTAGTGATGCCTGGGCTGCTGGTCTTCTCTGAGAGTCTCTTCACACACCTTTGCTTATGAGGCAGATGCTGACACACAGCTACTGCTGACTAGTCCAGGAGTAAACACCTAAGATAAGATGACTTGGGTAGATTTTTTTTCTGCATAGACTTTGAAACTGGCACTCAGATATTTAGTATGTATTTGTCAAAGAATTAAGAGGTCAGGAAAGTTGAGGCTGAGGTAGTCATGTGTGCTTAAAAGCAGAAAATAAAGGTCTTTTAGAGAAAGAAGCATAAATGAAGTAAATGCACAGAGACTAGGATATCTGGCTAGGGAGTGGTGTGGAATATGGGGAAGTGGTAGGAAGAGAGAATGAATGACAGGGATTGCTTATGTCCCAAGTGGCTTTAAAATTATTTTTTCTTTTTTAGGGCCACACCTGAGACATATGGAAGTTCCCAGCCTAGGCCACAGCCATAGCAATGTAGGACCCAAGCCACGTTTGCAGTCTACACCACAGCTTCACAGCAACACTGGATTCTTAACCAGCTGAGCAAGGCCAGAGATCAAACCCTCATCCTCAATCCTAGTTGTCTTTGTCACCAAGTCACAACAGGAACTCCCCAATATAGCTTTTAACTCTTGTTGCATTCTCTCTTCTAAGGATAACTCAATATCCATTCAATAAATTGCCAGGTTTATTTGTTTGTTTTTTTATTTGGATAAGTGAGGCTGAAAATATTTTCTGTTACTTGAAATATTATTAAGATGCCTACTTATTAATGACTATCAACATTCATTTAAAATATGAATATAGTTTTCTTATTAGTTATTGACTGAAAGCAATGACTAGGATTTGATGTTTGAACACCAAATACCCTCCCATATAAACATATCTAAGATATTACCAAGGGGCTGCTAGTAGGAATAGATGCTTTCTTGGTCCTGGAAGAAGAGAACTCTTATAGCATGAAGAATCGAAAATGTTGTACTGTGTGACAGTTAAATTGATTTCCCTTTATTAACTGAAGGGAAAGGAACATAAGAATTTAAATTAATAGACCAACGAAGAAAAAGTGAGATGTAGATTAATCAAAGTGAAAAAGCCGATGCAATCATTCAGAGGATGCATGCAATACAGCAAGGCTGAGAAAAGTCTGATGGGCAGACACTGGAGCAAGCAGCAACAAAATCAAGGACTGGTGCCTTGCTGAGGCCTCCACAGACAAGTACCAGAGGGAAGATTAAGGATGAATTCAGCTCAAGTACAAAACAGGCACTGGGCCAAATAATGTTAAAACACAAAACATGTTCTAGGACAACACTGACTGCAATGAAAAGACAGGCAAAATGTGACATGGAGCTCCAGCCATGGTCCTCTTTACCTTAAGTAAGCGACTGTAAATTGGGCACTAAAGTTCCCATATTAATTGAGTGTAGAATTGAGAAAAGCATTTGGAAAAAGGAAGGATAAAATGTACTGTTTTTGGCTCTCATTAGGTGATTATACACGTGTTCCCTCCTCATATTCCCTAGATAAACATGTAGAAATAACAATTTGAACACTGAGGGCTTATTTAAGTATTGTGAAGGAAGGACCCATTGGTTAGTAGGTGAATTCTTGCCAATAAAATATAATAACTTCAATACATTCACTTATAGTAGTTTGGAAAAATTTTAAAATCACTTAAAATTTGTGCTTATTGCTATAGAGTTTATTTACCTCTCCCTCCATCCTCCTCATTATTATCATTCAGCAAAATGAATAAAAGCAACATTCTCATGTTCATATGGAAATGCTGAGTAAACAGCTTAAGATAATCATAACTGCACCATCACTGTGCCTCAACCCTTAAGATTACCATTATAGATTACCAAAATTATGAATAATTTATTTTGTTTCAAGTGGCTCTTGAAAAGAGGAAAACATGAGTTCAAGCCTGACAGTTCCCCTTATGCATCACTCCTACTACAAAGCTAAGAGAAGAGAAACTGAAATTCTTTATTTATTTTCAGGTCAAATGATGTGTCATCCAGAATAGAGTTCTGAGAAAGCTGAAAGTAAACTGAGTTAGTGATGGGGCTTCAGACAAAGCCCAGATACACCCCAAAAGTTCCTTTGTCCTCAAGTATTCCACCACTTAACCAATATCTAAAAATCCCTCCCAAGGCTATTCCAAGGTAATCATGATTCAGGGATTATACTCTGGTTTCTGAGATGTAATTGAACTACTTACTTCTAGATTTTAGTCAGTGACTTGTAGGAACACTTAGCAGGAGCTGAAGATATATGCAAGATTCAAATAGATGTGTAAAATAAGTTTGTAACCTTCCTTGGATTCCAACTGCCTAACAAGACAGGCTGATACCCTGAACAGCAAAATTTTCTAGATCTTAGGCAGAACTGTCAGCACCTTTCTTTTTCCTCTCTTCTCCCTCACTGCCTTCTAATCACTTTAGATTCAGTTTATCTAAACAAAATGTGGGTGTGGGCATGAGCTTTGGTCTAGGGGTCTAGCTGTTGAAACTTCCTAGAGAAGTTCAGGTTCCCTGTAGGTAGAAGAAATGAAACCTCAGAAGGCAGTACAGTGTACTCCAAAGGAAATTACAGTCTTATTGATAAAACAACAAGAAATTTTGAGTTTGCTAACAATATGGCAAATTCTGTTCAGAAATTTTAGCATCATAACAATGATCACTTTACTATTTCTCTTGCTAGTCAATTCCATGTATAGTATAATAACATGTACTCTGATATCTTCTCTTTCTTTTTTATAGTTTTGCTTGAACTAAACTATAACATTTTATCATCTTGATCTACTGAAACTTGGCAAATTTCAACCAAGCAGAGTCTTATATAATATCCTATGGCTTTATCATTTTCATCTTGTTGAAATCAGTAGAACAAGAAGTTCAGGGAGATCTACTTTAATAATTGCCTTGAGATGAAAAACGTAACTTTGAAAGGCAAAAAAAAAAGGAAGTCAGAATGGTAAAAAGAGAAAACAATTATTTTACATCACTTTGATGCAAAGAAGAAACTTTCCCTTTATGTAATTACAGTACAGTAGTCCCTCCCTTATCTATGGGAGATATGTTCCAAGAACCCAGTGCATTCCTGAAGCCTCAGGTGATACCAAACTTTGTATATACTATGTTTTCCCTATAGATTCACACATATAATAAAATTTAATTTATAAATTAGGCACAGCTAGAGAATATCTGAATTGCCAGCCCCACAACTCTTGCATTTTGAGGTGATTACTAAGTAAAACAAGAATTACTAGAACACAAGCATCACTATGAGCAAACAGTAGATCTGACAGCCAAGGCAGCTATTAAGAGATTTATGGGTGGGATGTGGTGGACAAGGAGACGATTTTTGTTCCAGGTACACTGGATCGGGACGGCTCCAGATTTCATCACACTACTCAAAACAGCACGATTTTAAATTTGATAAATTGGTCAGTTTTGGAATTGTGTATTTAATATTTTCCGGTCACAGTTGATTGTGGGTAACTGAAATCAGGGAAAGAAAAACCACAAATAAGGAGGTATTCCTTCAGTGATGAACATGATGAAAGGTGGTTTTAGGAGTGGCCATGCTAGAATCTAGTTGATATTAGGAAGATCTATATAGTGTCATATCAAAATATTTATTTAATTATTACATTGCTATTTTGTTGTACAAATGTATCTTATATTGACATATTTTTGAGCAACTTAGAATTACAAAGGAAATGCAAAAGAATTTTGATATATACTTCACTCAGCTTCTCCCTTTTAACATCTTAAAAACCAAGAATATGTGTTGAAATTAAAAAATTATGGAGTTCCCATCATGGCACAGTGGAAACGAATCCAACTAGGAACCATGAGGTTGCAGGTTTGATTCCTGGCATCGCTTAGTGAGTTAAGGATCAGGTGTAGCTGTGGTGTAGGTTGCAGACGTGGCTCGGATCTGGTATTGCTGTGGCTCTGGCATAGGCTGGCAGCAACACAGATGCGGCCCTAAAAAGACAATAAATAAATAAATAAATAAATAAATAAAGTAAATAAAATTAAATTTAAAAAAAGAAATTATTATTGGCTTAAAATTATAAACTAAAGTCCAGAAATCATTTAGATTTTACCAGTTTTGTTTTTCCAATAGTGTTTTTTTTCCCTAATCCAGAATTGATTTCAAAATATTGATTCCATTTAGTTCTCATATCTCTAATGTGTTCCTCTGCCGACTGTTTTATTCACATAGTACTGGTTCCTCATTCACTTTTTGTCACTCCTGCATGTAGAATGGTTTTACACGGAGTTCCCATTGTGACAATGGTAATGAACCCAACTAGTAACCATGAGGATGTGAGTTTGATACCTGGCCTTGCTCATTCGTTTATGGATTCGGTGTTACACGTGAGCTGTGGTATAGGTCGCAGATGCAGCTTGGAACTTCCGTTGTTGTGGCTCGAGCATAGGCTGGCAGCCACAGACCTGATTCAAACCCTAGCCTGGGAAATTCCACATAGTTTTGCAGGAATCTAATCTCTTATGCTTCCTTTTTTTCAAATTAAATTCTTGACTTCCTATCTAAGATGGTGTAGTTACCTTTGCAGAAATCAGTGCTTTTCATATTACATAGCTTATTTTTTGGATAAGAGGTTGCTGAAGGATAATGATTGTGATGTAATTTTTATAGCAACAAATTTTACTCACCATAAAGTATGGGTCGTAATAAAGCACTGTCAGCAAAATTAGGTAATCAAAGCAGCAAAAACCAAATGAGCAAGCAAACTATCTCTGAAAAATTGACCCAGAACCATCATTATGCAATAACAAACAACAAAAAAACCAGAACAAAACTCTTCCATTGTAACAGACCTAGAGTTCATAGACTACATTACTTGAATAATCAGCACTTTCTAAGCATATACGATGCTGAACAATATCTTTATAATGAGGATATAAACTTGAATATGATATAACTCCAGCCCTCAAAGATTATATTCAGCTGATGAGAAATATAATGTAAGCCCAATTTTGATACAGTGTAAATATAATAATAATATTACTAGAAATTTGGGAAGCACAAAGAAAGGTCATTTAACACATATTCATTTGTTTATTAATAAGGTTAAACTACCATAACAAAATACTATAGGCTGGGTGATTTAATCAAAAGAGTTTAAGCCTCTTGACCTGGAAGTGTCAGACCAAGGTCTAACAGGGTTTGGTTTCTGGGGAGAGAGATTTCATCCTAACTCTCAGATAGCCTTCTTGCTGTCACATGTCACAGGACCTCTTAGTTCTGTGTATGTGGAGATAGAGATCTCTAATATCTCTTTTCATATAAACATTAATTGTATTGGATTAGCCCACCCTTATGACCTTATTTAAACTTAATTACTGCCTTATGGGCCCTATATCTTAATTAAGTTACAATAGAGGTAAGGCTTCTTTTGGAAAAATAGGTTTGGTCCATAACACTCAGAGTTCCTGAAAATTTTATTTCATTTAAGAAAATAAAGGCAATTAATGTATGCCATTAAACATAAAAGCTATAAATAAAGAACAAAAAATAACTATTCGTCAACTCATGCCGATAAAAGATTTAATTAATTTAACAACTGCAATTTGTAAAGTACATTTACTTTTTTGTTATGTTTCGTTTTGTTCTAACAATATATTAGAGGCAACTGGGACGATATTATTATATTTAGTTTTTCAGGTGAAAAACAGAAACATTGCTATTTGTCTACGATTATACTGTGTATTGATAGTAAAGTGCTTATTAGTTAAATTACAACATAAGTTTTCTGGCTCCATTCTGGCAATATTTTTGTACCACTAAAGAGCTAAGGAAAAGAAAATATTTAAAACAGAGGAAACACAAAATACACTTACAGTTTTCTTGATAAGTCAAGGCCTTCCCTCAAAAAATAACTGCCCTGTGCAAAGACTGTCATCACACTGGAATCATAGTGTAGGTGACCATAATGCAGTCTAGGAAATATACAAATGGAAGATAAGACAAGTCGGGAACAGGTAGGGCTTCAAAGGCATATAGCCATTAAGGGCTTGATTCAGTTTGTCACTAATAGTCAAGACTGCCCCGTGCAGTGGATGTGGCATAGTAGGTAAAAAGGGAGTAGTGGTCAAGGTCAACATCAAATTTGTGGATTCAGGAGTTCCCTTCGTGGCTCAGTGGTTAACGAATCTGACTAAGAACTGTGAGGTTGCAGGTTCGATCCCTGGCTTTGCTCAGTGGGTTAAGGATCCGGCGTTGCCGTGAGCTGTGGTGAAAGTTGCAGACATGGCTCGGATCCCACGTTGCTGTGGCTTTGGCGAAGACCGGCAGCTACAGTTCCTGTTAGGCCCCTAGCCTGGGAACCTCCATATGCCGCAGGTGCAGCTCTACTTAAAGGCAAAAAGACAAAAAAAAAAAAATTGTGGATTCAATCACAGTGGAACGAACTTAGCAGAGGACTGAGGACAGGTTTTTCAGGCTCAAGGAGAGAGAACAGCAAGTATTAGGAAGGTGTTAGGACCTACTCCACGTAATTTTTCAAGATCATGTAGCCTGCTATTAGGAAAAATTAAGAAGCAGTCCATTTGTACTAAAAGGATAAAGCAATATATGTGGAAAATGCAGTTCAAGGGATGCACAAGTGACCAGAGATCTCAGGCAGTACCTGAGTCTGACCTTCTTCTCTCCTTACACAGGGTATGTGAACTTATTTTCATTCATGAACTTAAATACTATTTACACAGCAGTAATATTTATATCTCTACATTAGACTTTTATTAGCCACACACCCTATGCCAACTACCTCCTTGATATCTCCCTTTGAATATCCCACAGGCATTTCAATCTTAACACCCCAAATAGAACTCTTATCCTTCCCTCTCTTTTTTCAACCAGATCCTTCCCTCAATGAGTGAACACTTCATTCAAATAGTTGCTCCAATAATAGTTATTACAGACAAAAAT
>PVHT020000521.1:9609623-9717403 GCA_004024745.2 Catagonus wagneri | reverse complement strand
AAAAATAATGAGCATTTAATGTTCCTGAGGTACTTTTTTTTGCAGGTTTTAAGGCTGCAGGTGCATCATACGCAAGTTCCCAGGCTGTGGGTTGAATTGGAGCTGCAGCTGCTAGCCTACACCACAGCCAGAGCAACCCCAGATCCGAGCCACGTCTGCAACCTACACTACACCTCGTGGCAACACTGGATTCTTATGCCACTGAGCAAGGCCAGGGATCAAACCTGGGCCCTCATGGACACTAGTTGGTTTCATTTCTGCTGAGCCACAGTTGGAACTCCAGTTCCCCAGGTACTATTTTAAGTGCTTGCTGTTCGTCAACTGTTAAAACTGGGGAAAAAAATCATCTTATAACTTGTTTTAAATAACAACAGGAGTCAACATCCTTTACAATGCCTAGTGTTTCCATGTACTAATATTACTTTTGCCATTTCTTTTGTAATTTAAGTATTTTTCCAAATCCTAAATCCTTGAAAACACCAGTCAAGAAATCAGGAAACTGCTCTGGTATTTTCATCCTTCTGTAAGAATTAAAAACCTAACAAGAAACATAGAGTAGTTCAAGGTAATCCACTAATGTCACATAGAAAACAAGAATTATGTCACTCAGAGTTGGAGTTTAAGGCTGGATATTTCCAGGAAAAAGGTCTGGTCACAATCTAATCACCTAGTCTTGCTTGTAGCTATCATTGCTATATTATAAATGTGTTTTCATGGTCTTGTCTGTGACTAATGGTAAGTTATTCTAATAAAAAAGTAAACCAGGCACTACACATTTTCTACAAATTATACTAGCAGTAATCCAAGAAATGTTTTAGCAGCAAAACAAGTCTCTAATTTTATAACTTTGAAATGTGATTTTGTGTCATGCTACTTGCCTTGCTAAGAGAACTAAGTGTTATTTTAATATTAGCCATTATTATTCACTGGTGCTTTTCTGTGATAATACATTTGCTTTAGCCTATAGTTATCTGTAAATACCTTAACAGAAGAGATTTAAGGAGAAACAGATTGTGGATATTTTTTGACAGTAATATGATTTGAAATCAAAGCAGATTTAAAATCTGAATTAAAAGTAGTATTGATTTCAACAGTAAATCGAAGTTAGATAAGGCAGACAAATACATTCATAGCTTAAAAATAAAATGAGTTTATATGTAGGTATGTACCTTCATACCTAACTTGATGAAACCGAGAAAGGTCCTGTGGGGCTCCTGGGCACAAAAGCCTTTCTGTGTCCCCAATTTCTTATTTTTAGGAAATAGGCTTCATTCAGCCTCCATGGCCTTCTCTGAGCTCCAAAGAGCAGGTTCAGACAATTGCTGATCAGGAAAGGAAGGGGATGCAAAGACAAAGGAGGAACAGTCAAACAAAAATAAAATAGACTTGGGGCAGTATCCTGGTAACCCCTCAAGGGACACATACACATAATAATAATAATGTAGACATTTTATAAACCTAACAGAAAAATTATATTCCTTTTCATTCTTTTAGAAATGAATCCTTTAATATTAAACAGCTGGAGCCCTTCCCTGTCCTTCTCCTTTGTTTGATTGCACTCTGAACACAATCACCTGTAAGCTAAAGATAGGCACCCTGAGCACAACTGCCTGTGGACTAAAGATTATTAGCATATGATGTTTTTCAGGAACTTTCCTAGTTTGTTCTAATCGCTGATCAATATGCTCTCTTCACAAATACAGTTATTCTAGGAAATAACCCAGAGGACCACTACCAGGATCACTCCAGAATCTCCTGATGCCAGCTTTGATGACTAAGATTCCCAAGAGAAAGACAAAGCATGTTTGCTCACTCATTCTTATCTGAAACCCTGTTTTCCACCTTTGAGAATATAAAACTCCCTGCAGTTCTTGCCCCAAGTGGGACACAGTCTTTAAGGTATTAGCCTGCTGTGGCCTCTTTTGCCTGGCAAAGCAATAAAAGCTATTTATTTCTCCTTCACCCAAAACTCTGTCTCTGCATTTCTATTCAGCTCTGGTGGACAGAGTTTCAGCAATGAAGATAATAATGGTTGTGTGCTCTAAAATTACATTTTAAGAACGATAAGATTTAAATATTTGCTTATCACTGTTGAACTTTTAAAAATATTTTTGGCATTAATTTTGTTATAATATTCCCTTTTGAAATATCTATACCAGAGATCAATTTGGATGTTAATTAAATATACAACGTCTCAATATATTGGTTTATTTTAGTAACAATGCTCTTCTCATTATGTCTTAAAAATACTTAAATGTTTAATATACACTTAACTATAGAAAATAATCCACTCTCCGTAATTATGGTAACCCATAATTACTTAAAAATAGAAATTGTTATGAAAAACAAAGAATAACATATTTTCAAAGATTTCCAAGAATCCTAGTGAATTCTAACTTCTCATTCCTGCATATTAACATCTTATAAGGATTTGGAAGCACTACTGTTCATATATTTAAACAATTCTGGAATGAGGATTGTTTCTCACACATGTGTCAAATAATACTGACAAAATGACAACAAAAACTAGCTGCTTGCCCTGAAAGATATGACTGTGAATCAGCTGTCATAGTTCACCCCTCAGGAGTAACTGCTTATTGAAGAGTTACTTCACCTGGTTATGTCCATCAATCCAGAGCCGTTTAAATCATAAAATCTGCTCAATCCAAACCAGATTCTAGACTTGCAAGATCCACTTTAAAATCACTCAGTTCATGCCCTAAAATGATATAAATACCTTCCTCGGTCATGCATGTTTTAAGGAAACTAAGACTGTCAAGGTGAGTGCTCTCCCTTTAGTAAGCCTACTAAACTGAGTTTAACTAGGTCAAAATTTTTTTCCAGTGGACTTTTGGAGATCAATAGTTACCTGCCACGTATTTGTTTAGACATTAAGAAAGAAACAGCATTGTCCTCATTATACAGATGAATAAATTGAGGCATAGAGAGCTTAAGTTAATTCCTCATGTCTCACAGATAGAAAGCGGAAGGACCAGGATTCCATAACATTTCCTTTTGCAACTATAACTCAAGTTCATCCACTAATTTTTCTGTAGCTCTCTTTGACTCACATTATTATCATCTAATGATTAAACAGGTGCAATTGTCGATGAACTAGTCTTACTCCAGACTTGCCCCTCTTGAAATCATTCTTCAGACGACAGCCAAAATGTCAGTATAATCTTTGAGTTTGCAAATTAGATTGTCTCCACTACTTGTAACACTTTTAATGGTATACTACTGGATATACAATTACAAAGACAAAAATGATAACTTAAGATCTAAATTTTTAGCAAGGACTCCAAGTCCTGAATTATCCGACATCTGATACTTCTCCAGTTTATACCTTATTAATCTTTCATCATCCTCTCTGCTTTTAACACAGCGCCCTCTCTTCCATATCCTCATGTATATGTCTGCTTTCTTATTCCAGGATTTTTACAAGACTGTTTTTCTACCCAGAATCCCCTTACCTCCAATTCCCTTTTAAATAACTCATATCTCATCCCTTTAGGTCTTCCCTTAAAGAATTCCATATAAATTATTCTTCTCCCTCCCTAATCTAAATCAGGAAATCTTTATTATATTCTCATAAAAACCTATGCCTTTCCTTTATAACATGTATTATAATTTGTAATTAGATCTTTATTTTAGTGACTATTTGACCCACATATTTCCTACATAAAACTATCAATTCCACTAAGTCTGGTGCTAAGAATTTTGTTCATTATTTTCAGTATCTAATACAATACCGATAACTAAAGAAAAATACAGTTAACTATTATTTAAAGTGATATAATGAATGAATGAATGAATGATAGCATACAAGGAAAAAATTCCAGGCATTGTGATAATGTCACCTTCATTTATCCAGGTTGAATGTTAAGGCTGTAACTGCTGAAAGGAAATTCAGAGCTTCTAGGTCAGGAGGGCACTCAACTTTGACTGGGCTTCATAATCACATGGGGAGCTTGGGGAAAAAATCCTATTGCCCAAGTACCACCCAAAAAGAGTAATTATTTTGGAAAGAGGTTCAAGCATCGAGATTTTTCAAAGAACTTCCTAGTTAAGTCTAATTTGTGTGTAAGATGGAGAATTACATGAAGGAGCTCAGAAAACTATGTATTTCTCCAGAATCATGAACTTTGGTTATGATAAAGTAGCATTTTGGATCTTGGGAGTTCTTAGTACTAATCAAGAGAACATGGGCAAGTTATGTGAAAAGTGCGCTTCACTTGGAACTTCTAGTTGTCATTACATAGCTACCTCCTTGGCTCAAACCCCCAGTTTCATGGCTTATTAAATCCAGAGCTTGACCGTCATTATATACTTCTAAGCTTCCTCTGATGCCTCTTCTTCCTTTCCTTTGGAGCAACCTATTGTTTGATTATGTTCCACAAGATGAGGTATAAGGTTTTCACTGTCACCAGATACAATACAAACAAAAAACCCAAATACACAAGCCATGTATTTTATGAGTTTAACGTATCTGATGACTTTGAGTGTCACAGAAATTATGTAATTGTGTACTGCCAATATTTCATCCCTGAAATACTTCTTCCCCCTTCACTCCCGACAACTGATACCTCCAGCCAAAAGCAGTTCCAGGAGACTACATCCAATCTTTATTCCAACTTCCATATAATTCTGAATTACTGCTCAAATTCTAGTACATCAAATTTTTTCACGGTTTTCCCCTTGTTAGGAGTTTGATCTTTAGTCATTCATCAAAGTCATTATGAAATAATCTTAGACCTCTCATCATGAGCTTGTGTTTCTGGTTAAAACTATCCTGTCACGTCTTATTCCCTTAAAGAAGCCTAAGCCACTCCCTTTCTACTTCCTACTGAAGTTACCTAACAGCCACAACTTAGAGCCAGATGGTGGAAAGAGAGTGGCTTCAACCCTCTGTTTTCTTTAATGGTCATACTTTTCTCATAGCAGCCACTTATTCTCACTGGCCTGTTTTTTTGAAATATGGTAGTACATTATCTTGTTATTTTGAATTTCTATGAATATGTCTTGAGTCTTTATAGTTAAATATTGAACTTATCTTCTAATAATGTTAAGTCATCTTCATGTGTACAACTATCCACAAAATCAAAACTGTCTCTGAACTTTTTCCCATTCCAAAGTTGGCCTTAATTTACAGAGCATACAGTTTGATTATAATGTGTTCATGGCAAATATCTTATATGCTCCTCTGGGTTTGAAAGTCTTTCCACGGTTCCTATTGGCAACTGGAGAATCTGTGTTGCCTTGTACTCGGAGTTGCCACCATGTGCTCTCTTTCAGAACCCAGTATGATGAGCAAAATCATTCTTTGTATCCTATAGTGATTGTAAAAGCAGCACAATAGATTGTGATACCTATGTGGACATATTTATTGGAATTACAGAGGACTGGAGTATAAAGAGGACAAAGTTTAAAGTTTAAGCTAATTTGTAACTTTTTTTTCACTGCATAAAACAAGGCATTTCAAGGCCTGAATCTGCACTAGTAACTCTGTCCACAGCTTCCCTGTCTTCAAGTGTATGCACTTACTATTATCTAGTTTACACATAAATCTCTAGTTTACATTACTGCAGAAGGAAATTATATACAAGTTGAAAGTTAAGTAAAAAAGGAAAGGATCACTATGGTGAATGGTCTAGAGCAGAGAGACAAAAGTGAATTTTGAATTTAAACTTTCTTTTGGATATTTCACGGAAGAGGTGATACATATGCTTAAGTGGTTGGTTATCAAATTCCATGCTTTGGTCCTAGGGTGATGGTGGCAGGAAAGCAGCTGACACCTGGGGAAATAATGATCAAATGAATATGATCAAGTGAAAGTAGACACTGCTCAGACCAGTGCTACTATAAGATCTTCAAAAGTTATCCATTCAGTCTAGAGGAAATATCTTTGTTGAAGATATTGTGCCCTTCGTGCAGGAAATACATAAGTATTTAGTAAAAACCATTTTAATACTGCCCCTTTTCTCAAGAGGTTTACAGTAAAAAAACAAATGGCCTTAATTTCTACAGTTAACAGCAAACAAGATAATTACACAAAAACATGAGAAGTAGTATGAACTGAATGGTCAGTTTTAGGACTCATGTTCATGACTCTTGTAAATTGGAAATAAGACAGAAGCTAAGGGATAAGTGATAAAAGCAGAATTTCTCTAATCTCAGCAATATGTAAGTGTGGCTAATTTAACCTTTTCTAATTGACATCAGTTTCCATTATCTAAATGTTATGCTGTGATCCATTTTTGCCAGTTAAATTAGAAAGCTAAGGTGATCCCATCAACTATGTCAAGATTCCTCCTGTGGAGGGAGAAATATAATCAGATATTGTTTATTACAAATATATTTTGTAGGAACTTGGAAAACAAGAAGGCATTTTGGGCATATAGGTCAAAAAAAAGAAGGCCAGTAAGTCAACAAAAGAAGGTAAAACAGGTCATTATTAGTGTATTTGCTCTGTTCGGGGTGATTCTCCATTGACCTCAGAACCTAAATGGGGAAACCCCAAATCAAGTTTGTATTTTATGAGCACATGATCACAACAATTGGTTTAAGAGTTGAGATCTGAATAAAATGAGGAAATCGGTGTTCATCTTCAAGAAAATTTGAACTTAGTACTAAGAATAGCTGTCCCTTTATGTTGTTACTTTAGGGATATATAAACTTGGGACTGTTGCATGACTATCTTCTGCTTGCCAAATGGGCCGACAATCAGAAAAAAATTTACAGATAAAGAGCAAGCCAGAGTCATAGAAAGCAATGGAGATGAGAGATTAGTACTAATGTAAGTGTTCAGCATCTCTACATTTTGAGGTTTCATTCTCCTTCTGGTATCTAACCACTTTCCTTCCATTTTTTTTCCCCCTTAAGAATAACTAAGTTTACTTCTTGCAACAAAAAGTCCTAACATAGATGAGGCAATGAATTAGATGGTTAAAGGGAGTAGCCCAGGAATCAGCAGAAAAAAAATGCATAATATATTACAAGCTATAGGTCCCACATATATTTCTCATTTACTTTCAAAATGACTTTCTTAAAAGTCCTTACCAGTGTGATTCTGTCTTTATAACTATATTCGATCTATGCAAATATTGGATTGAGGAAATCAAAGCTCTTTTCATATATAGTTAGATATGACGAAGACGCATTTTGTCTTAGCATTTCACACTCTGTAGTGTGATACAGTTAGACTTTGCAAACAACAGAAAACAAATGATCTGGCAAGGAATGCACATGCTCATGTGTTTGAGTATTAGCATCAGCACCAGTTCTGGCTCCTACCGTTCTATTAGTATGATCACTGCATAGAGTTTGAGATTAAAACTGTCTGATTGCCTTTCTTTGGAGCAGATTACCTATTGCAATACTTTCAGTACTCTCTCTTCCTTGCATTGACAAGCAATATGTGAACATCAAATAGATGTTTATAGTCACCCAATGATAAACAAACCCTCTAGTTAGGATGAAAAGTAAAAATTTCACAGGAATTTAGAAAAAGACTTGGCTATAGAATTTACCAGTGATGTGCCCCTGTGAGAGTTATTTAAACTTTCTGATTCTCAGCTGCCTCACGTGTAAGTGGGGACAATAATGCTCATATGATAGTACTACCAGGATTATAATGATGTGGCATACATAAAGTGTAGGACAGGAACTCTGTCACATCAGAGACAAAGCAAAAAGAATACCATTATTGCTAGTTAGAGGGAAATCCCTTAATACTGATTCTATACTTAGTCACGTTACTAATGACCCAAATCCATTTGTGCGCCTTATGTGCACAGAGCTTTCAAACTTTATTTCTAGCTACAGAGCTGCACTCAGGTAATAACTCAGCTAAAGAGACTTTTTTCTTTTTCTCTTGAATGAATTATGCTTCTGGCATGGTAAATTTTATCAAGGCAGTCAACCATAAAAATTATATTATGTATTTCTGTTGTGTAACTTGTGTGAAGAAAGAGTTTGTCAAAACTGTCTGCTCAGCGTTTAATGGGACCGTCCATTGCATTTGATCTAGAGTTAAGCTGTATGTAAAAAGGGTAAGTGGGAGAGTTGAAGAGAATAGTTAAAGCTAACAAAATAAGGCAAAAAATAGTAAGGAAAGAAATTCTGTCAAAAGGTAAAATTAAGAACTGGTGGAAAAAGTCAACTAACTGTCACTTTTTTTTAATAAGTGAAAAGTGAATTTGCTTTTGTGTACTATGATCAAAAGTTAGGGGACTTCATTTCCATTGAAGTCCTTAATATTCATCAGTTAAATATGAAGCAGATGTCTCCCTGACCTCTACCTAATTGAACAGGAATGTCAGAGGGAGGAGAGTCATCAATCTCCAGATTATCTTAGAGAAGGTCCTAAGGATTTTCAACAAATCGTTGTTATATGGAAACTATAAGAAGATTATAAAAAAATTGGGGAAAATACTGTATCATCCTTTACTAAATCTAGATTTAAATCCTGTGGGTTTCACTGTTGAAGACATAACAAAGAAGTTATGCTTTCTTTGTCTCTAATCTATTGCAATGTTAAATGACATTATATCCTGACATTTATTAAAAGGTAATTCAAGATTCTGAGCTCATCTGATTTTCCAGTCACCTTAATTTGGGGGTCAAATGTTCATCCACAGTCCCTCTGATTCTTGCTCTGAGACAGAGCTGCCATGCATATCAAAGTGTTTCTGAGTGGGTTGCTGCCTTTTGCAATCACTGTAACTTATAAATACCATTAGCACAGAACATGTTGCTCTGCATTGGGATGACCATCTGCTTGTCTACCTCGCTTATTAAACAATGAGAAATTATGCTTCTTGGTGTTTGTTGTGTCCTGGGCACCCACAGTTATCTTCAGTTCTACTCTTTAGTACATTAACCGATCATTCCTTACCTGGGTTGTTTCAACAGCCTCTTGAAGGTTGTCTCACCCTTATCTTACCTCCTTCACACCAAAGCAATCTTTATAGTCAGCAATAAATGGTATCACTTTTTTTGCATACATCTCTCTAGTGGTTATCTGCTGGTCAGAGAAAACAAATAAAATCTTGCACTGCCCACTCATATAACTTTTAAAGTAAGAGTTATGATATTCTCTTCCAACTTTTGCATTCTTTAAACTATGTTCCAGCAATGTGAACCCCTAGTAGCTCTCACAATTTTGGGCACAGACTTGTTTGTTGAATAACTAAACAGCAGAAAAATAAGTCAATGACAGTGTAGAATCTGTGGTACAGCTCAGGACTATAGCCCTGAAGTAGTGGCTAGAGAACATGTGTTCTCCTCACTTGCTAAAATCCAGTTTCTAGGTTCTGGCTCATAATCAGGCCCAGAATAAAGGTCTCTGTGATGTATCATGATATTGTTAACTTTAATATGTCCCATGGCGATGTTCATGTTCTCTAAAGCTTGAGACCCAGAGCCTCGGTCCACAGACAAACACTGGGTGCGAAGAGCAGACTATGGTGTTGAACTTTAGTAGCACTTGAAGGCCCTACATGTACTGTTCTGAAGACTAAAAATGAACACTGAGATGCTCTATGAAACCCTTGCAATAGTTATATATGATCTGTTTCTGAGTGACATTATTAAATTGGTTGTGGTAAAAAAAATTATGAAAGCCCTTGCTCTAGTGAAATAAAAATGATAAAACTTAAAAATATAAAAAATATTAAAAAGATAAGATTAATATCTACATATAGGTATTTATTTATAACAATGAAATTTTAATATCCACATAAATATATTTATGCATACTTCTAAAATAGTGAGCACAGGGAATTTCAGGTGGGTAAACACATAGTTACATCTTTTTTGAACTAAATCAAGATATGGGGATATATGCATATTCTTGCAATGATGAATCACAAGAAGCTGTGGACCAAGCTCATGTCCCATATAAATTAAGGTCCTCAGCATATACTATTTCCCACCTGCTAAATTATCAGGCTTCAACAAATCAATATAGCAAAGGAAAGTAGAGTAGTCAGGTGACTAACTTATCCTCATTTTTCTGGGATTTTCCCCATTTTAGCACTGGAATTCCTGTGTACTGGAAACTTTCTTAGTTCTAGGCAAACCTGGTTGGTTGATCACCCAATGTGTTGTGCAGTACATTTTCTCAGATATTTATCTTCTAGGCAAGCAAGCTTTTACTTGGAATTTTAACATATATCAGTTGCATATGAAGTTGCTTTGTTCTAAGTGAGAAATATCAGTCAACTCAACCTCATCAACTTTAGCTGTTTTCAAAGATTCTATGGGGCCTGTGATTATTTCATAGCCTTCCTGCTTTGCTTTCCTTATTGGTTAGATTTCATTGAGTATGATGATTTCTCTGATCTTTGATTATCTCATCTAGAATTTGGAAATGATATTTTTTGTAGGTTGGTTAGGATATTTAAATTTCTTCTGTTAGAGGCCAATTTGATTTCCTGATTTCTTATATAAGAATATGCATCATAGAATGAAATTCCTTTAGTGGTTTTCTATGGAAAGAAATTACCAAGGACAATCACGCTTGCTAAGTCACCTGCTTGGCATAGTTATATTTATATAATAGTATTTAAAGACTAAAATTTAAGTATCAAATGTAATAGGAAGAAAATGTCAGAAACAAGTGTAGCAGATGCCTGTATTTTAATATGTAGATGCTGAGCAATCACCAATAGAAAGATCAGGGCTCTTTGCAAGTATATATAACTACGGAAATTAAAAATGACTGCACAAACTTTTGGGCAAATCACTGTCTATTTCTATTTATTTATTTATCTTTTGTCTCTTTTTTTTTTTAGGGCCACACCCATGGCATGTGGAGGTTCCCAGGCTAGGGGTTTAATCAGAGCGCTACAGCTGCCAGCCTACGCCACAGCCACAGCAACGCGGGATCCAAGCCACGTCTGAAACCTACACCACAGCTCACGGCTACTCCGTATCCTTAACCCACTGAGCGAGGCCAGGGATCGAACCCATGACCTCATGATTCCTAGTCATCTTCGTTTCTGCTGAGCCATGATGGGAACTCCATCATTGTCTATTTAAGTGTCTTATATCATTCATAAGTTTGAGCATGTGGTTTTGGTTTTGATAGCTGTGTTTGTTACTCTTCAGAGTTGGGCTCCCATGGGGAAACTTGTCATTTCCCTTCTGCTGCTTCTTCAAAAGTGCTAATATTCTTAGTTGGTATCACAAATTTACACTCTGAAATATCATTGGAAGTAAAGATTCAGCAATAAATTTAACTGCAAGAAGAATTCCAAATTCTTAGTGATTGCAAGTTAAAAAATTCTTAATTTAACTGAAATAGTCAAAACTCCAGAGTATACACCCTATCTTTCCATAGATAAATATCATTTTATTAGCCTTAACATTGTTATAAGTCCATATCAAGCTTACATTTTTTCCAAATTCTTCTTACACATATTGGGACTTTTTTTTAGATTACATGTTTTCAAATGACCTTCTCAGAAACCTATAATTCAGAAGTGAGGTTTGTCTTGCCTCTTCAAGGCGGAATGTAAGAATTGTGAGAAAAATATTCATCATGGGATTAGAAACCATTTTAATCACCCTCCTCTCAGAAACATCTGGCTGAAACCCAGACATTTTAGGCCTACTTTTAAAATGGGAATTGATTCCTGGAAAGAAACCAACTCCATCCACAATAAAGTGCAGTGTTTTGTGGATGAATTAAATTAGTGTCCCCAATTGAATATAAGGAGAAAAAGATAAACCTGTGGTTATGTATAAGATTCCACAATCTCATAGAGCTTTGCCCATTCAATCAAATAGTTTAATAACCTCCCCAATTAAATAAATTTTCAGCAGTATAAACATGCTGGAGCTTGTTTAAAACCATTCCTAGTGCTGTAGTCTTGGATCAAATTAATTTTACTTAGCAGTGTTCTAGCTGTGTGGCTCTCATAATTCATGCATGCCTTTGTATCATCTTTCAGCTCTATTCTCAATGTTTAACCTGAAAATCACTTTCTGTAGCTCTCCAGTATTTCATCAGGATTCTGGGCAAAGAACTGTTAATCTGTGTCAATTTGCAGGCAGTCACCTGGTAGTTTTCTCCCTGCTTTCTCTCTGCTAATAGTTGCTTGGGCAGTGAATCCTAGAGTAATGAGATTTCCCTGGACAACCTGACTTGCTGGTGAGTCCCAAGGGGTGTGGGCAAAGTATAATATTTTGATAATATTTTGAGTCTTCAATGTAGGTCACCCTGATGAATTTTAAAAAGTGATCTCATAAAAGCAAATATAGTTAAGAATTATCTCCTCTCCTTCACTCTGAATATGCTAATGCTTTCTTCTAAAAAAAAATACATCTGGGCTTAGAACTGAGAAAACCATGTCATTTCCTTGAAAAAGAATAAGGATCTACACAAGAGTGAGTACATTATCAAGGTGGTAGGGTGGACTAAAGGGAAAAAAAACAGTGTTAGTGGAGAAAGCAAACATGTAGGCAGGGTGATGAATAAGTGGTTTTTATAGTGAATCACACTTAGCTTTTGACATCGACCAAAATTCTTTCTTCAAATAGTTCAAGTTTTATTCAGTTATCTCTTTCTTTCTTTCTCATACACCTCCCGCCCCAACCCCCACCACATACTCCATGCACAAGGGAGATACAGGATGGCATGAGAACAATTAACAGCATTCGTTCTAGTAAAGACTCCAGAATAACTAGATGGCCTTCCTGATTTTTTATTAGAAAAAAATTTATGCATAATTTTACAGCCTCTCTTTTAATTAATTCTCACAGTATTCAAGAGAACACTGTATTCTCTTGAAGATTAAAAAACAGAAAGAAATGCAGTCTACATTTTATTCTACATACCTTATTTTATCCACACATTGCTCTTTCTGTGTTTATTTTATCCTGTTGCAGTACTGGCTTCTCACTCGCTCATGGGACCTTCAAAGTTTCACCTTCAGAATCACTAGTCCAAGACAAATTTGCACAGCAGGAAGTGATAGCTGCTCTGTGTAACTCAAGAGGAAAAATATACATTATTCCTTTCTAATCTGTTGAAGTACATTTGATTTGATTCCCATGTCGATTTTCATTTTGACAAGACAGATGGGAAGAGAAGCACAACTGTATAGGTTTGCACATTTATTCCCATTTTCAAGGCATGAGTGGAGAAATCTTTACTGGTTGATGACTTCAAGTGTCCTGTCACTCTGTTCTTAAGTATAAATATATTCAGAAATCAGGATGCTCTAATATGCCATTGCACTATCCATTAACTCACTGGGCTGAGCAGTACTTTGAAGTGTCAAGGGCAAAGAATTCTAATTCAACTGCCACTGATTTGTTACATCCACCAATGAGTCAAGGCACACTAACAATGGGGGGTTAATTTTAAAAACTACCTTCAGGCTCAGGAGGAGATGAGCTCTTATACTAGGAGGAATGTTTTTGTCAGGATCCCTTGCCACTTCCTTTACCAAATGCAGCTACGGCATGTGCTGACAAGCACACTGCTATTAGAACTAAGAGAGAAGTCTGGGACTGGCAAAGATTTTTGTCTTTATGAAGTCACATTTCCTACATCTCGATGTCTTATGTGACATGATTATTCAGAATCAGGGAAACTCTGACAACCAAAAGAAGGTAGTAGAATTTTTTAAACTATTTTTTAACAAATTCTCCCTTTACTCATGCTAAGAAATATAAAATTGCCTTGAAGAAGCCTACAGACTATGATCTAATGCATTTTGAAATTAAAAAAAATAGTTTTATACTTGGAAAAAACATCTCATTTTTTTCTGAATTAAAAATCTACATTTCTTGGGTGATGGATATTGCATATAGTGGATTTTATTCTCCACAACGTCTAACTCCATTGTTGGATTTTTAACAACACTGTCACATGTCATAGATTGAGATCACATGACTCACTTACCTCTTTTATTTAATAACCACAGACTACAGCTATAAATCTTATTGCCATCTTCCTATACACTATTGGTGAAAAAAGTGGAGGGAGAGAGGATGACTGGCAACATAAAAATCAATCATGACTTCAAAAATCACTTTAAAGCTATCACTCTCAAACAGGAAATGATCCAAACATATTATCTACAACTCTTATTATGCATAAGAAACTATGGCAAAGTTCATGGAGGATTCAAACAATTGATATGAGGCACTTATGCTTGCTATCATAAAGTTGACACAGTTGTAGTAAATAATTTGATAAAACTTGATTCTGTAGGCAACAGTTTGTCATTGAAGACTTAGTAACGGCAGGCATAAGGTAGACAATTTTGCCATGAGATAGGTCTTTTTGGAATCATATTAGCTCTCATTAATGGCCCATTGGGGCCATATATGAAGTACCAAAACATTTTTCAGGCTGTATAACAAGATTCATTGATGGGTGGACAAGTACTGAATTTACACTCAAAGATTTTGGGAATAAGTTATTTTTTGGAAACTTCAAAATTAATTTTAGTTTTTTGCAGTCATCACATGAAACACTTTTGGATCAGTTTTCATTTGGAAACCACCCATTTGGTTAATTGTAGATAAGAGGGTGAAAATCCTCAACAACTTATTGAAAATGTCAGATATTTTGGTCTATATCCTTGTAGGTTGATATAAAAATTGTCAAGATTTTTATTGATATTGTTTAAGTCATGACTTTCATGTTTATTGTTTTAGGAACACCAGGTGTTATTACATATATTCCAAATCTATTTGTGAGCTTTCTCCATAGATTCACAGTATAAAATAATGAGAGGAAATAATAATAAGAAATCCCCTGGACTTGGTGTCAAAATGTTTATGTCCTTGCTGTAAGACTTTTAAGTGATCATACATGTGACTTGGACAAGTCTCAGATTCTTTGGGCTTTATTTTCTTCACCTGTTATCTAGAAATGAGAATATATAATGCCAGGTCCTCTAATTTAACATAAGGGTCCAATGAGATGTTGAATGTAAGAGTACTCTGCAAAAAGCAAACATTTTTGCAACTATTACTAATTATATTATGATACTCTTCAACTATTTCAATATGTTAGATTTTCCATGTTTGGGATCAAGAGAGGTGAACAGTTCACATTTATAAATTTCATTGTATCAAACTCCTTTAATGGTTTTTCCCACCAGGTTGTCATTTACGTCATAAGAGAGGCAATGAAAAATTGATTTTTTTCTCTGAATACTTATCATATTCATTTCCAAACAAAGGTGTAAAATAGCAAAAGGAGTAAAATCTTGGGAAAATCCTGAAAATGAAAGGATTCATCAAAAAATAAATCATTGGGGCTTCTCTCCATCAAACTGACTACAGTATCTTTCTCTAACACTCAGGTTTGAAATATATCATTCTTTCATATCTCATAAACATTCCTTTAATGATGTTTTCATGAGAGAAAGCATTGTGAATGAGGTAGTGAATCTGACCCATGAAGAGAACTAAGGAGCTCTTAAAAAATCTACTTCTAAAGAAATGGATTCTAGAGTCAGGCAATTGTTTCCAATTCCCAGAAGTTCAAACCCAGTTATTATCAAGGAAAACCAGAAGTGATAAATAGATTTGTAAAACCTCATGGTGTTGGTGAAATTTTTCAAATGAATAAATGATTAAAATGGCTCAATGACAATCACACACAAAAGGGTGAAATATAATGACTATCTGATCTGTTAAAAGGAAAAAGCTTTTAAACTAATCGATCTTTTCCACAACAATTTATGTCATAGCCTTTAAAAATGATCCTATCTTAAATGGGGAAGTGACAAAGAAATATATTTCTAATATACTTGCTCAATGAATAGATTTTCAGTACCCTAAGAAAATGCATTTGAGAGCTTTCATTTTTAAATGAGACTACACATTAGATCCCTGTGGATGATCTTATGCTTACTTTTACCCTTGTTATTGCTAAGGGTTTGAAAAGTAGGAAATTGAGACCAAGACTTTTTTTTTTTGTCAGGCTTGATGGGCAATCCTGAAGCAATCATTTAACCTCCATGTGCTTCATTGCCGACATCTCTCAAAGGAGTACACTAATGTATGTCACACTAATGCTTGCCATCCATCTACTTCATGGACACATTATAAGGGTTAACTAATAAGGCTGATATGCACTTTGCAAATTCAAAGTACAAAGCAGAAGTGCTAAGTAAGCTAAATAGAGAGAAAAGACTCACCTGATGGTTAACTGATTTGAATTTTTAATGATTATATATCTTGTGAATATTTTCTTCTACTCCTTGCAATAACGCAAAACCATTTTGGTATTTTTGGAAATTTACTCTGCAGACATAAGGAATGAACACTGCATAATTTCTTACATGAAAAAATGTTTACTATTATTCAGGTGTTTTAGGTTTGAGGTATACTATAGTCGTACATCTTTTTATATAGAGATTTTAAAGTGTTTTTTAAATTCTTCTGCTGTGATATTATCTTTTGGTAGAATATGTCATAATGACAGAAGAATAATATACTCTAGTTGGTCAGAAAACCAGGGTGGCAAAGAATAGTTTTCCCTTGGCTTCTGAGTAAAAATATCTCAAACATGGGAAAGAAAGACGAGCTCTACAGAAGAGAGCAGTTTTTTTTTCCATTTTTGGCTTAATATTCAATGCTAATCATACCTACTTCAAGCTGTCAGAAAGCAGACTAATTAGTGCCAGTGATGATGGGAGTTTTTGTGATGCCAACTTTTGTCTTTCAAGAACTGGATTAAACTCGAAATCATTTTTCACACTCTGCAAAATGAAATACTTTGGCTATGTCTCAGCAAAGTCACAGATGAAATCACTGCCATAAGACTCTTACATTATTGTCACAACTATAGGTGGGCAGTGAAGTGCAAAGAAGGATCATTCTCTAAGATAATACAGGCCAATCAAACTTTGCTACGTGCATTGGTATGCCTGGACTATTATGAAAGAATACCAAAGACTGGAAGGTTTAAACAACAGACATGTATATCTTCACATTCTAGAGTTTAGAAGTTCATGATCAAAGTGTCAGCAATTTAGTTTCAGATGAGAGCTCTCTTCCTGATGTGTAGGCAGTTGCCTTCTTGCTGTGTCCCCACATGGCTTTGCTCTGTGCTCATGTAGAAAGACAGAGAGACAGAGCTCTGGTGTCTCTTTCGTTTCTTACAAAGACAGTTCTGTCTGACTAGTCACCCCTACCCCCATGATCTCATTGAGCCTCAAATACCTCCATGAAATCTCTATCTCCAGATACAGTCACATTGGGGAGTAGGGCTTCAAAATATGAATTCTGAAGAAATATAATTCAGTCCATAACACTTTGACATATTAGATAATTGACATTCAAATGTTCTTTATTTCATTGTTGTAGATACTTTCAGAACTAGAATATTCCTATATACTTTATAAATGTGTAGACTAAGCATAAAACTAAATTATTGTTTTCATATTTCTTTCCATTTACAATATATGTTCTATATGAGTAACAATTATATAGGTAAGAACATTAAAATCAGACTATCTCCAATCTGTAAGCAGTTGTTGAGAAGAAGTAAAAAGGCCCCTCCCTTATCCCTCTCAGGATCAGACAGAGCTAGCTGGAAAAATGAGTAACATGTCACGTTTATCACTCTGATAAGCAACACATAGTACATGCTTTTCTTGAAATTCAACTAGAAAGAACATCATTTCAGTTCATAATCCTCAGACTAAAGCAAGACCTTTTTAATGTAAAAAGCACCTCCCTAGAAACACTAGTATTTAGTTAAGAAGTGATCATACTATCCATTCTCCACCTTTCCAGACTCCAACATCCCCTTTTGAACCACACACATCATACTGAACCCCACACAGCATCATAGTGTACCCAACCCTCAATTCCAAACCTGAAGCTAGTGTGTATGGATTGGTCTTGGGGACAAATTGTATGATTTACTTGATAATTCACAGCCTTGTATTCTTTTCCACGTTCCAAATTGCATTTTATTATATTGCCACCCTGTTACTGTAGGTAATTATTCAATTAGGAGAAAGGAACAGAGATTGCATGAAGGGAGAATGAAGTGCCAGCTATTCCCAGCATATGATAGGTGAGACAATTACTTAGTTGGAGAAAATACTGGGATAATTCCCTAAAGCACAGCTCCCAGAATCGTATACCCTGAAGAAGCTACATTCATTACCACCAGTTACAATTGTCTTGCCAGGGGTGATTTCACTTCAGTAAATAATCACCTGTCACTTTCAATTACTGCCAAAATCTGTATTATTTCTATTTAGCTGTATTATTATTATTTGATATGTATATATGTTCTGGTTATAGAGTTAAATAAAATACCTAAATATAGGAGGGTCTTAGTTTTGTCTGCACACTTAGCAGGCTATAGACTTTCAACTTTTAAGAAATACATGAATGTGTTAAATATCACCAGCTATGGCTTATTTTTATTTTCTTCTTTATTGAAGAGGAGTTATTCAGCCTTTGAATGAAAACTTCATTGTGCTCCTCTCAAGAAAGGAGATATAGGGGAGTTTATTCTGAGATTCTAAGTATCTATTTCTCTAGGGTCTAGTTTTCAATAGCTTACAATTTGGATTCCAAATAAATGCTCCACTGAGGCTTTTTCCACAAAGTTTATTATGAAGGAAGAGAAAAAATAGTGATTTTGGTAAGGTGAGAAAAAGGTAGAAGAGCAGCTGTAGAAGAGGGGGGACAGTGAGGACCCTGAATAGTAGTCCTACCTAAATTATCAGCATAGTCGGTTGAACTGTAATCCCTCAAAAGATGTCCATGCCCCAGAACCTGTGAATGCCTTTTATTGAAAAGGGATCTTTGAAGACCCTTTGAATTAAGTTAAGGATCTTGAGATCTGGGTCATTCTGGATTAGAGTGGTCCTGGAATCCAGTGTCAAATGGCTTTATAAGAAGAGGAGACAGAGAGGAGATGGTCATGTGCAGATGTAGGCAGAGATTGAAATGATGGAGTCATAAGCCAAGGCATGCATACAAAAACCAAAATGCTGGAAAGGGCAAAGAATAAGTCTCCCCTAGAGGCTTTGGAGGGAGTGCAGCTCTGCTAAAACCTTGAATTTGGATTCCTGGCTTCCAAACAATGAGACAATAAATTTCTGTTGTCTTAAGCCTCCAAATGTGTGCAATTTATTACAGCAGCCCTAGGAGAGGAATGTAATCAGTAAGTTAGATAAATGATTTGGTAGTAAATATTATGGCCATGAGCCATGGATGAAAGAGTTAAAAGGAGAACTGCATCATTTGTGCACCCAGGAGCCAGGTTAGGCTGGAGTCCTCATTGGCCAGTAAACTGCACAGGTGTCAAGAGTGTAGCAATTCTGGCTTTCAACAAGTGGCCTCCAAGAGGAATCCCCCAAGAGGATATGCCCTCATTTCAGATTCTGAACTTTGCTTCAATGCTTTCTATCATCAGTGTATGGGTTTCAGTAGAAGTGTCAGCCTAAGGTTTTACAATGACCTTGTTTGCAATGACCACATACTAAACTAGCTTCTCTGAACTACTTCAGTACTTACTATAGCAAAAACCAAGGACAGACCAAGAGATAAACTTTAAAGGGACATATGTAGCAGAAGGCAATATGAGATATGAATAGTTACAAAGAAACCCAATTTACCAGGTGAAATACTGTACACATCTGAAAAGAACTGATCCTCTGAGGTACTGTGATAAGATAGACAGACTTGAACTTGGTTATAGGAGCTCAAAAGTGGCAAAGAGAAAAAATATCTTCCAATAAATAAAAACATCATTTTGAGGTCAGTGCCAGTGGTATATTTTGGTTATCAAAACTATCAGCTCACTTGTGTGGTTCTGCTTTAATACAATAGTTGGGAAGGGTGGTGAATAAACTCAAGGATAACTTGTTAAAAACATGAGTATTAGAGGACTTTTGGGAAAAATACATGCTGAATTCACATTTAAATTCAAAATAATATTCTTGTCTTTCTTTATGTACTGGAGGCACATTAAGGAAGGATACACATACAGTAGATTTTCTCATAAAGCTGTCTCTACATCTATACTTCTAAATGGAAACTTATGTTTAAAACACAAAAAGGAAATCTATTTGTGACCCATGTTTTTTTACATTGTTTCCTTCTATATAGGTGCTGTTCTGGAGCCTACTGTTCATTTCATGTTTCTCATATGCCTTCAAAAGGTATAAAATCCATAGAGCTTGTTTTTGTCTGGAAGTTACCCTAAAGTCTATGACAGGTCCATGTTGCAGCAAAACTGGACTCCTAGCACTGCACTGAGAATGCTTCTTTGTCCCCAGATTGATTTGACCCAATTCAATATCTTCCATTTGTCTGTAATATTTTTACCTTTTTAAAGAAACTTTCAGGTTTGTTTCGTTTCATTCTCACAAAGGGTCAACTTCCAAGGCCAAATTGTGCCCCACATTGTCAGCTGGCTCCTGGAATTCCCTGCTTTGCCTTCCCAGTGTGCCACTAAATATTGAACAGGGAAGTTAAGTAGGGACTTCCTGAGACCATATTTCTGTCCCAAGCAATGGCAACTCGCCTTCTTCTACAATTTATTCTTCTCACAGGTGAGAAAGAAACAAAATTGTACACATCAAGAGAGTCCTAACTTGGATTTAGTATGTCAGAGGATTAATCTGATTAGGAAGCAAAAGTGAATATATAACATGACTTTGGAAATGATTCTGCTGTGAGGAACACAGCTTGCCAATTTTCTTATTACTCTCTCTTTTCTAAGGAAAGTGGTGTCTGGGACTTTTACTTGCCATTAGGGTGAATAAAGACAGGCATCATGTATCACATATTCAGGAAGCAGGATGCTGTAACATCTTGCAACATACTTGGATGTCCTGGATATTAGAAGACCAGCCAGAAGGTCAGAAACTGAAAATTGTTTTGCTGAATAGATTGAATGAATGTCTTGAGGTTATAAAGGTAAAATGCTATCTTTTTTTTTTCTATTTCAACCTTTAGAAGTGAAAATAAATGGAAATGAAAGTAGAGACAGCAGCGAAAGTCTGATTAAGTATTTACATTGGTATGTTTTAAGGACTCTTCTGAAAATCTTAAAACTGACATTTTATCATGGTTCAAAAGAAATGAAAGATTTTCAAAATTTTCTTTTTTTCTTAAAATTATTGATATATGTAAAGATAAAACTTAGTATTTTCCAAGAAGTTATTTTGTCAGGATAACTGAAGTATTACTCATTTATGTTGGTGACAGAAAATTAGAAGATTCAGAATAGACGGTACATATTTGAGGTCAAGATACAAAATATATCAAGGATTTAATAGTTTCAAAACATAAATGGCATAGAAATAACCTTAAAAATATAATATGGAAGACAATATTTTTTCAAAGTCTTATGATACAAATGCTATGAAACCTATCTACCAAATAGATATGCTCTCTACAGATTGAACACTCACTATGTAAATTCTTCAAGATATAATTCCATTTAGGATGAAGAAATAGGCCAGACTTTGGGAAACCTATCAATTGTGAAAGCATAAATAAAGACTTCGGAGTGAAATTTAGCATTAAATATCAAGCGTTTAAAAAATATTCATGTCGACACTCAGGAATTATGCTTTCAAGAAGCTAATCGTAAGACAATCCAAAATATTATTACGACCTAAAAGCATTTTAAACATCCAACATGCGAGGAGTTCCCGTTATGGTGCAGAGGAAACAAATCTGACTAGGAACCATGAGGTTGAGGGTTTGATCCCTGGCCTTGCTCAGTGGGTTAAGGATCCAGCGTTGCCGTGAGCTGTGGTGTAGGTTGCAAACGCGGCTCAGATCTCAAGTGGCTGTGGTGAAGGCCAGCAGCTACAGCTCCTGTTAGACCCCTAGCCTGGGAACCTCCATATGCCGCGGGTGCGGCTCTACATAAAGGCAAAAAGACGAAAAAAAAAAAAGGAGTAACTATTTGGAAATAATAGAAAACCTCTGAGAGGGACACATGAAAGGAGATAGAAGTTATCAGCTGCTGTGACCTGTCCAGAAGGATGGATAATCTAACTTCACCATTCTTTGTCTTTCATTGACCAAAGTCCAAAAGAAAGATAATTTGTTGATAATCAACAAAGTTCTATGCCTCAGGGCATAGAACAAGATGGAGAAGGCGAGTACCTCTAAAAAAAATGACAAATATTTAGCGCACTTATTTTTAGTGATACTATTCTTTTAATTTAATCTTCACCCTGTTTCTTCAGTATCATTATAAGTTACATCTATTGATATGAATAAGAATCAAGTATTTAATTGGGAAAGAAAGAATAAAGAGAGCTTAGGAGGAGAGGAGGGAAAAATGAAGTTGCTGGTATTTTATCTATTTCAAGAGTCCTGTGGGAAGCTACAGTCTCATAGTCCTGTGGGGAGGTTCATTCTCTATGGTTCGAAGTAAAGAGCCAGAATTGATGAAATTAATTTTTAGAGACTTGGCAAGATTTTAGACACAAACAGAATACTTTCAAGGACTAGGTGACAAAGTGTGACTAAAAGTTGGAGACCAGGACCTTCTCAAAATCCCTTCTTAAAACCCAGATAGTGCATTGGAGGGTTTCACAGTCCACATGGATGCTGGGCTTTTCACGGCAAGCAGAGTTAGCAGTGAGACTTCAATAGTTTAGATAAGTGGAAGACAAAGCATGGAATGAAGAAAAAGGGAAAACAATACTTGGTGACAGACTTTGACAAGAGATGCCACTCACTATAAAAGGGCAGCAGCCAAACTGAATATGTCAGAACAGCAGGAGTAGAAGTGATTCAACTGAACTTCTGTGACATGGTTAGTTTCTGGAAAAGGTAATTTATTTTAAATAATATTTAAAAGCATTGATACATTATGGGATATTTGCACAAAATCAATAATTCTAAAAAGTGACTTTGAGAAGTAGATAAACAGAAAAAAATGACAAAGATAAAGGAACCTTATTAATGGTTTGTCGATTACTGAAAAAGAATCTAAAAACCACACAAAATTCAAGCTTCAAATGCCAAATATATACTGATAGCCAACTCATCTTTCACGTGAATGAGAGTAAAATGGAATCTAGGCTCCATATTGCAGTTTCATATATAAGAGCATGTTTGGGAGCATAATTTAATTTACTGTTTCTTGGGTTTGTGTTTTTTAGAATATTTGTTTGTGTGTGTGTATATATATATGCTAGGAAATAATTTTCTTAGATATAAAGAATTAAAAAGACCAAGCAAATGTACTAATATGCTTTTAAAAAACAAATTTATATTTATTATGATGAAAAGTACCCTGAAGATAGATATATAATTTAAAAATATTGCTATGTATGTATCCTCTAGTCACCTGTGCTAAAAAATAAGGGATTATGTTCTTACCACTGAGGAAGTTTTTATACACAGTTTATATAGAGATATTGATAAAATACTACCGATGATTTGTTGTTTTTTATCTTGTTTCCCTTTTCAAAGTCTTCAAAAACTATTAAGAATCATATATATACTGCCAAAGATTTTTTTTTTGGCATATTTGTATGTGTGTGTGTGTATTTTAAGTCGTAGGTTTTGCTCTCATTAAGATCTGTTGCATTCTAACTGGCTTATGCAGATGATGTGTAGCAGTAATATAAAATTACCTTAAAGAGCAAATTTTCCTTGCATAACATTTAGAAAAAGATATAATAAAATCCTGAAATTTTAGTTAATTTTGGGATCCTCAAAATGTTAAGAACCAATAACAGTGTTCAGACAGTGGACAGCAAAAGGCATCAAATCATCTTGGAACCTCTGTACACATAACAGTCTTTCTATTTCTTTTCCATTCTATTCAAAACAATTGGAGAAACAGAAGAATTTGGGAAGTCTGTAGTGTATTTATTCATGCTCTAAAAACTGAGAAAATGTACTTGGTAAGATCTAACTTTTTTCCTTAATGTACTCGAGTCCTTAAAAGTTTGAGAACAAAATAATTGGACAGATTTTCAATATATTATGAGGTGTTAGACAACTTACAGAAGATTTGAAAAAAAATTCAAATCTTGGCCTAATATTTACATTAAGGATGTATAAAGAGTGGCAATTATAAAAGAAGTCCTAAAAAGAATTTTGCTTTGGATAAAATTGTTCAAATGCTGTGGCTAACTGTGGAGATAACACTGGATTGTGTATGTGTATATGGAAGAGAGAGAGACAGAGAAAGAGAAAGAGAGAGAAATGGGAGGGAGGGAGGGAGAAAGGAGAGTAAGAGAAGTGAGACAGACCTATATTTGTGTTATGGGTTGAATTGTATCCCTTTCAAAATTCCTATTTGAAATCCTAACACCCAGATCCTCAGAATATGACTATATTTGGAGATCCATTTTTTAAAGAGGTAATTAAACAAAAATGAAATTATTAAGATGAGCCCTGATTCGATATGACTGCTATCCTTATAAAAAGAACAGTTTGGGGGGGTGAGGGGATAGGCTGTTATGACACTCACACAGAAGGAAGTTTATGTAAGGACACAGAAAGGTGGCCACTTACAAGTGAAAGGAGAGTGGTCTCAGAGTAAATAAATACTAACAATACCTTGATCTCGGACTTTCAGCCTCTACAACTGTGAGAAAGTAAATTTCTGTTTTTTAAGCTACCAGTTTTGGTATCTTGTTATGGCAGCCCTAGTAACTTACACACAAATTTAAAATTTTTATTTCATATGAGAAAATGATATGTGGCTATATTTCGTGGACCAATATAGGCCTCATGAAGGAGAGCCAATATGCTTCCGTTTTAATTCATTTCAATGAATCATACCTGAAAGGGTTGAAGGATGAAATTAATTCTGTTTAAAATAGTTCAATTCAGGGGGGATGTTCTCAGTAGAGGAAGCCTGCAGAAACAGAAACTATCCCCATGAGAAAAAGAGTCTGCTTAGAAAATCCACCACACTTAGAGGAAGCCAATTCAAAATTACAGCAATACAACAATTTGGACATCTCCTGCCCCTTACCTTGTCTTTTATAACACATCCTCAAACACTGAAGAAGTCAGAACCATGGTTAGCAAGTTGATGAACAGGAGGAGAGAAAGGGCTAACTTCTCTCAGCAATCTACTCTTTGACTGAGAGGTATTACAGGAAAAGAGCTTTAACTTTAAAACTAGAAAATTAGATTATTTAGATTGGATATTTTACCTGCTGAAGCACTTATGAAATTAAAGATGAACATATGTATTATTTTACAGAAGTGACTTAAAAAGTGATGAAACCAGAGTGAAGATCTTATCCAGGGGCAAATAAATCAGTAGAAAAATAAAATGTTTTTTTTGCTCACCCTCTGTGGAGTCTCATGTATACAACGTTAAGATTATGTTAAGTATCTAACTTTATGAATGTTGATTATAAACACAATGCAAAGCTCTTAGTAAGTACTTGGAAAATTATTATTATTATTATTATTATTTTATTATTATTATTATTTTATTATTATTATTATTTGCTTTTTAGGGCTGCACCTGCAGCATATGGAAGTTCCCAGGTTAGTGATCCAATCAGAGCTACAGCTGCTGGCCTGTACCACAGCTACAGCATTACTGGATTTAAGCCGCACCTGTGACCTACAACACAGCTCAGCAACAATGGATCCTAAACCCACTGAGCAAGACCAGGGATAGAACCCTCATCCTCATGGATACTAGTTGGGTTTATTTCCTCTGAGCCACAACAGGAACTCCAGTACTTGGTAAATTCTTGAGAACTGAACTGACAGAAGATATCAAGCCCTTTAAAATACATTATGCTATTTAATTCTCTATAAAGGCTTGCAAAATCTCTATTTTATAGTTGTATACAATCAAGATAATTTTCAATTTCCTACAACTTGTGAACAAAAGAGCTTGGGATTTGAACCACTGTATGTCTTCTCCTAGAGTGCAGGTACTTTCAAGTATGCCTGACTTTATTTCCCTTTACCACTTAGTAATTACTCAGCAAGCAGTTTAAAAATAAAAGTGATATAAAATGACTTTCTAAGTAAGGATATTCGTCAAACAAAAGTTTAACAATTATCAGTCACTGGACTATTTAAAATAATTCAGAAAATTTTATAATATGTCTCTGTTTATTCAGCAGTGTGTCATCTACTACATTTTGCTTAAAGAAGAAAACATAGCCGTTATCATCAAATTACTCAATTTAATAGAAGAGGAATTTTATAATGTGAAACATTTACAGGTCAGATAAATCATATATCACCTCTTTGAGGAAGAGTCACCTGCAAGAGTCTCTAAGACAAGCGAAAGGTTTAAACTGGTTTGGAAGGCATGGAAGCCGAAGATTTATCAAAGATGTGATAAAGTACAGAATTGATTTTAGAAGTCTAGATATTTGAATATACTGTCCAATATACCTTCTAATTCTTCTTTTTAAAATATTGGATAAGCAATGAGATCCTGCTGTGTGGCACAGGACACTATATTCAGTCACTTGTGATGGAACATGATGGAAGATAATGTGAGAAAGAGAATGTAGGTATATATGTATGACTGGGCCACTCTGCTGTACAGTAGAAATTGATGGAACACTGTAAATTAACTATAAATTGGTATGGAAATGCAAAAGACCCCAAACAGCCAAAGTAGTCTTGAGAAAGAAAAGCAGAGCTGGTGGAATCAGGCTCCCTGACTTCAGACTTATTACATAGCTATAATCATCAAAACAGTATGGTACTAGCATAAAGAAACAGAAATATAGATCACTGGAACAGGGAAGAAAGCTCAGAGATAAAACCATTTACCTATTGTCAATTAATCTGGATAGCTACATGTAAAAGAATGAAAATAGAACATTCTCCAACACCATACACACAAAAAAACTGAAGTTGGATTAAAGGCATAAACATAAGGTTGAAAACTACAAAACTCCTAGAGGAAAACATAGACACAGCACTGTTTGACATAAACTGTAGCAATATCTTTTTGAATCCAACTCCTAAGGTAATGGAAATAAAACTAAAAAATGGGACCTAATTAAACATAAAAGCTTCTGCATATCAAAGGAAACAATAAACAAAAAGCCTACAAAATGAGGGAAAATATTTGCAGACAAAGTAAATGACAAGGGATTAATCTCCAAAATATAAAAACAGCTCACTATCAAAAACAAACAACTCTGAGGGAGGCAGCAAGATGGCGGAGGAGTAAGAGGTCGTGCTCACCCTCTCCCACAAACACATCAAAAAACACATCTACATGTAAAATGACTTGCTCAAAACATCAACTGAATGCTGGCAGAAGAACTTAAACCTCCAAAAGAGGGGAAGGAACTCTTGACATAACTGGGTAGAACAAGAGGAAAAAAAAAAAAAGAGAGAGAGAGAGAGAGAAAAGGAGTCAGGATGACACTAGCACTCCAGGAAGGGAGCTGTGAAGGAGAAGAGGAACCCACATCCTGGGAAGCCACCTAACCAATGGAAAGATTAGCTGAGCTGGAGAGACCTCAAAGCCCAAGAAAAGTGCAGCAGCTGGACTGAGAATGGCAAAGCAGAGAGAGAGAGCCTCAGAGATCATCGGAACACCAGCACAGACACCACAGCCTGAGATGCTCGGGCAGGGGCTGGGAGCTGAGACTTAGGCTCCAGAGGTCAGTCCCCGGGAGAGGGCTGTGATTGGCAGTGTGGAGACAGCCTAGGGGGCTAAGGAACAGTGTGCCATGGTGGGGGAGTGATACTCGATACTCTATGGGCTGAGGAGTGGACTGCCAGGTCAGAGGGAACCTGGGAGAAGGTCTGCGCCTGTAGGAGAGGCAGGTCTCCATTGTTGGGGAGGAGGAGAAGAGGCGGGGCTGACTGCCATAGGAAGCTCCTTTAACCAGCACAGAGGGTGGGGTAGATAAAGCTCAAACCTCCAGCAGGTGGAGGTGAGCTTGCAAAGGGTAGGGTGACTCAAGTGCAAACCACCACAACTGGAGTCAGAGGCTGCTTGCTAGACCACTGTTGTCCTGGCTTCTTCTGGACACACCCCACCCATGCTGCCAGACCAGAGGCACCTTGCTAGACTGCTGTGGATCAGGTGTTTCTGGGCACAGCTCACCCGTGATGGGAAGCAGCTTGCTAGATTGTGGTGGACCAGGCTTCCTGGAGCACAAACCTGCCTACAACAAGGAGGCCACATGCTTGCCTGCAGTGGTCTGGCATCTCTGGCGCAGCCAGCCATAAGACTTTTGCTCCTATACCAGAGATTGAGCATCTTTTGTGCAGCCTACCAGTGGACAGGCACCTCTAGTGTGGGCTAAGGGCATAAAGGGGCTGAGTGCAACACAGGGCCTATGAAGCACCAGACACTGTTGCTATCATGCCCCTGGGAATACACCCACCCTGCAGCTGAAACTGCCAAACACTCAGGGTAGTGCCAAGACACTTGTTCACTATCCCCTCCCAAGTCCATACAACTAGGTGCAGCTGGTGCAGCGCATCCTGTGTGGTCTAAGTGGGACAGGGTGCCTCCTGGTGGCCTGCAGGGGGCGGGAGCAAACCATCAATAGTTATCCCTGACTCCAGAGAAGGGTATGGCCCACTGCCACAGGGGACACCTGAACAAAAATCACTTGCAGTCCCAACCACCTCAGAGGGCACAATAGAGAAGGACATTACGACAGAACACCAACTGCTGTTGCTCTCGCTCCCCTGGGAGTGCACCCACTATTGGCAAACATTCTGGGCAGTGCCCAGATGCTTGTTCCTTCCCAGGAACCTATAACTAAGAGCACCTTGTGCAGCACATCCTGCAGGGCCTAAGTAGGACAAGGTATTTCCTGAATGGTCTACAGGAGGCAGAGGCAAACCACTGCAGTTATCTCTGGCTCCAGAGATGGGAATGACACATTACCACTAGGGGTCCATGAATAGGCACCACCTGCAGCCCCAGTCACCTCCAGGACAATACAGAGGAAGGCATTGGGACTGAACACCACTTGTGGGTGCTCCTGCATTTCTGGGAACTCACCAACGCCGCTGCTCCCACTGTTAAATGCTCCTGGCAGTACCCAGATGCCTAATCTCTATCACTTCCCAGACCTCTGCAACTAGAACAACCTGCACAGCACCTCCTATGTGGGCTAAGTGAGACGGTGAAAATATATGTGAAGAAATTATGTCTGAAAACTTTCCAAACCTAAAGTAATCTGACATCAAGATACAGGAAGCACAGAAGGCCCCAAACAAGCTGAACCCAAACAGGTCCACAACAAGACATATTATATTAAAAATGGCAAGAGTTAAAGATAAAGGGAGGATCCTCAAGGTAGCAAGAGCAAAGAAAAGCATTAATTATAAGGGATCCCCCATGAGGCTATCAGCTGATTTCTCCACAGAAACACTACAGGCCAGAAGAGAGTGGCAAAATATATTTAAAGTGCTGAAAGGAAAAAAAATTGCAATCTAGAATACTCTACCCAGCAAGAATATCATTTAAAATAGAAAAGGAAATAAAAAATTTTCTCCAACAAACAAAAGCTAAAAGAGTACAGTAATGCTAAAGCTTTTTTAAAAGAAATACTGACAGGGCTCCTATTTAAAAAAAAAGTAAAAAGTAAGAAACAGAATTGAGGAAACCACAAATGGAAAGCAATCATTCAAATAAGTCAGCATACAGATCTAAACATGAAAATGTTAAAAAAAATTTTTTAAAGGCAACAAAATCATACATTACGGGGAGGGAAAATTAGAAAATATAGACTCTTTTTTTTTAACCTTTTAAAAAAATTTTAATGATGTGTTTGAGCCTATATGGCTATCAGGCTATTGCAAGCAGATATAAGAAGGTGTTAATATACATAAAAAACAGGGCAACCACAAATCAAATTGGAACATCACATCCACAAACACTGAAAAGAAAAGCACTCAAGCATAAAATAAATGGAAACCAACCAACCAAAATAAAGAAAAGAAGAAAAGAGAAACATAGAATTAACTGGAAAATAAATACTAAAATGGCAATAAATACACACCTATCAATAATCACCTTAAATGTCAGTGGATTGAATGCTCCAGTCAAAAGAGACAGAGTGGTAGACTGGAAAAAAAGCAAAAACCTACATTCTGCTGCCTACAAGAGACTCACCTTAGGGCAAAGGACACAGATAGATTGAAAGTGAGGGGATGGGAAAAGATATTTCATGCCAATGGACAAGAAAGGAAAGCAGGAGTGGCAATACTCATATAAGAAATATATAAGAAATACTCAGATTTTAAGATGAAAGCCATAAAGAAAGACAAAGAAGGACACTATTTAATGGTTAAAGGATCCATTCAAGAAAAGGATATTACAATCGTCAATATATATGGCTCTAACATAAGAGCACCCAAGTACCTACATCAAGTACTATCAGACATAAAAGGAGAAATAGATGGCAATACAATAATATTAGGAGACTTTAACACTCCACTCACATCAGTGGGCAGATCCTCTAGGCAGAAAATCAGTAAGGTAACAGAGATCCTAAATGACACAATAGAAAAGTTAGAACTAACTGATATTTTCAGGATATTACATCCAAAAAAATCAGAATATACATTCTTCTCAAGTGCACATGGAACATCCTCAAGGATCGAGAACATACTGGGGCACAAAGCTACCCTCAACAAATTTAAGAGTATAGAAATTATTTCAGGTATCTTTGACCACAAAGGCATGAAACTAGAAATGAACCACAGGAAAGGAAATGAGAAAAAAATACACTACATGTAGACTAAACAACATGCTACTATAAAACAAATGGGTCAATGAAGAAATAAAGAAGGAAATTAAAAAATGCCTTAAACAAATGATAATTAAGACACAACCACTCAAAATCCATGGGATTATGCAAAAGCAGTGCTCAGGGGGAAATTCATAGCAATACAGGCCTTCCTCAAAAAAGAAGAAAAATATCAAATCAACAACTTAACCCAGCACCTAAATGAATTAGAAAAAGAAGAACGAATGAAACCTAAAGTCAGCAGAAGGAAGGAAATCATACAGATCAGAGAGGAAATCAATACAATAGAGATTCAAAAAACAATAGAAACAATCAATAAAACCAAGAGCTGGTTCTTGCAGAATATGACTATTTTATTTGTTTTGTTTGTTTGTTTGTGTGTTTGTTTTTGTCTTTTTGCCTTATCTAGGGCCACACCCATGGCATATGGAGGTTCCCAGGCAAGGGGTCTAACAGGAGCTGTAGCTGCCAGCATTTGCCACAGCCACAGCAATGCAGGATCCGAGCCTCATCTGCAACCTACACCACAGCTCACGGCAATGCCGGATCCTTAACTCACTGAGCAAGGCCAGGGATCGAACCCACAACCTCACGGTTCCTACTCAGATTCGTTAACCACTGAGCCACGACAGGAACTCCAAGAGCTGGTTCTTTGAAAAGGTAAACAAAATTGACCAACCTTTGGCTAGACTCACCTAGAAGAAGAAAGAAAAAACCCAAATAAATAAAATAAGAAATGAAAAAGGAGAATTCACAATGGATATTACAGAAATACAAAATACCATGAGAGAATACTATGAACAACTAATTGTATGCTAGCAAATTTGACAACCTAGAAGAAATGGCCACTTTTTAGAGACTTACACCATGCCAAAAATGACACAGGAAGAAATAGATCAACTGAACAGACCAATCACTAGAAATGAAATTGAGTATGTCATCAAAACACTCCCTACAAATAAAAGTCCAGGACCAGATGGCTTCACAGGCAAATTCTAACAAACATACCAAGAGGAACTCATGCCCATCCTCCTTAAACCTTTCCAAAAGGTTGAAGAAGAAGGAACACTCCCAAAGACATTCTATGATGCCAACATCACCTTAATTCCAAAACCAGACAAAGACACCACGAAAAAAGAAAACTATAGGCCAATATCTTTGATGAATATAGATGCAAAAATTCTCAACAAAATTTTAGCCAACCGAATCCAACAACATATCAAAAAGGTCATACAGCACAACCAGGTGGGATTCATCCCAGGTGCACAAGGATGGTTCAATGTATGCAAATCAATCAATGTCATACACTACATTAACAAAAGAAAAGTCAAAAACCACATGATCATCTCAATAGACGCAGAAAAAGCATTTGACAAAGTCCAACATCCATTCATGATCAAAACTCTTTCCAAGTGGGGATACAGGAAACATTCCTTAACATAATAAAAGCCATTTATGGCAAACACACAGCAAATATAATACTCAAAGGAGAAAAGCTGAAATCCATCCCACTAAAATCTGGAACAAGACAAGGATGCCCACTCTCTCCACTGTTATTCAACATAGTATTGGAAGTCCTAGCTACAGCGATCAGACAAAAAAAAGAAATAAAAGGCATCCAAATAGGAAGAGAAGAGGTAAAATTGTCACTGTATGCAGATGACATGATACTATATATAGAAAACCCCAATGACTCAACCCCAAATTACCTGAACTGATAAATAAATTCAGTGAAGTAGCTGGAAATGAGGTTAACCTTCAGAATCAATCACATTTCTGTATACTAACAATGAAATATTAGAAAAAGAATACCAAAATACTATACCTTTTAAAATAGCACCCCAAAAAATCAAGTACCTGGAATAAACCGGACCAAGGAAGTGAAAGACTTATATGCCAAGAACTACAAAATATTAATCAAGGAGATCAAAGAAGATACAAAGAAATGGAAAGATATTCCATGCTTATGGGCCAGAGAAATTAATATTGTAAAAATGGCCATACTACCCAAAGCAATCTACACATTCAATGCAATCCCTATCAAATTAACCATGACATTCTCCACAGAATTAGAACAAACAATCAAAAAATTTATATGGAACCACAAAAGACCCAGAATCTCCAAAGCAACTCTGAGGAACAAAAACCAAGCAGGAGGCATAATTCTCCCAGACTTCAGGCAATATTAGGACCACAGTAATCAAGACAGTGTGGTACTGGTACCAAAACAGACATATAGACCAATGGAACAGAATAGAGAACCCAGAAATGGACCCAGACACCTACGGTCAATTAATCTTTGATAGAGGAGGCAAGAACTTAAAATGAGAAAAAGACAGTCTTTTCAGTAAGTATTGCTGAGAAACTTAGACAGCTGCCTGCAAATCAGTGAAACTAGCACACACTCTCATACCATGCACAAAAATAAACACAAAATGGCTTAAAGACTGAAATATAAGACAAGACACCATTGAACTCCTAGAAGAAAATATTGGCAAAACATTCTCTGACATCAATCTTACAAATGTTTTCTCAGGTCAGTCCCCCAAAGATATAAAAGCAAATATAAACCAGAAATAAAAGATAAACCAATGGGACCAAAGCAAGCTGACAAGCTTTTGTCCAGCAAAGGAAACCAAAAAGAAAATTAAAGGACAACTTACAGAATGGGAGAAAATAGTGTCAAATGATGCAACTCACAAGGGCTTAATCTCTAAAATATACTGATACAGCTCAACCGCTAAAAAACCAACAACCCACTTGAAAAATGGGCAGAGGACCTGAATAGACATTTCTCCAAAGAAGATATGCAGATGGCCAACAAGCACATGAAAAAAATGCTCAACATCACTGATGATTAGAGAAATGCAAATCAAAACTACCATGAGATACCACTTCACACCAGTCAGAATGGTCATCATTAATAAGTCCACAAACAACAAAGGCTGGTAGGGGTGTGCATAAAAGGGAACCCTCCTGCACTGTTGGTGAGAATGTAAGCTGGTACAACCATTATGCAAAACAGTATGGAAGTACCTTAGAAAACTATACATAGAACTAACACTCTTGGGCATATATCCAGACATAACTTTCCTCAAAAAAGATACATGCACTCACATGTTCATTGCAGCACTATTCACAATAGCCAAGACATGGAAACAACCCAGGTGTCCATCGACAGATGATTGGATTAGGAAGATGTGGTATATATACATGATGGAATACTACTCAGCCATAAAAAAGAATAAAATAATGCCATTTGCAGCAACATGGATGGAATTAGAGACCCTCATACTGAGTTAAGTAAGTCAGAAGGAGAAAGACAAATACCGTAACTTAGACTGCACAATCTAATAGACTGCACAATCGAACCTTTCTACAGAAAAGAGATTCATGGACTTGGAGAACAGACTTGTCATTGCAAGAGGGTGGGGGAGGGAGAGGGATGGGATGGGAGTCTGGGGTTAGTAGTTGTAGACTATTGCCTTTGAGATGGAAAAGCAAGGAAATCCGGCTGTATAGCACTGGAAACTAAGTCTAATCACTTGTGACGAATCTATATATGTATGTGTAACCAGGTCCCAAAAAAAAAAAACAAAAAACAAAAAACTCAATCAAAAAATGGGTACAGTATCTAAAAAGACCTTTCTGCAATGAAGACGCAGAGATGGTCAAAGAGCACATTAAAGGATGCTTAACATCACTAATTACTAGAGAAATATAAATTAAAATTACAATGAGGTATCACCTCACACTGTTCAGAATGACCACCATCAAAAATTCTATAAACAGTAGATGCTGGAGAGGGTGTGGACAAGAAGCAACTCTTCTACACTGTCGATGGGAATGTAAATTGGTAGAGCCACTATGGAGAAGAGTATTGAAGTTCCTTAAAAAACTAAATATAGAATTACTATATGACCCAGCAATCCCACTCCTAGGCATATATCTGTAGAATACAACAATTTGAAAATATATCAACTCCAATAGTCACTGTAGCACTATTTACAACAGCCAAGACATGGAAGCAATAACATGTCCACTGACAGATGAATGGATACAGAAGAGGTGGTATATATACCACATATATATGACTATTAATCAGCCATATAAAAAGAATGAAATAATGCCATTTGCAGCTGCATGGATGGATCTAGAGATTATCATACCAAGTGAGGTAAGTCATATATGAGGAAAACAAACATCATATGCAGACACTTATATGTGGAATCTAAAAAAAAATGATACAAATTAATGTATTTACAAAATATAAATAGACTAACAGGCTTAGAAAACAAATGTAAGGCTACCAAAGGGGGTGGGAAGGATAAATTGGGAGTTTGGGATTAACACATACACATTACTATATATAAAATAGATGCCCAAAAAGGACCTACTGTATATAGCACAGGGCACTATACTCAATATACTGTAATAACCTATAACGGAAGAGAATGTAAAAAATATATATATTCATATTTGTATATATATATATATATATATATATACACATATATATAAAACTGAATCACTGTGCTCTACACTTGAAACTAATACAATATTGTAAATCAACTATATTTCAATAACAATTAAAATAAATAAATGTAGCTGGGGCATAGTTTTGAAAAAAGATTTTTAACTGAAGTATAGGTTAGTATAAAAATACTATAAACTTAAGTATATTAATCAAAGTGGTAGTCCTGAATTCCATATAAATTAGAAAGTAGTTTCTTAAACTACATGTGATGTCACTATTGTGATGATGTAGTTTTTGGTAAAGTCACAACCTAATTGTTTGAAGAATTTTGGGCTACGATAGCTAACAATACATAATGCCTAGGACAACCAGAGTCATGAAATTTCATAATACTTTACACAGTTACTAATAGGGGAGAATTCAATGTAATACATAGAATATAATTTCATACTATTTATTTATGTATTTATTTATTTATTTATTTATTTTTGCATTTTAGGGCCACACCTGCAGTGGCATACGAAGGTTCCCAGGCTAGGGGTCAAATTGGAGATATAGCTGCCGGCCTACACCACAGCCACAGTAATGCAGGATCCGAGCCACGTTTGTGACCTACACCACAGCTCACGGTAATGCAGGATCCTTAACCCGCTGAGCGAGGCCAGTGATGGAACCCGCAACCTCATGGTTCCTAGTTGGATTCATTTTCACTGGGCCATGACAGGAACTCTTAATTTAATATTTTTAATAATTACAATATATCATTATTTGCAAGCTATGATTACAGTGGTTGTAAGGTGTCTCAGGTGAAAAAGTTAAGATGTCAAAAGTCAGTAATCAAATTTAAAAATGAAATATTTTTAAAAGTTAATTTGAAAGTCTATAATAAAGAAAATATCAAAATTTTTAATTAAAATAGAATTAGTATTACTGCAGTTTCCTTTTGCCTTAGGCTCTAGTATGATTGATCATTGTACTGGTTCTTTTCCACAGTTTTCCCACAGTTTATGTATAAATGACCAAAAATAAAATAAATCAAACTAAATTTTATTTAAAGTTTTAAATAGAAAACTAATGTCATGGAAAATAGCATAAAATTGTATTGGCTTCTTCACTGATGATCTGATTTATTTTTATTATAATATAAGGGAGACATAAAAAACAATCAAACTCTCTAAAGTTTTAGGGAAAAATGACACATCATCCATTTCCACTGATTTTTAGAAAGTTTTAAAGACTCCTCTTTCAAAGCTATTTCTATTTTTTCAAACTAATACACATCAGGGTATAAAAATCTACTTATCCAGAATCCATCTTTTGTGGCATCTATTATTACAACAGCTTAAGTTAAACAGTTTTGACAGACCATTTACACTGGTAGGTATCTAGGGTACATCGAATATTCCTTCAGCAACATTTGGTGGGTCTCCAGTGCCATTAAGAAAAAAAAAAATCTAGAACCTATCAAGGTAGTCATTTGCAATTTGTCCACTAGGAAAATCTGTTTTGTGCAGATTGTGTATTTATTTGACCAATATAACAAATGTTGAGTATATTTTGCTTGCACAATATTTCCTTACATTAAATTGTAACACTTGCCAGAAAGATGTAAAATACAATCAAGAAGAAGAGAAAAACACGTTCAGAAAAGCAATTTTGATCATCAGCACGTGGTATCTATAGAAACTCTTATATTGGAAGAGGGCTTGCCATTTCAGTAATCAAGTTAATGAAGGTGTCATTAGATATCTATTTTAACAGCAGTTTAAGTATATATTACACTTTATGCTGCTGAACTGTTATATTGCTAATTTAGCTTTCAGAATATTGAATCAGAAATTATTTTATCTCACAGAAACAAAATAAAAACTTAATATTTGAGATAAACTTTTTAAAATTTAAAAACAAGCTACAGTGTTGTGATGAGATATTTTGATGAACAGATTCTTCAGTGAGAGCTGTTTGCTCTATTTCTCCTAGGAAAAGCAAGCCCAATCCATGAGTTATATAGAAGAAATGTTCTTTAGTTTCCAAAAGCTGAGCACCATGTGCAATATTACAGCATTTCTTAAATAACTAATAACTTTTAAACTAGGGGGGGAAGTAAGAAAAAAGCTACATGGTTCAACCCTAACATTTTTTTATAATTGTTATTCATCTGTTTCCATATGCCATTAGAACGATTCTCCAGGACTATGGATTAACTAACTCTTTCTTCAATTAGTATGCACAATTTGCAGAATCAATTATAAATGATTTACACTGATATTGAGAGAAGAAGAAGGATTTCCTATGCATAGCTCTGAGTTTCCTAGGTAGTGGACTTGAAGGCTTGAGCAGTGATCTACCAGCCATTTCCATTCCCAAACTCACTATAATAGGATTAGGTAAAAAGACTATGCTTATTGCATTATCTTATCCTCCTCTTTCGTTTTCCTCAAACCAAACCAAACATAAGAATTATTTTTTCTATAATGCTAAGTGTGTTTCTACCCTAAGTTAAACTCCATTATTCCAATCACCTTTATTGTTTTCCAGAAAACATTTTGAGGTAAGCTATTTTTGGAACTGCCATTTAAATCTAATAGTTCTAGCCATATAATAAGCTATCCATGGTTATAACTTACTTAAAAAAAGAGGATATCTTTTCAGGAATACTGAGGGAATACAGTTGGCTTTCTGTAGACTTGAGCTCTGCATCTTTGGATTCAAACAACAGTGGATGAAAAAAAAATTCCAGATACCCTCAAAAGAAAGCTTGAATTTGCTATGCTTTTCATTGTATGAGGTATCATAAATAATCCAGAAATGATATAAAGTATATAGGAAAATATGCACAAGATTGTATGCAGGTAAAACACAATTTTACACTCAAATGACTTGAACATCTTAGAAATCTGGCATTTAGTAGGGGTCCTGAAACCAATCCCCCATGGATACAGAGGGACCACCATACTGATAAGTATATTGTCCCATCTGTGTCTTGATTTCACAGGGCCATTATAATCCTTTAGAAAGATATTCATTGTTGTACACATTTTTACTCTAGTTGATACCTGTCTGAAAGAAGGCTTATTTAACAAGAGTCATTAAGCCTAAGCACTTACCTGAGCATATTGCTTGATCTTAATTCAGTAATGCAGGCCACCTGTGAATGATAAACAGAAAAAATAAACAAACTAATATGTTTCAAATTTTAAAGGTCCATTGGGCAGTATGTCCCACACTTCAGATATTCAATCCTCCCATTATTCTTCCTGTTCCTCTTGTGATGATTTGGTTTTTCTTCTCCTCTTCTCTGTAATATCTACTTGCTCCCTCTTGGAGCCTCTCACTCCTCAACAAACTTGATAAACCTTTTATTGAACCCCAAGTGGTCTTTAGGAAATTTTATGTGAGACAGCTACCACAAACAAAGGATACTCACTATCTGGAGGTTTGATTTATTGTTCAGACTATATAATATACCCTTACTGTGCAAAGAAAAAAACAGCTATTCTCCACTCTTATCAAAAGAAAATTTCTCAGCACTCTAAAAGGCAGACACTGAGATATTTCTAGCCATTATGGACTGAATTTGCAACAATAGCAAAAATAAATAATGAAGACTGAAAATATAATATATGGAAAAGTATACTTATTGATCTAAACTTTTATCGTGCCAGGCACTGTATGAAGCTATGAAATATAAATGTAATTAAGTCACCCTCAAGGAACTCAGTTTTTTTGGGAAAAGACACAGACAAAAGCATGTATTTGTTAGGGTCTTGCTGGAAATAAATTTCACAATCAAAAAGTAAAAGATGAAAGTTTAATGAAGGGATTATTTAAATGGATTGAGGAGAAGAGAGACTAGGCAAGTGCAAACAATAAACAGGAAGGATGCGACACCATGAACATGGAAGGGCAGAATAGACAGTTGATCTGCAAAGGCAAAATGAAAACACCCAGGACATCAGAAAATTATATATTAAGTAAAATAAGAGAATACCTAGGGAATCTTATAGTCACATAGGTTTGGTGGGTGGGGACTGAGAAGGGGAAAGAAACATTCTTTGTATGTTAGTCCTAACTACTATCTAATATTTCATAATGACCTCACTTCTAGTTCAGGAGTGCTCAAGATCGTGAATGGTTTAATTAGGTCCTATTTGTTTATTTTTCTTTTTATTGTCACTGCTCTAGAAGGTGAATCTGAGAAGATACTGCTGCGGTTTATGTCAGAGTGTGCTTGGCCTGTATTTTCCTCTAAGAGTTTTATAGTATCCAGTCTTACATTTAGGTCTTTAATCTACTTTGAGTTTGTTTTTGTGTATGGTGCTAAAGAATGTTCTAATTTCATTATTTTGCATGTGGTTTTCCCAGCACCACTTATTGAAGAGACTGTCTTTTCTCCATCATATATTCTTGACTTCGTTGTCATAGATTAATTGACCATAGGTGCTGGGATTCATTTTTGTGCTTTCTATCCTGTTCCATTAATCTACTTTCCATTTCTCTTTTTGTGCCAGTACCATATAGTTTTTATGACTGTATCTCTGTAGTATAGTCTAAAGTCAGGGAGCCTGATTCCTCCAGCTCAATTTTTCTTTCTGAGGATGGCTTTGGCTATTCTGGGTCTTTTGGGTTTCCCAAAAAAAATTTTAAATATTTTTTCTAGTTCTGCAAAAAAAAAATGCCATTAGTAATTTGATAGGGGTTGCACTGAATCTGTAGATTGCCTTGGATTGTATACTCATTTTGACAATATTGGCTCTTCTAAGCCAAAAGCATGGAATATATTTGCACTTGTTTGTGTCATCCTTGATTTTCTTCTTCAGTGTCTTACAGTTTTCGTAGTACGGGTGTTTTGTCTCCTTGGGCAGGTTTATTCCTAGATATTTTTTTTTTGAAGCAATGGTAAATTTTATGGTTTCTCTAATTTCTATTTCTGATCTTTCATTGTTAGTATATAGAAATATGGTTAATTCTGTTAATTTTATATCCTGCAACTTTACCAAATTCATCGATGGGCTTTAACAGTTTTCTGGTAGCATCTTTAGGATTTTCTAGCTTCTGTATCATGTAATCTGCAGTGATAGTTTTACTTCTTCTTTTCCAAATTAGACTCCTTTTATTTCTTTTTCTTCTCTGATTGCCATGGCCTAGAACTTCCGAAACTATGTTGAATAAGAGTAGCAAGAGTGGATATCCTTGTCTTCTTCCTGATCTTAGCATGAATTCTTTCAGCTTTTCACCACTGAGGCTGATATTAGCTGTGGGTTTGTCATACATGTAGGTGTACATATACTTTATTATGCCGAGGTAGATTCCCTCTATGCCCACTTCTAGAGTGTTTTTTTTTTTTTTATCAGAAATGGGTGTTGAATTTTGTCAAAAGCTTTTTCTGCATCTTTTGAGAGGGGTCATGTGGTTTTCATTCTTCAGCTTGTTAATGTGGTGTACACCATAAACAAAACAAAAAGACAACCTACAGAATGGCAAAAAATATTTGCAAATGAAGAAACTGACAAGGGATTCATCTCCAAAATACACAAGCATCTCCCACAGTCCAATATTCCCAAAACGAACAACCCAATAAAAAATGGACAGATCTAAATATACATTTCTCTAAAGAAGACATATAGATGGCCAAAAAAAAAAAAATTGAAAAGATGCTCAACATCACTAATTATTAAAGAAATGCAAATCAAAGCTAGTATGAGGTACCACCTTACACCAGCCAGAATGGCCATCATCAAAAAGTTTACAAATAATAAATGCTCGAGAGGATGTAGAGAAAAGAGAATTCCCTTACACTGCTGGTGGGAATGTACATTCGTACAACCACTATGGAAAACAGTATGGAGATTCCTTAAAAAACTAAAAAAAGAACTACATATGATCCGGCAATCCCACTTCTGGGCATCTACCCAGAGAAGACCACAATTCTAAAAGATACATGCAGACCAATGTTCATTGCAGCACTGTTTACAATAGCCAAGACATGGAAGCAACCTAAATATCCATAAACAGAGGAATGGGTAAAGAAGACATGGTATAGCAGTTCCCATTGTGGTTCAGTGGTAACGAATCTGACTAGTATCCATGAAGACTCGGATTCAGTCCCAGCCCTCGCTCAGTGGGTTAAGGATCCAGCATTGCTGTGAGCTTCAGTGTAGGTTGTAGAGGTGGCTCAGATCCCACATTGCTGATCCCACATTCCGATTCAACCCTAGCCTGGGAAATTCCTTATGATGCGGGTGCGGCCCTAAAAAGATATGGTACAAATATATAATGAAATATTACTCATCCATAAGAAATGCCATTTGAAGAAACATGGATGGACCTAGAAACTCTCATACTAAGTGAGACAGTGAAAGACAAAACTGAATAATATTACCTATATGTGGAGTCTAAAAAAAGGAATAAAATTGAACTTATTTGCAGAATAGAAACAGACTCACAGACTTTGAAAAACTTATGGTTACCAAGGGGACAGGTTGGGGGTGGGAGGGATGACTGGGGATTTAGGACTGGTATATGCACACTGAGGTATATAGAACAATCGGTCAATGGGGACCTGCTATAAAGAGCACAGAGAACTCTACTCAATTCTGTGATGATTGTTGTGGGAAAAGATTCTGAGAGAGAATGGGTATGTGTATATGTATGACTGGGTCACTTTCTTGTACAGCAGAAATTATCACAACCTTGTAAATTATACTTCAATAAAACAAAAAATTAAGTGAAAAAAATTGTGAATTGTTTTATATGAAAGCCACAGAACAACAGTATTCGTACTTTTTATAATATACAGGATAGTTATTTACAGGACAGTTTTTTTTTCCTTTGTAATAAACATACCCCAAAGAGTAGCTGGAATGACTTCTCTCATAGCTTCCACTTATTAGACCCTGGTTGTTTGCTTCTCTGAGCGTCCCTCTTTTTTTGCCACCTACAGGGGAATACTTCTTTGGAAAATGTTAAGTGAGAGCATGGAGGGTGACTTTAGTTAGATAATTAGTAGTTTGCCTTTTTAGTTCTCTGATTTCAAAGGGATCACTTAAATAACTTGCTATGGACTGAATGTTTCTGTCCCCTTTAAATTTATGTGTTGAAGTCCTGTACCAAATGTGACTGTTTTTGGAGCCTTTAAGGAAGCTTGAAGGCTCAAGGAGTTCACAAGTACAGGACCCTTATTTGATGATGTAAGTGTCTTTTAAAGAAAAGGCACTAGAAAGCTCCACCTTTCTCTCTTTCACACTCTTCCTCTCCCTCTAGCCCCTTCTCTTTCTCTCTATGTGAACACAAAGGGAAATGACAGCACCTGCAAACTGGGAAAAGAACTCTCACCAGGAATCAAATCAGCCAGTACTTTGATCTTGGACTTCCCAGCCCAGAGAACTATAAGAAAATAAATGTATGTCATTTAAATCACCTAGTATCTAGTATTTTGTTATGGCAGCCTGAGCTGACTAATACAGAAGCAAAAAATTCCATCTATATATTGTCTTATTTTCTCGATTAGCTTATTAAAAAGGAAAAGTTAAGGAGAAAAAAAAAGGAATAATCCATACCCTTAACTAGAATTTGGATTTTAAATAAAGTGTTCTGATCAGGGGAACTTTCCTAGAGTAGGTGATGCCCTGAGTTTCAAAGAATGAAAAAGAGTTTAGTTAAGCAAAGATTAAAAAAAAAAAAAGGTGGTCATTTCATGAACCGGGGTCACAGGAAGAAGAAAGTCACAGTGGTGAAAACAGTAAAATGGTTCAGAAAAACAAGAAGTTGCTGAAGGAAAAGTTTTGAAACAAAGAAATGGGAGACGAGGTTATTAGGGGACAGATCAAGTGGCTAAAGATCATTTGAAAAAATTGCAATATACGGTATCTAATAAAAATTCTCCTTGATATATCTTGGCCTGTGAGTGTTTGCTCTCTGTGTGTGCTCTCATCAGTACTCATTATTTGGAACTAAGAGGACTCATTAGGCAATACTGTTATATAGTTTCTATTATAAAAGGAATGTCCTAAATTGACCTCTGTCACAATTTTTCTATTTGTTTTATGAAACAAAAAAGCTTTGGCACACAAGAAGGTAAGCTTCAGACTTTTCCTGTGTACTTATTTCAGCAGACATGAAAAACTCTCTGCAGATTAAAACATCGTATATAAAGGTGCAGAGAGGGTTATATAGTATGAGAAAATAAAGCTCAAATTAATTTAATCTTGGGCTGGAAGGTTAGCCAAAACTCTGATCTTGGCTTTCAATTTTAAAAAAACAGTCCATGACAATAATCTCTAGTGAATGAATTGTTTTAACAAATGAAGACAATCCAAAACGCTGTGTTAACTAAATAGTAAATAAACAAAGGTGCTAATACAAAAATATTTATCTAGAGGTATGGCTCCTCCTTCAATAATTTGTGCATTTACTTTCCTGGTTAGAAAAAATTAAAATATTTACTAACACTTTATCTGACTAATAAACACATATTTGCCCACTTAGAGATTTTTTAATTCAACAGGATTCTTAAAATTGATGATGGCTGACCAGGCAACAGTCACAATGTAGCTGTTATTGCTTCAGCAAGCTTGAAATTAATCAGTTGTTCATACTGTCCTCATATTAACTGAATTATGTGCATTATTTGTACCGTATGTGTTGTGCTTAATTACTGCTTAAACTATCTTTAAAAAATAGGACATTGTTATTCAGCATGGAAACAAACATGTATGTGAGCAGAAAAGTGTGGCAACATAACAGATTAATATATGATTAAAAAAAGAACTCTATGGCTAGATAGAAGAAAAATTCACTAGCAATAGTTGTATAAAACAAGTTTCAAGTGATTTTTTAGAAAAAAGCCTTGTGTTACATGTGAATATACTGTATTTCTTCTTTCTTGATATTACTTAAAATAATGATGTCTTACAATTGATGTCTTAGATGCACTGAAGTACAATTAGAGAGATTTTTCTTTTCCTAAACTGTTTTAATACAAAAAATACTGCCAGCTCTATAATGTCTGAGGCCATATTTGAAAATTTAAAAATGTATCTTACTCTGTGTTATTGGTCTTAAGAAACAATAGAAAATTATCCAAAGCTTGTTGTAATACAATTCTGGAGCTTCTAAAATAAACATGAAATTAACAATGATTTTAAAGTCAGAAGACTAGTTAAATGGTTTGGTTATGCCACAGAGATGGGCAAAGCTTAGAGAAAATAAAACAGTAAAAATTAAGAAACAGTACAAGCAATGAAATTATAATTTCATGAATCAATTGATCCTTGTCTTGGTAGATCGCACTGCTAATTATCATATTTCAACAACTTAGAATCACAGGATCTGATCTGAGTAGGTAAATGCCACATAGTTTTTTCACTGTCTCTACTTTCTCTCACTACAAATCATAGTTAAAATAAGTAGAAAAGGAATCTGTTTCCAACACGACAGAGTGAACACTGCACTTTCTCACAAATATCAGCTATGAAATTTGGATCAATCCTTATGCAAATACGAGTTATAAAGTTTGGACAAAATATGTTAAACAACTACCTAAGGGCTCTGAAAAAAATTTTTTTTTAATAATGGTAGTCAAATATTGAAAGTCAAAATCTGGAGTAACAAAAATATTGAAGTGAATTCCCCAGTTTTACTTTTGTTTCCCTGATGCTGGCCATGGCTATGTGATGGCCATGGCTATGTGATGGCACTGTGGGAGAGACACAATTCTGGAAAAAGAATCTATTATCTACCTTGCCTGAGAAATCAAGGGCAGGAAGTTAGGGCAATAAAAGGCTGATAGAGACTGCGAGGAAAACCCTAGAAAGGAGAGAGCCAAAGAAGAGGAAAAGGTCCATGTGCAGACTCAGCCCAAATTTATAGCTGACCCCCGAACTTGTATGGGGAAAACTGAAACTGAGAGCACTGAACTGAGATCTGAACTGACATATGTGCCTCTATGTCATTTTAAAGTTTGAGTCTAAGCATTTCAAATGCCCAATAAAGCAAAAAATGCATACAGTTGGGGACACTATTAAGGATCCACGATCAATGGACATGGAGAACAAATTTGTGGTTGCCAAGGGGGAGGTGGAGGGAGTGGGATGGACTGGGAATTCGGGGTTAATAGATGCAAACTATTGCCTTTGGAATGGATAATCAATGAGATCCTGCTGTATAGCACTGGGAACTGTATCTAGTCACTTATGATGGAGCATGATAATGTGAAAAAAAGGAGTGTTTATGCGTATGTGTGACTAGGACACCTTGCTGTACAGTAGAAAATTGACAGAACACTATAAACCAGTTCTAATGGAAAAAAATAAAAATCATTAAGTTAAAAAAAAAAAGAATTCATGATCTATATAACATAATATATAAAATGTCCAGGATAAAATTGACATCCTTAACACGTGTGAAGCAAGAACATATTACTCAGTTTTAAGAACACCCAATAAACTGATGCCAGGAATGGAACCTGCAGCCTCATGGTTCCTACAGGATTCGTTTCTGGTACGCCGCGATGGGAACTCCTGTTTCGTTGTTTTCTGGTTTGTTTGTTTGTTTGTTACTTTTATTTTTATTAGTTCTTTCCTTCTACTTGCCTTGGACTTACTTTGCTCTCCTTTTTCTAGATTCTTTAGGCAAAGTATTAGGTGGGTTATTTAAAAGTTTTTCTTCAAGGGAAAAAAAACAAATTTAAAGCTAAAATATTCTTTCTAAGGACCATTTTATCTGTATCCCACAACTTTAACATATAATTGAGCCTCGAACAACACCTGTTTGAACTGTGCAGGTCAACTCACAAACATTTTTCAGTTGTAATTGCTGCTGTACTACATGATCTGAGAGTGGCTGAATCTGCAGATGGGGAACTCAATAAAGGAATGACTGACTAAATTATATGCTGTTATTGGACTAAATGGAGGGTTTGCACCCCTAACCCTCTGAGTTGTTCAAGGATGAGCTGTATGTTTTATCATACATTTTGAAATATTTTGATATATTTGTGTATATCCTCTGCAGCCTTCTTTTCTTCTGATTGGATGATTTCTGTATATCTGCCCTCGATTTTATTTTGTTCTTCCATTATGTTGCTTTCATTAATAAGTAAAGCTAGTGAATTTCTTATTTTAGATGTTATATTTTTTAGTTTCAAAATTAACTCTCTATTGCATTTGACCGGTTTTGATATTTCATGATTCTTTTCTATTATTTCCTATCTATTTTTTAATGAGGCTGTTTTACTTTATCTGACCACTTAGCATACTTATATTAGCTCCTTTGACAATTCCATATCCAGGTGATCTCAACATTGGCATCAGTTTATTGGGTGATCTTAAAACTGAGTAATATGTTCTTGCTTCACATATGTTAAGGATGTCAGTTTTATCCTGGACATTTTATATATTATGTTTTTATAATATTAGAATAAAAGATATATATAATTATATATAATATAATCAATAGACATAATAAAATTTTAGAAAATGCATTAAAATATCTCTCAGAGAAGTAGTAATAAGAACTTCCTCATTCTGATAAAAAATGATTTAAAAAAATTACACAGGCACAGAAATGCAGTAGTAGATTTACTATAGTAACACCATTTTGAACTCAAATACTAATAATAGAGATAGAACAGTGGACATGCGTGTCTCATAGCTTTGTTTTGCGTGTTATGTTTCGTTGGTCTGCTCTTAAGCTAACAATTCAACTACCAAATACTTATACCTCTGCATATTCTTAACCTCATATACCTACATGCTACATCCCTTTCTTCATCTGTAAAAAGATAATAATAATAGTAATTTAAAAAATAATAATACTTGGGAATTCCCACCGTGGTGCAGCAGAAACGAATCTGACCAGTAACCATAAGTCTTCTGGTTCAATCCCTGGCCTCATTCAGTGGGTTAAGGTTCCGGCATTGCCGTGAGCTGTGCTGCAGATTACAGATGTGGCTCAGATCCTGTGTTGCTCTGGCTGTGGTGTAGGCTGGCAGCTGTAGCTGCGATTGAACCCCTAGCTTGCGGAACCTCTATATGCTGCAGGTGCAGCCCTAAAAAGCAAAAAAAAAAGGTAATATTTATCTCATGGAATTTTGGTAGGATGAAATGAGTTAATTTACGTGAGATAATTAGAATAGTACTTGGCACAATGAAAGTGGTTTGTGTGTTATTTATTATTAAAAATATCTTATGAAACTGCTAATTACTTCTATATCATAGAACTTTGAAAAGAATCCCACATATTATCTTTTAGTCAGATCGCTGACATTTTAATATCTCCAAACTACTGCTTTCTATGGGAATTTTTCTTCACTTATACTGATTTCATTTAAAATGACTTTTATTTTTTGTAATATGGGGTTCCTCTGAATAAAACTTTAGTGTCACCACTTCACATAGTCATAATATTTACATTTAGTTGGTTACAATCTGTCTAAGCTGTAGCAAACATTTTGTGGAGTGCAACATCATAGTAGTCATGCTTTCAACGACTGATGGAGAAGATTTCATAATGGCAACAGACCAATGTTGAATACAAAAATATAAATGAATTTCAGTTTTACCCATCAAAATATGGATTTTTCAATAACAAAAGAGTATGAGCAATTATAAGAAGAGCACACTCATCTCATACAGTAAGTATATGATGTAAGGATTGTTATCTGCATTTTGTAGATGAAAAATTATAAATCAGAGAAATGAATGAATCCAGGGCCTCATTGTTAGTGAGGGAATGGATTCAAAATCAGGTCTGCATGATTCCAAATACATTAATGTGTTGTGTCTCAAAGTAGTGTGTCAAACGTATTACTTAGAAATCCTATGATTGAAACGTGTTATCTTAAAATGTGCAGGATCCTTGTCATAATTCCTGGTGCTTGAAAGAGTCAAGAACTGGTGTTTTACACCAATGAGCACTGCATGCTTTATCTGATGATATTTTATCCATTGCAGCTGTATAGTAACACACACAGCTCTCATTTCACTGGTTTCCTGCAGCCTGGTAAAAGTCTGCTTACCTATTAAACTTTTGAGAAATTCAGAACATATCATTCCTTTGAGCTATTCTTACTAATTTTTGTTTCTTCATGACAGGTTTCATAACACATATTGTAATGTCCGAGTTCAGGAAGTCTTTCGCTTGAAAATTAATTGCATCCTAACAGCAGATCTATCCCTCACCACTGATTATTTCCCTCCCTCTACTTCTCTGTGATTTATTTCATTCATGCTTGTCTTTAACTAAGATTTTAAAATTTTTTTTTAAAAAAAAGGTCTCCCCTCTAGACATACCCTGGCAATCAGAGATACACATTTAGTCCCTCAAGCTGACAGTATGCAGTATATGCTAAAGGACGGGACTATTTTTTTTTTTCCTCTTTTCAAATTGGAAGTGCATTATTTTACTTACAAAAGTAATTCAAGCAACTAATAGAAAACATAAACTCCTCTGCCTCTTACCCTCACCTCTACAATAACTATATTTAAAACGGGAGAAATATGAATAATTTTTCTACGTACACACTTATTTCACTAACACCCACATGAAAGAGAGTGCCAGATTCCACACATACGACCCTGTTAATCAGAGTTCAAAGGCAAAGCTGGAGCCTCTAAATTTAAAACAGAAAATTTGTGGCAAAGATAACAAACAGAAGAGTTCAGAAACTAAATGGGATGATGAGGCAATCTTCAGATTAGCAACAGTAGGAAGTCACTTATCACTCCTCAGATTGGACTGGCAGCATATCAAGTGTGGAGTAGCAGAAGGAATGCATTTTGAATAGTGGCCTTGGTAAGAGGAGTGTTTCTCTAATGTCACTGATATTTGTTTAGAATTGCCAGCCCATGGGTATATTAAAAATAGATCGACTCTTAGTTGGTTTCAATATGGTTTTTAAATTATCTTCACATAATATACCCCCTGATTTTCTGCACCCAGTCATACCGTTGATGCCACTGTGCCCACAGTAGGACAGTGAGACATGGGAGATGGGACATGGTATGGTCATGACGGGTGGAAGAATTAGGAAGCTGGAGTTATAAGCTCGAATTACATAGAACCCAAGAGGTAGTGTCATTCAGCAAAGTAACTGCTCTAAGGAGAGAGGGGGAAAGAAATAAGTCTCCTACCAGTTCATTCCTTATGCAAATTCTGCTGGAAGGAAACTGGCATGGGTATCTTGGAGTCAGTTCCCTACAATGAAGAATGAAGCAGAGAAAGAGAAATGTGAACTTCAGAGCAAATAGGCAAATAACCAGCATACGTCAGATATGAAATATTACCCAGCTTTTTAATATTTGCCACTACAGCAGGGAAATAAATATTGTTTCCTGTGATTTGTAGTCTGTTCAAACAATTTCAAATGTTCATTGGTCATTTGTTGGTTTTCTTTTTTCCTGGATGTCTGCTTATGTTTATTTATGAATTTTGTGGGGGAATGTCTGTGGAATATTTTGAAATTTTTTGGTACAGTTTCTTTATGTACTTCACCTACTTTCAAGTAACTTTTTGTCGTATATATGTAATGTTTTCCCAGTTTTACCTTTGTGTCAATTCCATTAAGAAGTTTTAAATTTTATTTTGTCATCTACATCAATCTTTGCTATTATGTCATCTTTTTAAAGGCTTTTTGCACCTCAATATCCTAAAAAACTGTCCTCTTATATTATTTTTGTACTTTAATGGCTTCATGTTCCTGCTTAAAACCTTAGTCCTTCTGAAATGGATTTTGGTATCAGTTAAAGCTTAAAATCACTTTTTCCCCCAAATAAGTACCTAATTCTTCCAACACTGTTTTATTAATCTATCCTTTCTTTACTTATTTGAAATGGTACTACTGACATAATTAAATATATTTTAAATATTAAAGGTTAATAACTTTAACATGCTAATTTCCTTCATTTTGTAAAGGTAGTAGCTTTAATCTTTGGAGGAGTAAAAATAATTCCAAATAATGCAACATGTCTTGAAAATAATAATGATAACTTTAGTTTCATAGTTCCATTCTGGATAAGCTAACTAGCATTTTTGTCATCAGCCCTGGATTGTTTTGACTGTTTTCTTTATCTTTTCATTCTTGCATAACTGGACAAAAGTAATACTTAGTGATGCCTTGTGACTCAAATATAAATAAAATTAAATTCTAACTATGAAAATTAATTAAACAAAATTATTAAAATTTGCTCTGATGGTTTAAAAGATGTTCATAACAGCTAACATCATACCTAATGATGAAAGACTAAAAACTTTTCTCTAAGATCAAGAATAAGATAGGATGTTAACATTCACTACCTCTATCCAACATAGTAAATAGAAGTTCTAGCCAGAACAGTTAGGCAAGGAAATGAAATAACAGGCATCCAAACTGGAAAGGAAGGAAGAAGTAAAATTATCCCTGTTTACAGATGTCATGGCTTTATATGTAGAAAACTCCAATAATTCCACCGAATATCTATTATAACTAATTAATGAAATCAGCAGTTGCAGGATACAAAATCAATACACAAAATCATTTGTGTTTCTATATACTAATAAATGACCAATCTGAAAATGAATCAAACAATCATATATACACTGCAAAAGTAGAAAAAAAAATCCTAATTGAACATACTGATTCAATGCAATTCCTGCCCAAACACCAATTATATTTCTTGCAGAAATAAAAAATTCCTAAAATTTGTATAAAATCTCAAAGTAGACCAAATAGCCAAAACAATCCTGAAAAAAGCTGGAGGTTTCACACTGCCTGATTTCAAAACTTACTACAAAGTTTAACTAATCAAAAATTCTCAAAGTCACTAATTGTTAAGGAAATACAAATCAAAACTTCAGTAACATACTACCTCACATCCATTAGGATGAATAAATAAAACAGAGATAACAAATGTCATTGAGGATGTGGAGAACCTGGAAAACTTGTGCACTCTTGGTGTAAATGTAAACTTAGCCACTTTGGAAGACAGTATGGAAGTTTCTCAAAAAAATAAAAATAAATAATTAACATATGATCTAGCAATCCACTCCTTGAATAGATATCTGTATTTTCATGTCTATGGTGGCATTATTTACAATAGCCAAAAGTTGGAAGCAACAAAATGTCTATGGAAGGATAAATGGATAAACAAATTGTGGTATATACACAAAATAGGATATAATTAAGCCTTAACGAAGGAAGGAAATTCTGACACATGCTACAGCATGGATGAACCTTGATGACATTATGCTAAGTGAAATCACGTATCTAGAGCAGCCAAATTCGCAGTTATAGAAAGTAGAACATAGTTTCCAGGATCTAGGAGGAATGGGGAATAAATGGTTATTTTTAACGGGAAATAATTTCCATTCTGCAAGGTGAAAAGAGTTCCAGGGATATATGGTGGTGTTGGTTGCAAAAAATTTGAATGTAGTTAATGCCACTGAATTGTACATTTAACATGCCTAAGATAGTGATTTTTATGTTATATATGTTTATCATAGTTTAAAAATAAATAGTAATAAAATGATCTTGACAAATTCTTTGACATTGACCCTATTAAGAAATACAGCATCCTTTTTCTCCATTTGAAAATATGCTGCTCTTAACTGAATGACTTATAATATACAGAATGCTGCAGAAGTGATGCTGTGTGAGTTTAGAAAGACGATTAAGCTTCCATCCAACTCTACTTTTGAGATAGGCACCTTCAGAACTCTGCTGCCATACTCTGAGAAAGCCCAAGCTACAAGAAGAGATCATGATTAAACATCTTGTCCATGTTCCGGACAACAGCTGGGCCTGTGAGTTGGAAATCTTTTGTGATATTATCAGCTTTAGCCACTGTCTGAGTTCAGTCATAGAGGAGGCCCACAGTGAACCATTTACTTTGCCTGGTCAACTCCCAGAACCAAGAACTATAATATTAATAAGTGACCACTGCTGTTTTACACCACTATGTTGGTGTTTCTATAGACTGTGGAATCAGAAGGACTAGTATTTCAATTTCAGCTTTACCACTTACTAGCTATATGTGACTTTAGAATTGTCACTTTATGTGTAATTTGAGGATAAAAGTACTTACTTCATAAAATCAGTATGGAAATGGGTATGGAAAATATATCTTATAATATCTGGAGCATAATAAGCCTTCAATAGTTTATAATAATGTCAATACTGTTATTATTATAATTACCATAAAACTTTGTGTATATCCTAATTAAAATAATTTATGTGTGCATTTCTGTTAAAACCACCCTTCCTTAATCAAAATAATTTAATATTTATAATATCAATCATAATTCCCAAACTTAGTCTGGATTCCATTCCAGTTGAAGACATAATTTTACAAATAATACAAATTTTCTACATTTGGAAGGCACAGGACTGAATTAAGTCTTACAGATTCTCTGTCTCTGTATTCTGCAAGATGTTTAGAAATTCTTGGATATCTGAATTTTCCAACAACTCAATACATTTCTCTTTGTGGACACCCAAACTTCATTAGCAAAATCTTATTCCTCTTAGTATTAAACTTTATAATTAGAGTTCCATACATTTAAAAGTTGGCCATTCATTTAAAATAGGAGTAAGGGGACGGGAAAGGTGTTCTCTAGAGCAGTTGCATTGTGGTATGTGTGGAACATTATCAATCACAGACTTTTTGAATGCTTGTAAACTACAGCAACACTAAAATTATTGCCAAGTATATAGAAACTATCTTTGTAAACAAAACCTCTGAAGATTGAGGAGTCGCTTTCTGGACCTAATACAATGCAATGCAATACAAATGGAACTACTTCCTTCTATTTCTTCTGTTAAAATATGAGATGGTTACTACCACTTTCTTTCCAAGTGGAGAAAATCATCTATAAGGAGCTCAACTATAAAAAGTGTAATCACCAGCAAATTTTTCTTTAGCTTAGGAAGCACTATTTTCTAGTTTCTTGCTGATGATAAAAGATAAGAATTGAAACACTACTGTTTCTGTGTGGTTATACAAAATGTTATGCCTAAAAGTCCTATTAAAAATGCTTGGGGAATTGCATACATTAAATGAGTCTGCATTATTACGTATACCTCTCAGGCTTCCATGTCAAATTTTTAGCCCACAAAATAACTTTTATTATGTGATCTCAAAAAAGGGACCTCAACTCTATGACACAATGATTCTATTTTTGTTTCAATATTAGAGTTGAGTCTATGCCCTAGGAAGAGAATAAGGAACTTCCACTTACATTTCAGGAATAATATTTGCAAACAACAAGACACTGAAAAGAGAAAAATGGCTGAGAAGCTATATTTCTCCTAATAGTGTTTATGTAAGTCTGGTGGAACACATCTATGTTTAAGAGCCACATAAATGCTTTGCAAACACCTGTAAAGTTCAGTAGACAGTTGCAAAGCCCTAGTTATTTTTGTAACAATGATAGGTGAATGACAAACCTCTTTGCTATGTAACTCTGAGGCAAGAATAAAGTCTCAACCTTTAGAAAACCGTCCTTTGCAGATATCCTTTGCTGTCACTAATGTGCAAGCTATTGCATCTGACAAATTTCTCCTCAAGGTACAGTAGTCCCACATTTTCACTGCTCAGCTCATTCACCACTGTCTAATTAACAACCATTCTTCACTTCTCAGGCTTTTTCTTACTGCATCTTGCTTTGTGTGGCACAGTCCCACATACTCAGTGACCTTGTAACAATGATCAAGAAAAGGGCTCCAAGAGCTGGTGTGAAAATTCTGAGGCCAATTAGCTCATGATCCATCCTTACCCAATCCTCCACCACAATAAGGGCTGAAGACTGCTCCATCCTGCCTTTATTCTGCAATCCTGGTCACGCTTGTGGCCTTTTAGGGTATACACATTACTATTTCTTTTCCATTTTGCCTTCAAATTGGGGAGGTGACAGTAGAGAGGGGAGTGAGAAAGGCTATGATCAAGAGATACACATGACAAGAGATAACTGCTTTCTCAAATTCACTATTATAATCTCTAGCATTTCCTTTAAACATTTAGATTGCCACAATGATTATTCAAAAAGTTTTCAGAAGACTGACTGTGAATACCTTAGCTTGTTGTATAATAATGCAATGCTCTGTTTTTTGTTTTTGTTTTTTTAAGTAATAGATTTTTAAAATATCCCTGAAAAACTTTCTCAGATCTAGGAGGGTAAACAAAATACAATAAATAGGAGTTCCCATCATGACTCAGTGGTTAACGAATCGGACTAGGAACTATGAGGTTGCGGGTTCGATCCCTGGCCTTGCTCAGTGGCTTAAGGATCCAGTGTCACCTTGAGCTGTATCGGATCCCATGTTGCTGTGGCTGTAGCGCAGGCTGGCGGCTACAGCTCCGATTAGACCCCTAGCCTGGGAATCTCCATATGCTGCTAGTGCGGCCCTAGAAAAGTCAAAAAAGACAAAAAAAAATACAATAAATAATGTGTTTAATGTTTTTGGTAATTAGTAATTAGTTTTATATGGTATAAATTTATTGTGGGGTTATATTTTTAAGTACACCAATATTTTCATATACAGGAGCTCCATAGATAAATAATGTTTTTAGTATATTTTGTGTTGAAAAAGAGCTAGAAAAATATCTGTTAATGCCACTATAGCCTAATCCAGCTGCACATCTCCAGGGATTTAGGAGGTTTTTCCTTTTACTACAGGAGTTCTTATTGTAGAAACTTGTGATACGTTCAGGCTTCCACAAATCTATATTAAGGTTGACCAAAGGGCACAAGATCTGGTGTTCATCTTCATTTCTCAAGAGTTGACTTTAAGTCTATGTGACTCTCATGAGGTTTGGTGAAAAAATCCATCTGTTCTTTCCCCCTGTACTAACTGAGGTGTGGCGGGTGGGATATGCCCTCAATCTCTAGCTGATGTTACAGCTGTTTTCTGAGTGCCTAAAATATAATATACCTTAACTCCCTGATTATAAGCCTCGATATGTCATTCTAACTTCTGTTTACACATTTAGCACATATTTATTAAATGTCCCATGGCACAAGGTCAGTATTTTAAGTCCAAGGATTTATTGGCCCAAAAATACATAAGTACCACTACCGACCATTTCATGATCTACTGAACTTTCCAGTAGTCTTGATTTTCCAGGGTCTAGTTGCTCTCACCTCTTTTTTTTTTATTTGTGTTTACAAGTATATAAATGATAAATAAATATTAATTTTTAAAATTTGAACAACAGAGAACTTTAAACACTAAATGTTCCCTCCTGGTTTCTCCTTCAGCTGCAAGTAAGAGAGAACCAACTCAAAATGAGTTAAATACTGAGAACAAAATTTATTATGTCCCATAACAGATACATAAGAGAGAGCTTCCTTAAGGTTAATAGATTAGTTAGTTTATTTACATCCTCTAAAAGACCAGATTCTTTTCATCTGCCTGCTGGGCCATATTAGTGCATATTAGTGTGATGATATAGCACCAAATTTAGCTCCAGGCATCATGCCCATCACATATACATCCAGGCAGACTAGACAATGTTCATCAGAAAACTGACCTGTCATTTGTGTTTTTTTTTTTTTTCTTTTTAGGTTCACGAGAGCTTTATAAGAAGCCCTTATTGGATCTCCCTTCATATCCCCTCCTAAACTAATTGCTGACACATTAAATGGAATTAATATGTTTAGTGCAGAGTAATTAGGATTGATTATGATGTTGAGGAAAAGGGTTGACTTCTCTGAGCAAAAAGCTTTAGGGAAGAAGATGGAGGCTTAAAAAAAATTAGAGCTTTGTCAGCAATCAAGAAAAATAAAATACTGTTACAGATATTGTCAGAAAGGGTACCAGTGATAATCAATTGTTTACTCTGACTGGGCATTTGAAGAGTTAAGTATAGGAGCTATTTAAAAACGTATGAATAAGGCTTAAGAAAACAGAGTGCAAAACCTAGAGGCTCACAGTAGCCGGAACTATTACATCCCTAGCCTGAAGAAAGTGAGGAAGAGGAGTGGTTACTAAAAACCAGAGGTAGTGTCTGATTGAAAATACGGCTTTTATTAGAGAAAAGCATCTTACCTCCAGCAGCTTGGAAAGGAGGGAGTTGGTATAATAAATATAACAACCTTATTTTAACTTGCCTTTGATTATTTCCTGGCAAGATCTAAACAGAAGCAAAGGTCCAAGATGAGGTCTGTGATTGCAGTCCCACAGGCCCAGAGCAGGCTGGAAATGGGTGGAGAGCAGATCTGGAGAAGAAATGAAGACTATACAACACAGATATCAAAAATGGTAATCATTATTATAATTAAATTTCACATATAATCTACATATAGTTTCTGCTATGGTATTTATGCACCATTTTTTCAAGGTTATATTTAATTTTTAACTGTTAGAAAAAAGTGGCAATTATTTTACATATGTGTGAGGTGTCTTCAGTAGTGAAATTGTTGAAACAAAAAGTACAGAAATTTCAAATATTGCTAGAAATTGACAAATTACCATTTTAAAATGTTAAACCAGTTTCTACTCCATTTTCAAATCTTGTCAAAACATGATTAAAAGTTATTTCCAAACTGATAGAATAGAGCACTTTTTATTTTTAAATTTTAATATACATTAATATTGATGGTGATTTTTTCTATATTTTGTAAATAGAGGATGAACAGTTTTTTACTTGGCTGCTTATGTTTATCCACAGTATGTTGTTCATTATATTGTTCCGTTTGTTCTTACTTCTCTTTATAATTTTTTTCAGAAAGGGCAGCTTTTTTATAGTCAAACATCATTTTTTCACTTTCTAATTGATTTGTTATGTTGTTTAGGATATTACTTCTCCAAGTTTCTATAAAATTATCCTTCCATATTTTGTTATTTAAAAATAATTTCTTTAAACTTTATCTCTGAAATCCAAATAGAAGTTAATTTTTGTTTTTTATATATAATGTAAACCGAGCAATTTTTGTTTTTTATATATATTGTAAGCTGAGCAAATGCTTTCTTATGAAAGATAATTAATGTACATCATTGTTATTTTTAATTTCCACACATATTTGAAAAGCCACTTTTTCATAATTCTATTTCTTGGCAATTTACTGTTTTTCATTAATCTATTTCTGTTTGAGTAAAAGTTTGATTATTACAATTTATAGAATGCACTCATTGTTATAACTATGTCTTTTTTGTCATCAATTTTTCATAATTTTCTTGGATATTGTTAAATATCCAAGGTTGACAGGAGGATAAAATTTTCCACTTATCTAACAATACTATGAATTTTTAAAATAATTATTGTGTTAAATTTATTAATAAATTTAAAATAGAATTGGTACCTTTACATTTACTCTGCACTTAGTTTTATGTAAATCTCTTTCTCGTCTTTGATAAAATTTCACAGTATTTTTCCACTGGAGGCTTGCACATTTCTCATTTAGTATATTGCTAAATCTCTTACAAATTTTATTGCAATTTTAAATTGCATTCTCTTCTCTATCATAATCTTTACTAGTTCTGGCTGCTATATATATATATATACACACATGCGCGCATATGCGTGCACACACACATATATATACAACATATATATATATGTATTTGGAATTTTACTTCTATAATTAATTTTTTATTGTCTCTACAATGCTTGTAATTGTATTTCATCTGATTCTTTTGGGTTTTCCTGAAGAAAATTTGATTCTCTTCAAATAATGATAACTATTATTTTATATTTTAAAAGTATTTGCTAATCTCATTTATTTTTCTTGTCTTAATGACTACACACACATATATATGTGTGTATACATACATACACATACATATACATACACATTAGTTTTTTGGATATTTATATAGCAAAATATTATAATGGTGATAGGTATACATTCCCACTTTTTAGTTAATGATGACATTCTTTTAGTTAATGATGCAGAGAAGCAGATAATCACATACAGGCTTTGAAGAGAGAAAAGAAGGAAAATAACCACCATGTATTAAGTGCTTACCTATTGTGGGAATTGTGATAAAGTGCTTTTAGAAAAATATTATTATGTGATAATGAACACATTTTATTAACCTCTAATCTTAATTTGCTAAAAGATAGGTAGGTTTATGTAACGATATTCTCAATCACCCCAAACTGCATTATGTCAATAGCAAGACAAGCATCTCCATTTCTAGACTTCAATTATTCACAAAATATTAGACATTTAGAAATAGTTCTGTAAAAATAATAAACTAGAAAAAAACAACTGAAATGGCTAATTCATATTCAGGTATTGTTCTAAGAATTTTTTCTTTTTCTTTTTACAGCTGCACGTGCAGCATGTGGCAGTTCCCATGCCAGGGGTGCAATCAGAGCTAGAGCTGGGTCCTATGCCACAGCTACTACAACACCAGATCTGAGCTACATCTGTAAGCTATGTCTCAGCTTATTGCAATGCCGGATCCTTAACCTACTGAAAGAAGCCAGTGATAGATCTGGATCCTCATAGAGACAATACTGGATCCTTAACCCACTGAGCCACAATGGAACCTCCTCTGAGACCTTTATATATTTTAGCACATTTAATCCTTACAGGTATTCCATGAAACAGGTATTCTTTTTATCTCCAGTTTATAGGTGGGAAACACAGAAACAGGAAATAAAATTGTCAGAAAATGACGGAGGTGGGAAATGGTTCTCAGAATTCTGGCTCCACCTACCATACACTTAGATAGTTGTTGTATAAACTGTTAAAAAAATTAACAAGTTGAGATCAGACCTTTCCCACATTTTCTTTTTTGTTTTCTGGGTATTAAATTCAACCTTTTATCTTTTTTTGACCAAAGCTCAGCAAAGTTTCTTTTTTAAGAGCCAGGCTGTACTACCTGGATTAGTTTTCTTTCACATTGGAAGGACTTCCCTAGAATCCTGATTAGAAATATAAACTTCTCTTTCCTTCCAGCTCTGCATAGTCTCAGAGCAATCAAATATTTTCTGGTCACCTGGTAAATCCCTCATAGATTTATCCATGTAAAATTTCCTTTAAGTGATAATTTTGATGACATAATTCCTTATATGAATGTATAACCACTATAAGACTTGGAAATAAAGCCTTTCATGTGAGCTTATTTAATTTTAAATAAACCATGTACTCCATGAGGTCTTCTGAAAAAAGATAGCAGTGACTCTCAGTTGATGCATAGAAGCAGATAATCACATACAGGCTTTGAAGAGAGAAAAGAAGGAAAATAACCATCAAGTATTAAGCGCTTACCTATTGTGGGAATTGTGATAAAGTGCTTTTAGAAACATATGCCTTATATTTTTGTCCTCAAATTTTATTATTCCCATTTTTCACATGAGGAAACTTATTTTTAAGAACTATCTGAAAATATTTTACCATAAACTACAGTTGACATAGCTTCATTTTTAGAATAAATTTTCCTTAACACATCTGTATCTAGAAGCCAACTCAGATATTCTCTTTTGTCTTAAGAGAGATGTTACCCAGTTTATCTTTTACTGGATAATCTGAACTCACAGCTCAAACTTACTTCTACTACTAACCCTAACCATAACCTTAAACTTAACCAAATTTTCCCAAAATAAAAATAAAGGTAATAATACTGTGTGCATTTGCCTGATGTTATAACAGTCTATCCAATGACTTAATGACTTCAGAGCAAGATCTTTTTTTTTTCCCCTATTTTCTAGATGGTAAGTCTAGAGTTGAGACTTCTGAATTCTAGTACACTACTCTATCTCCTCTAGCATTCTTAAAAAAATCCAAATGTTGGGTCCCTGACACCCCTAACCATGATAAACCAATCAGCACAGCTTTCAGTGTATTAACTTTAACCTATTAATCTTAAAAGGGGATATCTAAATCCAACTTTAACTGACCAATCAACCCTAAAAAGTTTCCACTTCAGGAGCTTCACAGAGAGAAGTAACTGAAATATCTTCAGAGAGACTAAAGAGCAAAGAATTTATATAACTCCTTATCTTTTCAGGGTCATTGGTAGAGTGATCCAATTATGAAGGCAAGTGTATTTGAAAATCTATTTCCTTCTGTCTTGAAGAGGAGACACTTTGTTTCTCTCTCTTTTAATGTTAGAGGACTGTATAGTGAGATGCAGTAATAGAGGCAAAGTAACTAAAAACTTTCTACACTGAAGACTGAACAGCTGTCTTGTAGTTTAAGTATATTTCCTTCACATTACTTTTTCTGGAAGCACAGTAACATTCAGTAAACAGTGATACAATTTTAAACACTCTTTGTCTCTAGTTTTAAGACAAGTTCTGACATATGTGAGAGCTGCATAAACATTTGTTGAATCAGTGAGTGAACTGAAAAACAATAGAAAGACAGTTTTGCAAATCCCTAGTCATATTCACTCTAGTGACAAATAAACATTCCTCCACTCCTTTTCTAGAAGAATCTGGAATGGTAAATTTCCATTCTTTGAGGCATCTTGTTTATATCTGGCAATTAGTATGCATTTCCTACAAAACAGTTCTAATAATCTAGTTCTAGACAAAGTTCCTCTAAAATAGCCGAGATCTGCAGGTGCAAAAGCTAATGGAACAGCTGCCAGACATGATGTCTCTTCAGACAAACTAACTCACTTGTAAAAAACTTCAATTTTCAGATTTTTGTAATGGAGTTTGGTCTAAAGTAACTGGAACATAATTAGTCTGGGAGTGTAGAGATTTAGAATCCAGTCATATTTTTTGCTAACAATATAGTTAATATTGGGCAAAATAATTAAACTGGGTTTAAATTCCCTCATATTAAAACTATGAAATGAGACTCTGATCTTTAGGAAAACTATAGTCTTAAAATACTATGATTATGAGAGGCTGTGCCTTCTATTCCAATAATTATATATCTCCAAGGTTATAGTGTTTTAATTTTATGACATTGTTATTTTACAGCTACTATGAGAACAAATTTTTGATTAAGAGTATAACATCTACACACAGCATTGTTTCTGAGGAAATACAATTGATTTTTTGACCATGTACTTTATGATGTCGATTTAGGAAATACAATTTTGCAAAAAGTATAGCTTGCATATAACAGCAAAATGCCACTGTGTTTGAAAAATAATAGCTTTATGTGTGTTCTTTGTTTGTTTTTTGTTTTGACCTACACATTGTGTGGGATTGCACTGTATTTTCCAAGTAAATACATTTGTTACTCACACCTGCTTATACATTCCACCCATAAGTATCTGCTATTGTCAATGACTCTCTGTAGGTAATAAAAAACATAAAATGCATCCATCAAATAATCACCCAAGTATGCTATTAAAACAAAATGAGGTCATCTCTCACTTACACTTAGGAAGACACAAGGCTGCACTGAGGGAACTTGGCAAAATAGCATTTCATTGCATGGCTACTATATTATATTATCAGAGGAACTTTTAAGTGGGTAAGATACTTTTTAAAATTTACTTACTATAAGAAAGAATTACCCAGATGGCTTGTCTCCTGGCTATTACAGGAAGCATATAACATTACATTTGGCTAACAGAAGATGAAATGAAGTTGACAAATTGAATATATAAAGGAAAGCAAAATCTTAGTAGTCTTTTAACAGTTATATGCTACCACACAAAAGCAAGAAGTGAGGCTTTCTAACCAGAGTCCAAGCATATGCTGTCATATTACTGTACTTTTGGATCTTTATATCTAATGCGAAGGGCATAGAATTTGAAATATGCTTTTTATCTGAACAGATGATAGTTTTTTAAAAGGTTAATTACTATAAAAAGAGAAAATTGAATATCAGGTAAATTCTATTGTTTAATTGTTCTATGTAAATCTTTACATCTACAAAGGAAGTTAGACTAAAACTTTCACTCCTTTGGTATCAATTCCTAGGTTAATTTTAATACATGTTTACAACAAGTTTTCACTTGTATTTATCTTGACCCTCACAATAATTAGATAGGTGAAGTATTAATAAAAAAATTAAACAAATGAAGAAATTCAAGAGCACATATGAGACTTGCCAAAACACAGTTTTTTAGAGACAGCACTAAGGTGCTTCCATGTGGAAAGAGGAGGAATGTGAGTGCATTACAAGTCCTCATAAAAAAATGTCTCTTAAATGTTCTACAAATGTTGTTATGCTGAAATCTGTATGGAGTTGAACACCATCACTCTACGACCAAAAAACTTCTTTAACTTATATTCTTTTTATTCAACTGCCAAATCTTTACAGATCACCTGCTGTTTACTAGGTCACATTATAAATCTTATGATTATAAAGATGAAAAAATATACCTAATCTGCCAAGAAACTAAAATTAAAATCTGAATTTATAATACTTCTACATATGATATTTGATTTTATCTTTCCAATGACACATGTGCTCAATGGAAAAAATGAGAAAACAAAGATTCAGAGAAAATAAATTATATATTGTTTTTTAATTGTTAAATACAAAACCAAGAATCACAACTTGAACCTCTATCTTTCTTGCAAATAAATGCACTTTCTATTCCATAATTCAGGTTGCTGGGCTGCTAATGCTACATATATTTAATAAATATTATTAAATTTTACTGAGTATTCATTATGTCTAAGAACTGTGGCATCAGTTGGAGCAGAATTTGAGGGGATTATCAGAAATGATAAGAACTTTAACTTAAAAAAGCACTCAGTTTTGCTAAACTGAATACTGTTTGCATGATTCAACAAATCTTGCCTATGGTTAGTTGTATTATTATGGCATCATTAGAAGTAAAATATTTTGGAGTATATTTTGGTATGTAAAAAGTATTATTGTAGTACATTGCTTATTAGACATTACTTTTAAAATGGGAGTGAGTGACCTTATCTTTAACTGTGGGTATAACTTTCACTGATTGTACCCTTCTTTGATGATTGAACTTAAATGGATATTAAAGAAAATAATATATTGCCTGACCTTCTCAATTCTCTTTCTAGACCTTCTCTTTTCTTTTAAAATTTTCATGTAAAATGCAATTTGGACATAGTACAAAAAAGAAATTCCAGTTCCTTTACCTTACTAAGACTCTTATAGTAATAGCAGTAAAATAAATCCAACATTGTTGGCATTGTCTTTCTAATGATATACATTGCTGTTAAAATACAGTGGTTAGATATATCAGTAAAGTAGGTGTCATCTATTGAAATACTCTAGTTATTGTCAGCATTCATCATGATATTCAGTCAAAAAAAGAGTTAAACATTTTTAGAAACCAAGCAGAAATCAAATATTATTTATTAATAATATGTGAGTCACTGTGGGGAATATAAAGAACTATAAAGCAAAGCCTCATCCCTCAAGAAACTTACAGTCAATCTTCAAGGTAATACAAAAATATCTGAATAATAGTCTTCAAAAGTGGTTGACCCTTCCCTCCTAGAAGCAAATGTCATTTCTCATATCAACAGATGGACTTTATTTCTCTTCCCTTTAATTATGCCTGGTTTTGATAAGACAAAAAAGAAGCAAAAATGATAGCCTGGAACTATGGAGCCCAAGCCTGAAGAGGACTGGAAGTCCAGCCAACTGTTGGAGTCCAGCCCCTCTACTGGAGGAAAATCTGAGCTAGATCACCAAATGATTAGAAGATAAGCTAGGTGGGGAGCTTCAAATGAGCTTAAGTCCCATTCCAGGAGGTTAAATATTAACCTGTGATTTTTCCTGTATTATACACTATAAAGAAATAAAAACACTGAAAATTGACTTAAAAACACTCTTTTCCATTAATATTATATGCTATTAACTTCTGGGAATGTCTACCTTAGAAATGTCTTTTTAAAATAGGTATTTTTTTCTCTTTCTAAGTAAAATTTTTCTTTAATTTCATGATCTAGAAATCTCCAAGCATCAGTCATACTTGTATAGGTAAAAGTCTTTGAAATTAATTGTCCAGTATAATAAAAACTCAAAGTTTTAACGTTTCCTATTTTCAAACACAACAAAAATTTGTCTGAGAATAGCCAATATACATCCATCTCAACATCATTTAAGAATAAAGCTTATAGTAAAACAATTTAACTATTCTAGAACCCAGGGACCACTGTACTCACACACTGTGCTTATTAAGTCTTCCACTAGTAAAGTACATCACCCGGCATCTAAGATGACAGGGAAAAATTCAGCCCAATGTGTACAGGAACATAATGAATGTGGCAGAATAGTCTATAAATCTTATATGCTTTGGACAAGAAGAAATAATATTACCAAGTAAACGGATTCAAAGAGCAGGAACAAATTAAGTAGAATTGGCTCATTTTTAAAGTAATCACAACAGGTTGACAACACAGGATATATATATATATATATATATATATATATATTTTTTTTTTTTTTTTTGCCTTTTGTCATTTTAGGGCCGCACCCACGGCATGTGGAGGTTCCCAGGCTAGGGGTCTAATCGGAGTTGTAGCCACTGGCCTACACCACAGCCACAGAAATGCAGGATCTGAGCCACGTCTGCAACCTACACCACAGCTCACAGCAAAGCCAGATCGTTAATCCATTGAGCAAGGGCAGGGATCGAACCCGCAACCTCATGGTTCTTAGTCGGATTCGTTAACCACTGCGCCACGACGGGAACTCCTAACAGGATATATTTTAAAGCTATTCAATCAAATGATAGATTCCTAATGGTCCTAATCACTATAAAATATAGTATCACAATGATAACTCCCTAACCAGAAGTATGAACCTTTGAAAATATCAAAATAATGTAAAAATGTGATGAAGTATAAGATATATAGTCACAATATACTTTCTCATGAAGTTTTAAAATTAATAACAAGGGAAATGCAAACTATAGAGTTGGAAACCTTAGAAGAAACAACTTAAAACAAATGAATAAACTTAACATTACCAATAATCAGTCAAACCAACATCATGCACCTTCCTACAGGAATATGTAGCTGAGGAAGAAAAATATCACATCTGTGGTATTTTGGCTAAAAATGTAGGCATCTAAGCATGAGGTAGTATTGAAAAAACCTAACAGAGGAAAACATTGCCTGATACCATTCAAATATGTCTTTACCTTTTTCTTCTTCATCTTCTTTTATTATAAAGACTTTTTAAAGTAAATGGCATAACTAGGATAAGGTGTACATATTATCTAATAGCATTATATCAAAGTTATAGTTCCTGATTTTGATAATAACAAGGATAAATTATCCTTATCCTTAGTCAATATACACTGGAAGGATAGTCTTTTCAACAAATTATTTTGGAGATATTTTGTATTTAAGTGAAAAAGAATAAATCTTGACCTCAACTTCTCATGAAACTACAAAAAATTAACTCAAAATAAATACTAGATTGAAATTTAAAATGTAAAACAGAAAACTTTTATAGAACAGGTAAAAATCTTTATGACCTATAGTAGGCAAAGATTTCTTAGACATGACTAACAGGCATGATTCGTGAAAGAAAAAAATAACAATATATTGCACTTCCAACATTTAAAACTTGTTCTACAAAGGATTATATTAAAAGCATGAAAAGACAAGCCACAAGCTGTGAGAAAATAACTACAAATCTAATACTTTCAAGACAAAAGACTTGTATCCAGAATATACAAGGACCTCCCTAAATTCAAAGAAAGATATTACACCACAAGAACATGTGGATGGCAAATACAGACAAGAAAAACATGTTCAACATCATTATTCATTAATGGAATGCAAGTAAAATTTAAGATGAGACATAATTAACTCTCTAATTAAATGACAAAATTTAAAAAAAAATCCCTGATTACACAAAGTAGTACTGAGGATGGAGCAACTATATAGATCTCACATATTGCTGAGGAGTATAAAATGTTACAGCCACTCTGGAGCACACTGTGGAAGTTTCATAAAGTTTCACATTTGTTGATGATCCAACAGACACACTCATGGACATTTATCTCAGGGAAATAAAACTTATTTTCATAGAAAATTTATACATGAATGTGCATAGTGTCTTTATTTATATTAGGTCTAAGCTGCAAACAACCCAAATGTCCTTCAACAGGTTAATGATTAAGCATATTGTGAAATCATAAACGTTATTTAACACTAAAAAACAATGACTATTTATTAGTGCATGAAGATACTTAGATACATCAAAAGGGAACATACTGAGTGAAAAAAATAAAAGCCAATCTCCAAGAATTACATTTCACATGATTCTACTTAAAGAATAATATTATATTATTGAGAACAATTATTGCAAGGGTTAAAATTACAAGGGAGATGTAACAATCAAAGGGTGACAAAAGAAAGTTTTTATGTTATTATGAAAGAATTTCATATGCTAAAAGTGATGATGGTTACTCAGATTTATAGATGCAATACATATTTGTAAAATTACAAGTCCCTCTCCCCGAAGAGTACACGTATATGCTGGTGAAGTATAAATACTACCTGCATTTAAGTTACTAATAATTTATTGACAATGTACTATAGTTATGTAAGGTACTATCATGGGGAAAGGAGTGAAATACATAGAGAAACTCTCTGTATTCTTTCTAAAACTTTATGTGAGTCTTAAACATTTGAAAATTAAAAATTAAAAAGAGGTACAAGGGGGGAAATGCGTCTATAAGCATTTATGCAGCCAAGGCTTTTGAAAAAAAAAAAGGTAACCACTTTTTATTCAAAAATGATAATATAGTAGGAATTTGCAAACACACTCTCAACAGTCCTAAAATCCACATTGTACTAAATAAAGGAATACTTCACTAAATAAAGGCCATCATTCCAGTCAGTATAAAAATTACCCACTGACTCCATTGTAATTTAACATTTTTTTGGATACATTATCTAATACAATCAGAAAAGAGAAAATAATTAGAAGCATAATAACCTGAATGAAAATTATTCTCATTTGTAGGGGCTTTGACAGTTTATCTAGATAGCCTCAAAAACTAAATGATAAAATAATTCAAGAAGTTAAAATTAACACATAAAAGTCTGCAGCTTTCATATGTACAAATAATGGCCAGTTAGAAGATATAATGAAATAGATAATTCCATTATTAAAGAAAATAAAGATTAATACTTTTGAATAAACTTAGAAAGGATTTTGAGAAATCTACAATGGACCTTTGAAAACGCTCTAAAAAAACCCACAAAAGTACATTTAAATATCACATGTGCTTAGATATGATGACAGAACATTATAAAAATTAAATTATGCCCAAGTTACTATAAAAATCCAATAAAAGTAGTTATTTTTGAAATTATTTTAAAATATATTTGGAACAAATGCTCAGGAAAAGCTAGGAAATCCTTAAAAGGATATATCCTTTTAAGTGAAAGGAGAAACTATCCCAACAAGATGATAAAATATACTTCAAAGCCTCAAGAATCAAAGTAGTACAAAACTGACACATGAATAGTCAGATTAGTGGAAGATACTTTTAAGAAAGTTCAAAAACAGATTCCAGTATATAATAAAAATTTAATAAAATTTCTCTCCCCATATTAATGAGGGGGAGAAAATACTACGAAAAAATGCTGAAACAACTGGACAGAAATTTAGAAAAACATGAACATGGAGCCATAGTTAAAATCACTCAAATGCAAAGCTCCAAAGGGATTAGAAATCTAGATGTAAAATTTTTTAAGGTATTCCAGAAGGCAAGGAAACACCTTTGTATTGTGACTTAAAATCCAGTTGTATTAAAATTAAAAAAAAAAACACATTTGTTTGATTATATATACAAGGCCAACCAAAAGACCAAAATCAAAATGCAAGTGACAAAATCAAAAGACAAGTTAGAAGAAAATATTGGTAGTATATATAAAAGATAAAAGACTAATCTCAAGTTATAAAGAACTCTAGCATTGGAAAAGAAAAGACCAAACAACTAAAAGAAAAATGAAAAAAATGTGAACAAATATTTTGGAAAAATATGTGCTCAAATGGCTCTAAACATATGAAAATTATTTAATTTCATTCACAAAGGGAAATAAAAATAAAAACTATGATAAATACTATTTCTTGCCTATTAGATGTGAAAATATCAGTATCCTTTATCATGAAAACTGACAAAAATCTTACATTTTATTCTTTTTGATGAAATTCAAAAGATATTTTCTTTTATGTAAGGAATTAGACCATACTAAACAAAACCGTGTATTCATATACAAATATAATGCAAACGTAAAGTACATTTGATACATAAAAACATACAATATATGTTATCTCATTACAATATGTGTATCATACACACATTTACATATAAAAGTGTATATACTTTCTATCTCTGTCCATTGAAAGGGGCTAGAGACATAATACCAAGAAAAATAAACACATTTGGATCTAGACTGTAGGTCTCACTTGGTAAGTTCATAAAGAAAAATAAAAATCTATGGATACATAATAATATTTCAAAGAGAGAAAGTGATAAGGGAAGGAGGAAGGAAGGAATGAAGGCTTGAAAAAGACTGACATAACTAGAAAACCACTAATTTAAAGACCTTAATATAATAAGTGATTCAGGCAAAGATCATCAATATATGCAAAATCATTGGATATGGGTAGCTGTGGAAGAGATTAGTACAAATAATCAGCATGTGTATTATTTTTTAGATGAAACAGCTACTTTTGAAATGTAGATTTGATATCACTTTAATCAAGTAATCATACTTAGCATCACTAATAATGAAACACACCAATATCATTTGCCTCTTGATGTAATGAAATAAGTATGCCTCATTACCTATGCAGTATCTTGCCAAAAATGTGTAACTTGTGCTAATCATAGAGAAACAACCTAAACACTCAGACTGTGTGATATAAACACGACTGACCTAGACTCTCAAAAATGTTAAAAAACATGAAAGGCAAAACTAATTGCGGGACTTATGTAGATCCAAAGAAACAAAATAATCATTATGCACAACCGTTGTTTAGTTTCTGAGGAGAGGTGGTGAAAGGGGGAAGGGAGTTGTGGCTTACAGTGATTATTGAAACAATTACAAAAATGTGAAAATAAGCTCTGTATTAGTAATGCAATTTTATTATGAATGTTAAATTTTTTGGATTTGATAATAGACATTTCGTGGAAGACTGTCCTTTTTCTTAGGAGATATTGTCTGCAATATTAAAGGGCACACTATCTTCAATAACTTCAGCTTAATTTCAGTGGTTCAAATTGACAGAAAATAAGAAGTTTTAAAAAAGTAATATTAACATTTGCTAGATTTAAGGAAACAATATAGGTGTGTTTAAAGTGCAATTTTCTTTCAAAGTTTTCTTATAAGTGAAAATTTCCTAAATTAAAATTTGGGAAAATTCTAACATAAATAGGTATTGAAACTTTCAAAATTTTGGGTTATTTTGATTTTGAGAATCACTGGATTTAAATCAAAGTTATTTCAAATAACTGTCACCAACAAAAATCTAAAAGTAGAGATATTATATAACAAAGAATGGTAAGATTCTCTTGATTTTATTTCAGGAGTATGCAATATTTTTTCCAACTAAACACACATTTTATAAAAATGACATGTGTATTCAGATTGGAATTTTTAAATAGTGAATTATTAATGTACTTATAAAATGTTACATTTCAATTATATGTTAAATATTAATTTAGGAAATAGTTTTCATCTGAGTTTTCTGAGTTTTCTATGTTAAGTTTTGCAAAAGTTTGTTTTTCTTAATATATAAGTATTGAAGAATCCTTGGAAAGTATATAAAAGCAAGTTTTATATACTTTTCAAAGAAAAACTGCATTTTATTCAGAATATACTCTATATAATCAAAATATTTTCCAAATATATACGTACCTTTTGATTTTGTTGCATTATCACACTCTCTATGAAGATTACTTGCATGTCAATAATTAACAAATTAATTTCATTATAATTCCAAAGTATGAAATTTCTTGATTGTTCTACTACATGTAGAAATACTCAAAGTGCTCAGTGAACATAAATTTGTATTTTATAATTGTAACATTTTTCTGTACAGTCAAATGTTTCAGTGTTCTTTGGGGATACTATAAACAGGTTTCCACTTCCTTTTACTCAAGATTTCCTAGTCTGATAATTTTTTAAAGGTTGAGGATTGATTTTTTTTTTAATTATGGGTTCTGGAACACACCCTTATGAATGTGCACACTGCATAGCATTTTCATATGGTCCTACTTTAAATGAGAATTGTTCCAGACATATTTTATTTACACACGATCTCTTAATCACTGAATATTACTTTACATAAAAAAGATCTGATAAAGTTAAGGTTCCTGAGAGAAGGATACTACTGTGGACTATTTGGGAGGCCTCTAAATACAATCGCATGCATCCTTATACCTGAGGAACAAAGAATTTTGAGGAACACTACAGAAAAAAGATATGTGAAGATGACAGATTGGAGCAATGCAACCACAAGCCAAGGAATGTCAAGAACGACTGGAAAAAGTCAAAACTGGAATTTCTTCTAGGCCTTCTGAGGTGGGCACAAATCTATCAACAGACATCTGTGAAAGAATAAATTCTGTTGCTTTAAACTACCTAGTTTTCAGCAGTTTATCACAGCAGTCCTAGGTGGCTCATATAAATGGGAAATCTAACAAGGATAGCTAAAACAAATCATACAAAATGGATCAATGAACATGAGGATAAACCAAAAGAAACTATCCAAACCGTAGAAAAGAAAGATGACTGAAGAAAAATAAATAAGGATACACAGATTATTTGGACTGTATCAAGCATTCTAACATATGCGTAATCTGAAGTCCCAGAAAGAAACAAATAGATAAAAGGACTAATTTTTTCTGAAAATTTAATGTCTAAAAACTTCACAAATTTGGTTTAAAAAATTACAGATTCGAAAAGGTCAATAAACTGTAAAAGGGTAAACATAAAAATAATGGAACCAGGACATATTTAAAACGAGTGAAATGAATATGAAAAATCTTGAAAACAGAGAGAAAAATATGATAAATACAGGGGATAATAATTTTGACTCAAACTATAAATTTATAATGTAAATTTTATAATATGTAACTCACAAAAATGAAATTTAACTTGATAAAACTGTCATAAATATATTCTTAAAATATTTTACATTTTTGTAACTAATCACCTTTCTCACTTGGCAAGAATCAATCAACATAATTTAATGAGTATCACAAATGTACATTTAAAGAAGTTTGCCTTATGAATATAAAAGGAAATGTAATATGTTATCCTCTACATTCAAGGGACTTAAATATTATTTTCTCTATTGATCTTATTTTAATCCTATTAGGGAGGGAGGAACAGCTTTTAGGGTGCAATTCTACCTGACAGGTACTGGTTTAGATTCTTTACATCCATGATTTAATCAACATTGACTTTAAAAATAGTGCAAGATATAGTAAACATGGTATGTATGGCCTTAGAATATTAAAAAAACTGTAAATGGTTAGATAGAAAGCAGCAAAACTAGACAGAATTGGGACTTAAAAGGATGTGATTTTCCTTTGTTTCTGGCTTTTGTCCCCTTAAGTATTAGAATCAAGATCCCTTTGTTCACATAAATATTAGGACCCAGACCCATCTGTATTGACATGGCTTAATTGTTAGCTTCAGGAAATTACTGTAAATCAGTTTATCTGGACAAACACCTTACTTCTTGACGAAAATCTCTCCTAGCAGGACAATATATTGCTCACTTGGTCAAATAATTTACTTTTTAAACACAAGTTACTTACTATAAGGGCTCACTGTAAGTTTCTTGATGCTGTGTATTCCAACAGTAAACAGTTATATATCAGATTTTTCCCATCCTGGTTATTCATTCTAGCCCATACCCCAAAATCCTACAAATATTATCCACTGACTGGTTCATCTTGAAAAACTTCTAATTCTCTTTCAATGTAATGTTCTCTCTTGCTACAGTAGACAATCTTTATAAAACAAAACAAAAACATTTGCTTAGGTCTTCTACTTAAAATGCATAAGAATTTTCCTCATTTGTTTGTTTGGTCTCAAAGAGTGTGATTGAGGGTTGCATCCTATCACCAAAATTTCCACCCTTTGGATTTACTGCATCTTCAATTTCAGAGTCAACTAGTATCAGGAAAACCCAAGCTATGAGGCATGCCAGCAATATACATAATCAACCATTGCTGTACTTTCATGATTTTTCATTTTAAGTTTATGTCTCCTCAAGGTCATATTCTAGCTTTTTTAAACATGTATTTCACATTTTAACTCTAAGTTTTATAAGGGGCCAAATTTTACCAAAGATAATTTTAAATTACAGTATGATTTGGGAAAGTTTCAATATAAATAAAACTGTTCACTTGAGAGGTGTCTTAAAAAAGGGAACAAAATTTCAAAAGGCTGGTGATCTCTGTTTTTTGATTGCTATGAGGAAGCTTCTACATAATTTTACATAATAACAATGCCTTATTAACATTTACCTTAAACAAAACAAGTAAAATCTGTGTAAATGTAAAACTCATTCTTTCAGATCTTCCACACTTACTTAAACCAGAAACCTTTATCCCACTCTTGGTTCTTCCTCCATTATATGCCCCTCCATATTCTCTTGCTATACTCCTCTAACTCACTTCCCCTTAGTTCTGGGAGACCAGAAGCTCACAAAGATAAATTGTCTCTTTAAGTTAATGTCTGTCAGCTCAGAACAGAGAAAGCCCATTACGTTCGATTTTAAGCCTTGATCTCAATTTGAGCTAAAAACCATCGTTAAAGATTTAAAAGTCTAGATAAAATAAATGTACAGATCAATGTAGAAGAGGTCTAGAAATATATAACCAAGGGTTCCCTGATCTGTACTGGTTCACGTGTTATTAGAACATACGCAAAAATTGATACAGGAAATAATGCAGGTGACCTAAGAAACCAAAATAAAGTTTCATTCTTTATTTAGCACATAAACATCTCATTGTTCCAGCACTGTTAACTGAAAAGACTAGTCATTCTCCATTGAATTGTCTTTGAATTAAAAAAAAAAAAATGAAAAAAAAAAGTTGATTATACTGCTGTGAGTCTGTTCCTGGTTTCTATTACCTTGATCCATGTGTCTATACCTCATCAATACAACACTGTCTCGATTACTGTAGATGAATAGCACCACACCTTTTAATCCTAAATTTCCCATAGAATAAAACCTGTAAATTTAACTTATTGAAGTTCTAACTCACAATGTCTGTGTACATAATTTTTCCCTGCCTGGCTTCCTTATGTGGAAATTGGTTATTAAGGTTAGGCTGTGTTCCCAGGGTGTATCAAGTAAAGCTGAACCAAGAGGAACCATCCTTCACTTCAGAAAATGAGTGGGAGCATATTGAAAACATTTGCAAGCATGATAGGACCATATGGTGGGGGGAAGGGGAGAGGAGGAAAGGAGCCATGGAGGGCATTGTGAGAAAAGGAGGTAGGAGTAATTTAGCATGTGCAATATGGACTAGAAGAAGAATAGTACTGCAGTAAGATATTTTACTTTCCTGACATCATCTTTCTTCCAAGGTTAATCTATTGACGTCTAACCAGGCAAATCCATAGTGTACATGAATATAAGACACATAGGACACAACTAGTTTGCAGAGTAAAATTTTAACCAGAGTATTTTTCTAACGTAAAAAAAAAGACTCATGAAATATAAAAGCTATGATTTTAAATGTTGCTTTTTAAACATAGCAACAAGACTTCAGAGCTAAAGTCCTTCTGTTCCACTGATAAATGTCCCTTTACAGAGATTTGGCTCCCAGATGGCCATTCTATCTCCATCACCCACTTCCGCAAAAGAAATAATACTAGCTGCTGATTTTTTTTTCTCTAGCCAGAATATATTTAGCTTTCTTTTACAGTTCTTCACACTGAGAGTCTAACTCTGAGTCAAGCTAAAACAGCTTCATCTCATTCATTTTGCATGAGTCTCAGCTATTTTTTTTATTAATCTTAAAGCAATTTGGAAATACTTTTTCAGTTGTTTCACTTTTATGATAGATGATTTTGTACTTGTTTTCATTTCAAAATTGTTTTATAACCTCCCCCTTTTCTTTCAGCCCTATTCTCTTACATTAGCATAGCTTGAGTTTGAGCACAGACGCGATTTCTGCTGAGTTAAGATCTTCAGGTTGGATCTATTTGGTCCCTGGTCAGTCTTTTCTTACTTATTGTGTAATTCTTTAAAAAGACACTAGTTTCATGATTCTAGGAATTTCAAATTGCTTCAATTTTAAAACCAATGTATATCTGATAGTCACTGGTTATGGACTCTACTTAAGTACTAAATCTTAAGAATGCTTGCATCCTGATAAGCAGAGTAATCCTAATCCTACTGATTTTTAAACTCTGTGCAGGAGTTCGCAGTGTGGTTCAGCCATAAGGAACTCAACGAGTATCAATGAAGACATGAGTTTGATCCCTGGCCCTGCTCCATGGGGTAAGGATCCAATGTTTCTGGGAGCTATGGGTAGGTTGCAGATGTGGCTTGGATCTGCCCTTGCAGGGAGCTGTGGTGTAGGCCGACAGCTACAGCTCCGATTCAACCCCTAGCCTGGGACTTTCCATATGCTGTTGGTGTGGCCCTAAAAAACAAAAACCCTGTGCAGATATCACAAAATGGTCAAATAAAATAAACTGCAATACTTTAAAACTCTAGTAGTCTATAGTTTGTAGCTTTTGCAGAGTGTCCTGTTATCATTAGGAATTTAAAAGTCATGAAAGATAGTAGCCCAACTGAAATATATAATTGAATCAGGAGATCTTTGTTTAGATGTTCTCTCTTTTCTGGAGTTTTCCTTTTCTATTTCTTCTCCTTTTCTTCTTTCATTCCTTTTTTCACTCCTTTCCTTCTCCTTCCTGCCCTTTCTTCTTCCCGTGTTTTTCTTTATGAAAAAGAAACTAGAAAAAGCACAACTGTAGTTCTAAATGACATGTTACTAGCTCATTCCTTACAATTAGATTGGATGTCACTGTTTATTGTTTTGATGGCCTGTTCACAAATTCAAAACAGTATAAACTGAGCTGGGATAAATAGTAAATTTAATATGTAGGACAAATGTATGAATACACACATACACATGCGCACACAGAGATGTCAAAGTGGACATTCCAACAACATTCCTAAGATAATTGTAACCAAAATGGATATTTACAGTTTCTGATACACTCACTTTAAGGATAAAGTTAACTAGAAAATCTTTCAGAAACATCCATTGTCTATCAAATTTTGGTGCCACAAACAGAAGCTATAGGTGATTTATTATATTACCTATTGGAAAAGATGTTCTACAGCACTGAATTTAGAAACACTAAAAAATTCTTCCTGGTTTATCATTCTAGTGGTTATGTCATCTTTCTGCAATGAAGATATACTTGTATTTCATAACTCTGATACATTTTCTTAGACTGTTGGAGCTGTGTTTATCAGCAGGTCATGTCCTGTCTTAGAGGAATCAATTACCATAATACTTACTAAAAGGACATGCATAAAACAATAGAGGATTCCTTTTCCATTCCAAGATGACAATTCCACAAATGCTTCTATATGAATTTTAGAACTATGCCTTTACAGCTTGTTTTGATCTCAAGCTAATTTAGGTACATTTTTAAATAATAAGAATACATGTTATTGAATAATATAACTCAGTGCTAGTCTTATGTTTCACCTATCAGTTGCCTTCAAGCCCCAGTGAAAATTTTAGTGTCTATGCCCTGAACTCTCTGATCCTGAATTTTCAAAAGAAATTTAAGTGACTCAAATAGAGGTTAAAGGATTTACTCAGATTTTGTGAAACAGAGCATCTGAAGATGCAGTGGTTTCCTAACTGAAGTAGTCAGAGTTCTGACAGGTTTGGGAGCGTTGAATAGCTGACTTCATGGTTTTGATTTAGGCAGTGATTTTTGACTTTAAACATAACTTATGGTTGTGAGTCATGTTTTTTGTTTGGGGTTACAAAAACATTTTTTCCAGAATTATTTTTGCAAGTCTTGTGGTTTATAAGCAACTCATAGTTCCTGAGATTGGGCAGAGAGATAGCATAAAGGGAAAGAAAGTGAGTATATGGGAGTAAGGGTGGGGGAAGAAAAAAGCTAGTAGGCAAGCAGGAAAATGGTGATGCTCTATGGTGTTTGTTTAGTCCTTTACACCTTATATTTGGCCCTGTGCTGCAGCGTTGATGGACAAAGACTTTCCTGACTTACCTCCCATGTTGATTAAATTCTGTGTTTAAATGTGCAGAACAGTTTACTGATGGGAACCTTTACACAGATAAGGGGAAGAGTGGCCAAAAAAGACACCACTTGAGGAAAATACAACTAGTCAGGTGAATTCTCTGGTGAGAAAAAATAATTTTATGGAGGAATCACTCTGTATTTCAATCTCACTTGTGTTAGACCCCCTCCTCCCCAACAACAGCTCACAACAAAGGTACAGATTTCAAATATATAAGCAAAATTTTGCCTTTTATAAAAACTGCATTGAAGGAGCAAAGAGAGGAACACTCAGAGGTAGGTGGAAAGCTTTTTTTTTTCCTCTCTCCAAGAGGAAGGCAATTATATGAAGCTTCCACGAATTGATTTATGATTTGCCAGGTGGAAGATCCTCATGATCCTGAGTTAAGGAGGAAAACTTCATGAGCCTCAGAGGAAAGAAGATCTCATAAACTCAGGAGAGAAGAGTATACTCTGTAATGTACTTAAAAGTTAACCCATATCAAAAATTGTCTTAAAGGAGTATTGATGATATAGAATTAAAAGTGGTCATTATATTCATCTGAGTAAATATTAATGATTTATCAAATTTTGATATTTTGTCTTTCTCTAAAAATAGCAGGTAGCACTCTATTTTTGTGGAAAGGATATGTCACTTTATTTATCGAACTTAATACCATTTGGTATGTGTGTATATGTATATATAATGTACATATATGTGTATATATATATATTTATTTTTCCTGTTGATCCCTCTGAACTAAAATGTGAGGTCCGTGATTCAGAGTTTTTGTCTATTTCTTTACTGCTGTATTTCCAGGACATAGTAAAACATTCAATACATATTTTAAAATTAATGAATAATAAGCATATCTTGATCATACTACATGTATAACATCCAATATTTATTTCAATGAAAGAAAACCAAACACAGAACTTACTATGTATGAAAAGATGTGACTCCAAATTTTTTTTTCAGGATGGATCATTTCAGGCAGAAGAAAAATACACTAATTGTGTTGGGACTTCAAAATGTCTCAGAGTGTTCCATGTATTCTCAAAGTACATCAGAAATCTACTGTGCAATCAGAGCCCTGCATCAGGTACTTGGAATACAAAGATTCTAAGTTAGTATCTATTACAAACAATGGTCCTAAAGTTGCCTCAAAGGGATTAAAGTAATCTGTGAAAAAAGAACTATAGGCGAACTGTTACCATTTCATCACTTTCAAGCCAGCATATTGAAAAATAGATATAGATACAATGACCTAAATAAAATGTTTGTAAGAAAATGGCTATCAAAATTCCTCTGTGCACACTCAAAAAGAAAGAAATCTCTGGTGTCTCTTTCTCTTCTTATAAGGACACCAGTCTTATAGGATTAAGGCCTTGCCCTCATGGCTTAATATTTTTTACCTCTATATAGGCATGGTCTCCAAACCAGTCACATGGAGGTTTAGGACTTCAACATATTAATTTTAGGAGAACACAACTTAGTTCATAATTCCATGCTGAAAAGAAAGGAGTTAAATAAATGTTTATCTCCCTGTGCTCTAGTAAGCTCCCAATATGCCTGTAGGAGACTGAAAAAGTCTGCTCTGTGATATTTGGGCAACCTAAAGTCTCTTTCATGAATGACTTTTCCCAGCACATGATCCAATAGAGTTACCTTACAACAAACCCCACCATATGCACAGCAGGGAACACACTCAAGTTTAATACAGCCCAAACCATCAGGCTTTTAAGGAAAACCTGTTTTTAGTTTTTGAGCCACATGAATGTGTCACCTATTTAAAAAGTTAAGAAAACAACAATGCACCTCCATGGAAGGGTTGCAAGCAAGAACAAGTTCTATTTCCTATTAATTATTACTAAGAAAATGGCTACCAAAAATAATAAGGATACCTAGGATATTAGGAGATTCTAAATCTCAGTTGCTTAACATAGCAAAGTTGTGCTCCTCTCTCAAAATCTTTTGTGGGTTAGGTAACAATCTAGATTAAATATCCATCTGATAACTCAAGAATTCAAGCATCTTCTGTATTTTGATGCTGCCATTATAAGGTATTAAAGAGTTGGTGGGTCAAGAGAACAGAGAATGTGGGAGACATCATTCTCAAGTACTTGAGACTGAAAGAGTTATACTTCACAATCTTCTCACAGGCTATTGTCTACATAAAACTAAATCATAGCCCACTTTACCTGTAATGGGAGACAGAATAAAATATGGAAGCACACAGACTATTTGCTGCACTCTATAATTTATGTCATACCGGGTTCCTTATAACTGCAAATACTCCAGTATATTTAATGTAAATAAATCATCTCCAATAAATCATTAATATAATAAGATTGTAGATTTCCCTCAATAATATCAATCATGACATTTACCACAAAATATATTTGAAGACTGTTCCGCTTAATCTTTGGTCATCCTTACAACAAAAGTTATAATTTCCTGATAGTGATAAAGTTGGACCAATGTGAATTCTAGACACTGTAACTGAAGTAACCTATGCCTTGGAAAATCAGTCTAAATACACTAGTTTACTCAATAATGATAAGACTTAAAAGAATCTTTCCAAGGGTATCAGGCATGGAGTATCAAGTGGAAAGGGTCTTATGACAAAAAAAATCTCAAGATGATATCGACAAAGGAAAAAGACTTTTTTGTGGTTGTTTTGGTTTGATTTTCTCTTTGTCTGTTTTTTTGTATTTATAATTTTGTAAAATATCTTTAAATAATGGAGCATTTTAAGTGATTCAATTTTATTTTTTCCAATTTAATTTAAGAAACAGTTATAAATTGTAGTGATATATTTACATTTAGTCCAAATTAGTTTTTTTCCTTCATAAAGAAAAATTTTAACTACATTACTGCTCTCAAAACTCCCTTTGTTATTATTCTTTAAAGGATTGGTTCCCAAACATGAATGAGCTTCAGAATCACTTGACATCTTGGTCAAATACAGATTGCTGGGGTTACTCTGGAGTTTCTGAATCAGTTGTTGTATATTGGGGTCCAAGAAGTTGGAATGGCAACAAGTTAACAGGTGATGCTGAGACTACTGGTCTGGGGACCACACTTGGAGAATAAAGTCCTAAACTACATGATATAAACTTATTATTTAAAGTTTCCTCTAAATTAGCTGGCTCTTGTACGTGGCATATCCTTTCAAGAAAGGGGCCATTTGTTATTTATTCTTTTAATCTCCTCACCTAACAGACATGCTGGAACATGATATATATCAAATCAATATTTAATGAATAAATAAAGTATTCTATCTATATCCTCATTTCATCATATTTTTAAATATATATGTGGTTAACTCTAAAATTGATTTCAGTTATTTAAAATAATATATGAGAAACCAAGGTTCCCACAGTACTATGGTTTGTTCATCATACTAGACTCAGCTCATCCCCAACTTTATGTTTTTTCATGAACTGAAGTGAATCATCTGCATTTTTATCAGGAAAATTTATCAGCTACAAACTATTAGGATCAACACTTCCATGAGGGAAAGAATGGAAGCAATACTGGATAAGTGAAAGAGTGTGTGGCAACACAATCTCAATATAGATCTTATCCAAACATTCAGAGAGCCTTGAAATTTGGGAAGTCTTGAACAGGTTTACCATGTGGCATAGAGGGGGCTGACTCCCATATTAAGCAGTCATTAGATTTAGTCTGCCCCTGAGAAGAGTCCCTCTGTCAAGGCAGCTGTCTCTGGTCAAGGGAATTTCCCAGAGAGCTCTAAATAAACAATTCTGTATATAAACATTTTTCAGCAAAATATATTATTCATATTTAACATCAAACAGCTATTATTTAATAACAAAATTTTAACATATTTCATTTGCAATTGATATTCATATGTATAAACTACACTTTAACTTCAAGGAAGGAAAATGCCTTCTATTACCACTATTTTAACAATTATTGACTATCTAAATATTATTATTATTATTATTATTATTATTATTATTATTATTGACTATCTAAATATTGCAAGTTGTAGCTCAGCAGTTAATGAATCTGACTAGCATCCACAAAGATGCAGGTTTGATCCCTGGCCTTGCTCACTGGGTTAAAGGTCCAGCATTGCCAATGAGCTGTGGTGTAGTCATAGACGCATCTCAGATCCCACATTGCTGTGGCTGTGCTGTAGGCCGGCAGCTATAACTACGATTTGACCCCTAGCCTGGGAACCTCCATATGCTGTGGGTGCGCACTGAAAAAGCAAAATAAATAAATATTGAAAATTAAAAGCTTGTGGAGTTCCCATCGTGGTGCAGCAGAAACAAATCTGATTAGGAACCGTGAGGCTGTGGGTTTGATCCCTGGCCTCTCTCAGTGGGTTAAGGATCCGGCGTTGCCGTGAGCTGTGGTAGTAGGTAACAGAAGTGGCTCAGATCCCGCGTTGCTGTGGCTGTGGCACAGGCTGGCAGCTGTAGCTCTGATTCGACCTCTAGTCTGGGAACCTCCACATGCTGCTGGTGTGCCCCTAAAAAACAAAAAAGAAAGAAAAATAAAATTAAATTAAAAGCTTGATCTATTCCTTTTTAATGACACAATAGGCATTCAAAAACTAATACTGATTTTTTAAGCTATTAAAGCCCTTATGCACATGGTTAAAATATGAAATATTCTCATATTTGTTATTTAATGTCATACTGTCTGGCAAATCAGTGATGGGTTATTTTGTTTTGTTTGTCAGCCTCACCCATAGCATATGAAAATTGCCGGGTCAGGGATCGAATATGGGCTGGAGCTATGACCTAAGCCAAAGCTGCAGCAATGTTGAATCCTTAACTCACTGTGCCAGGCTGTAAATAAAACCAGTACCTCCACAGAGACAAGCCAGATCATTAACCTATTGCACCACAGAAGGAACTCAATGATGGTTTTATTTGCTCTCTGGAGTTACTGTTGGCTAGGCATGGATAATGGTATTAAACAGGAAGGTCCCTGTAGACACAAAGGATAAGTATTCTAGATGCTTACATTAAGTGGACAATATAATGGCTTCATACCAAAAGTGGAATCAAACTTCTCTAGCTTAGTCACATTAGACAGAAGTATATGAACAGCAGATCATCATTGAGATTAGCAGTTACGGAATTAAGAAACCATATTATTAATTATATTATAGTAGCAAAGAGAGAAAGGGGGATGTTATATATTACCACCTGACCATTTAGAAATTAGAAGGATTAGATGGACTGTACTCCAGTGTGCTTGTTAGTGTTAATTGGAAGCATTACCAAAACAAACGTCTCCATATGGAGGTAGGTGTAAATGCATTCCCTATAGTAACACTTAACTGATTTACTTATCACTCAGACTCTTTATTCACTTACCAGCATATGGCTATTGGATATGCACTACCTATTGAAAATATTAATGATTATGTGGAAGAGTTTTTACACATGGGTGAACAGAGATATCTCTTGATGTAAAAAGAATAAATTTAGTGCTTTTAAATGTTTTCATATATGTTTATTTTTGTTGTTGTTCCTAATCTAAAAGAAATAAATCAAACATTACAAATATCCCATGGTTCAAGTTCTCATCTTCTACATGAACTATTTTAACATTCTTTTTATTAATATCTGTCTTCCACTTTAATGTAAGTCTTATGTTGACTCTGGAGCACACAGATTGTATCTTATGATTCTCCGTGTTCAAAATGTTCAACAGATCTTCATTGCCAATATGATATTAAAGTGTGTTATTAAAAAGTACTTTATACTTTCATGACTTGTCATGCCTGAAAACTTTAATTCCACTTAGCCTTCTACCGTGATTATTACAATGTCACACCATGTCTTTCTTTTGCTCTCTCATGTTTTTTTTGTTGTTTTTTTCTAATAATTCCTCTGCCAAAAAATGTTTCATCTACCTTTTTCCCCTTCAAGTGAATGGTACTCATGCTCTGTGAACCTATCTCAAATATCACTTCCCATTCTGATATTCCCTTACGTTCTTAGGTTTATTCAGTCAAGCCCCACAACTGTGTTGCCATGGCATATTGTACACATCACTCTTACAACACATACATGTTTGTTTTGCCTAGTGTATCATAAGTTCTCCAAATCAAGACCATGTTTTAGCCATCTTTGGGCCCCTTAGGCCTATAATTATTACCACCACAGAAGCACATTTGTATTCCTCTATTGAATTAACATCATGTAGAATACTGAAAATCTGTGATCTAATACATTCTGATTAATTTAGTCTAAGTGTTATCAGTCACAATATTCTTGAGAACTAAAATTGTGTATCATTCATGTTTTTATTTTTTTCATTTTAGAACTGCACCCACACTAATGTGAAAGTTCCCAGGCTAGGGGTGAAATCGAAGCCGCAGTTGCCAATCTACACCACAGCTGTAGCAATGCCAAATCCAAACCGCATCTGCAACCTATGCTGCAGCTTGCGGCAATGCAAGATCCTTCTTTAACCCACTGAACAAAGCCAGGGATCAAACCTGCATCCTCATGGATACCAATCAGGTTCTTAACTGGGCCACAACAGGAACTCCCTATTCCTTTATTCTTGATTTAAAACATCAATTGCATATGTTTCTCTGGGAAGGAGCTTATTTCTTTTTTTGTTTTGTTTTGTTTTGGCTATGCCCAATGCTAGGGATCAAACCCACACCACAGCAGTGACAATGCCAAATCATTAACCATTAAGCAATCAGGGAATTCCATATGGAAGAGCTTATTTCTAAGTAACGGGTACTAATAGAAAACTGCAGACAAAGTTAAAATTGAAACAAAGGAAGGGTAGGACTTGTGGTTCAATAACAACAAGTATTTCTTGATCATTGCTTAGGTTCAAGGTATTGTGCTCATTTCTAGCAGAACTTATTCCCTGCCTTTATTGTGTTTATAAGAGATCTGATGGGGCTGAAATCAAGCTTCTCAAATTTGAGAAAATATATTTTAAAAGGCCTGACATTGGCCAAAATTGGTGCAGAAGCCATGAAGAAAATAAGCAATCATTTAAATATTTTATAATGTTTCATCTCATTTATGAAATATTTTAAATGTTAAGCGAATGGGTAGTTGTGACAATTTTAATCTCAAATATAATGATCAAATAGGATTTGTACATGCATATATCAGGAAGATAGCAAAGGTTAAAGTTAAAAAAAGATTAATTTGTATCAACCTCAATCATCTCAAATAAAAATATAAAATACCCTCAACTGTATATCTAAAAGTTTGACAGATCATTATTACATTTATCATTAATTACTTTATTTTTCAGCAAAACAAAGAAGTAGCAGACAGGCAATTCTAGACATTAGTATATTCTTTTTAAATATTCTTTTTGAAGTGAGAGTTTAATTATGAGGAGATAACTAGAAGTGTTATGACCTGAATTCAAATTAATATTTGATTAAATTTCACAACACAGCATGGAACTATAACTGGAATGAACAGTTTGATGAAATTAAAATTACTTAGTAATAGATATTAAGCTAAGTAACTATTAAATTGCTTATTTCTTAGGGTATAATAGCAGGTGCCAGAGGAATAGTATAAATTTTCCACAAACACAACCTTGGTAGGTGTTCAGAGACTTTGGACTATGCTGCTGAGAAATTATTTTCATTTTTTTAAAGGTTGCACCTATAGTATATGGAAGTTCCTGGGCTAGGGGTGAATTGTAGCTATAGTTGCCAGCCTACACCACAGGCCACAGAAATGCCAGATCCAAGGCACAACTGCAACCTATAGCATGCCACAGCTTGGCATGCCATATCTTAACCTACTGAGCAAGGCCAGGATTAAAACCCACATCTTCACAGACACTAAGTCGGGTTCACAACCCACTGGGCCACAATGGGAATTCCACCACTAAACAATTTTTTTTGTTTTTTAGCCACACTACAACATGAAGAAGTTTCTGGGCCGGGGATCACACCCATGCCTCAGCAGTGACAATGCTGGATCTTTAATCACTAGGCCACCAGGGAACTCTGAATGCTGAACAATTCTTGATTACAATCTATATTAGCTCTACCCCTTCATATATGTGAATGATGTTTTACATATTGCTGCAAATCACGAATGATATGGAAAACACAAGTAGTTAATGTTCCTGATCTACATTTTTAAAGGCCAAAGGAAGGAAAGCTGTATTGAAATGAGCTAAATACTAAGTAAAGGCAAAAACAAAAGTATAGCTTTTAGCAAATGTGAAAGAAACAAATACATAGGAAATATTTGGAAGTGAAGCATTTTTGGTCAGAGGGAGGAATTCCTAACTAACAGATCAGAACAGACCTCCTTAGCAAAAGTAAGATTGAAAATGAGAAAGGAAGCTGGGCTGGGTAGTCAATGGTAATCAAACTGTTAGGTTCAAGACACTGTGTCAGTTGCTACAAGAGTACGGTCCCTTCTTAAATGTGCTTGTGAGATAGTAGATGGAGTATGAGTAGGCTGATGAAATGCAACGGAGAGCATGGTGAATGCCCTAACAAAATTATAATTTATATTGTACTTTAAAAATATAGAGATATATCTCACTTCATGAAGAAGAGGAAGAGATGAGTAAAACCTTTAAGGAGGTTGTTACCTTTGAGACAGTCTTAACAGCACTGTTTCAGACATTGGTAGAGAAAAATGGGATAAAGGCCAGGAACCAGTCTTTCAGCTAGAACAATACTTTGGTTGATGAGTGTAGAAGTAGCCCTAGGAACTTACTCTGGAGAGCTAAGTTTTGATCTCTATTCCACCAACTATCTTTTGAATTATGGATGGGTCATTTAGCACTTCTAGGCCTAGAGTTCTCAGATATGCATTGAAGAAATTAAGCTAGATAATCATTAAGGCCATGCCTATTCTAAAATGCCCTGATCTGAGAACATATTGGTTCCTGTCTTGAATGGCTGAGAATACTACATTGCTAAATTTATTTTCAATTTGCAGGCAAATGAAATTTTCTGAAAGTTTGATGAGCAAGGTAGTAATATGACTAAGGTTATACATTTGGAAGATTAACCTAATAAGGACACATAGGATTAATTTTTGTGGGAGTATGGGAGTGACAGAATTTGTTCCAGAATGATAGAACTGCAGTTTCCTTGGTTCTGGCCCGCCACAGCAAAACATTGAAATGGCAGCTGTTTTACAATTTATTGAAGTAAAAGTACATTTTCAGAGAGAGAGAGTGTACACACACATGCAGGTATAATGACGGCGTGCCTCACTTTACACTTGTTTTTATATATCCCCATGCTGCAGACCTGAGTGGGGACTGGATTTCTCCCACCCTAGGCCCATTAATTTATCCTGCCCCAGTCCCCTCTACCATGTGTAAGGGATGAGTGTCTTTTGATCTCTGTATGTGGCATATTTGATCTGATTGGTCTTGGGCAGGATATTTTATTTGCATGGGGAACAGGCTATATAGAGGCAGGGTGAGGAATGGGAACAGTTATATAGAGGCAGGGTGAGGCCTAGTTTGCTCAAGGTGGGGAAAGCGGCATTGCAAAGAGACATGGTCAGAGGCTTTTGGATTTTAATCTCCTTGAAGGGGACTTGAAGCCTGCAACAGGAAGACCGCTTAGAGTCTCTAATGTTCCTAGGTATGAGGTAATAAGGCGCTAGCAGAGGGAATATATAATAGAAGCTAAATCCATAAACCCTGTCCTCACTATTAATCAGTGCCAATAGGAGAGGAAAATTAAAAAAAAAAATGCACATAGCTTCCAGCTTTTGTATCTAAAATAATTTTAACCAGACCGAGATAGGAAATTTTTATGTATAAAGATCAATGCAAGACTTTGGAATAAAGCTGTCAACTGGCAAATGTAAATGAAAGTTAGATCTTTTGCTCTCAAGATATGAACAAGAAGAGGGTTTGCAGACTCAAATGCTTACAGGGACTACTGAAGTAACAGGCTATCTCAAAAACAATAATGTCATGAAGAATGCAGCAGCCTGAAAAATTGCATCTTTCTGGAGGAGGTGGCCATCACTCAGCTTCAACTGATTGATGCTCTTGAGACTGCAGAATCTGCACCTCTAAGGTAAGCCAGAAATTTAGATGGATTTCCTTTTCTAATTTTTTTTATCAGGAAATTAACTCAATAAAATTAAGTAACTATGGGGAATAAACAAAACATATCTCTAAGCCATGTCAGTATACAGACTGCTGGATATAAGTTTGGGACCACTATATTAACCTTTACAGCATTAGTGGAAAGATGATGACAATTAAAATTATGGGAAAAGATAGACATTTATCAAAGAATAACAATCTTAGAGAAGAGAAATCAAAGAAAAATCCTGAAATAATTTTTATACTTAAAAAAATCAAGTAAAATAAAGTAGTCGTTTTTTTTTTTTTTTTTAGAAAGTAGTCTTTCTATACAGTAAGGATGCTGGAAATTAGAAAAACATGGGGACCTTACTTAAAGAGAATGGAAGGTAAAGAGACTGGTATAGACAGTGTACACTAATAGAAGAAATTTAAAGATTAAACATAGAAGACAGACCAGTAGACTGAGAAGACAAGGTGAAAGTGGGAGGGCATAAATTTCCTGCATTTGTCTTTACATGAGCTCTATACTTCTTCTGTTATGTTTTCAAAAATCTGGTTGCTTAACGTAATTATTAGATTGAATAGTATGCTCAATACACCTGCTTTTGCATCCCAACACCTGAAGATATTTATTGCAATTGTGAAGTTACCATCCATTGTAAGAAGATAACATGGAAACAAAGAATTGGAAGATTTAATTCCTCATTTGTATTAATGGAGTATACAAGTCCACAATCATGGTTATATTAAAACATGTATAATAGTCAGAGGAAAATGAGTTTGATTTAATGTTTAGAACATATTTTAAAGCATTCCTTCAACCATTCTTTATTCACTGACTCTGAGAATGAATTAGAAGAGCAAATGGCTATATCTTGCTGGACACTTTTCAGTCTCTGCTGGTAAGAAATCAAGAGTCTCAAGTTTGATAAGCTGTATGTTTCCTTTGAAAAGAAACAGCTCCTCGAACAGATGGTTGACTGCAAGATTTTGCCACATTTTTCAAATATTCTTTGTAAACCACCAGCAGTCACATTTAATTCTCTCTATGAGGACAGAGCAGTGAGTAGATGATGAATCAGACATCATTAACTGTAATTTAAGAAAAATCAAATGCAACGATGTCTAGAACAGCAATAAAAAAATATTAGAAAAGCTTTCTTTTGAAAAGATTTTCCAAATGCATAAAGGATTGTCAAGGAAGTATTTGAACATGACAATAAAGAATATTAAGGTGGATGACAATAAGTGGTTATATATATTAGTGTGTGTATGTGTGTGGGGTGTAATTTGTATTTGGAACACACTAGGCACTTAAAAAGTACTTGTTGTTGCATAATTTTTCTATTTTTGCTGGTCACAGATTTGTCCTGAATTTCTTCTGACAGTTGTCTATAGAGCCTAAGACACCTGACTATCAACTTACTTTTTTTTTTTCTTCCCTGCTTTCCCCACCATTCTGGTAGACTCTAGAACCATGCTCTTTTCCTTTTCTGGTCTATTATTTTATTTTTGTTTTTTAGAGAAGCATATGTGGCATACGGATGCTTCCAGGCTACGAGTCAAATCAGAGCTGCAGCTGCTGGCCTACACCACAGCCACAGCAATGCTGGATCTGAGCCACATCTGTGACCTACACCATAGCTCATGGCATGCTGGATCCTCAACCCATTGAGCAAGGCCAGGGATCTAACCCATGTCCTCATGGATACTAGTCAGATTTGTTACCACTGAGACACAACAGGAACTCTTCTGGTCTATTATCAATTTATTTCTTACAACTATTTTTTTTCTCCTTGGCTTACAAAAAACCTCAATTTTCCTTCTTAATTTAACAAGCTTTTCCTTATAGCTATCTGCTGCTACTTATTAAACAATACCACCCCCAAATTAGTTATCTAAACAACAACAACATTACTTTGATCTTGGACTTCATGAGTCAGGAACTCAGGGCACAGCAAGCGGACTTGTCTGTGCTCAAAGCTGTCTGGGACACCAGGAAAGAAGTTCTAATACTTGAAGGTAACTGGGAAATCTGGAGGCTGGAATCATCTGAGAGACTTCTTTGCTCCCATGATGGGTACCTCTCATAACTCAAGTCCAGTACTCAGCTACAACTTCTGATTGGAATACCAACTCCTCTCATCTCCATATGAACTTGGGTTTCTCATAACATAGTGGTTGGGATATAAGAGTGAGTGTCTAGAGAGTGATAGTCTGAAAGACCAAGGAAGAAGCTGCATAATTTTTTAGAACTTAGCCTTAGGAGTCACAGGCTATCATTTTCACCCTCTTCTATTGATTGTAGCAGTCACAACCTACACTCGCAGGTGGAGAAACAGATTGCATCTCCTAATGGGAGGGTGTATCAAATTTTGGGGATAATCTTTTAACCTACCATTTAAAAATACCAAATTTTATAGAGAAGTAATGAAAAATGCCATGGGATGGTTTTTGAGTCAATAGTAAGTGAGTAAAAAGGCATGTGAAGAAGAGAAAAATGATGTGTGCAAGAGATGTAAGTTAGCATATCATATTTGTTAATCTGCAGCAGTCACATATTGTATAAAATATGTGTATGCAGTACAATCAAAAGGGCCATTGATGCCACGTTAGGAAGTTGTTATGATGCCCTTTAAGTAACAGCAATGCCTGAAGAATACTGAGCAAGGGAAAACCTGCTCCTCACTATATATTAGCCCTATTTCTCTGGAAGCACTCTGAAGAATGAATTTATTATGGAATTACAATACAGAGTACTAGCTAGAAAGCTACTGAAGCAGTTCAGAGGGACATGAAGACAGCTCGATATTTTTGTAGAAAGGGAGAATCTGAACAAGAGAAATTGAGGAAGCTGAATTAAGATAGTTTAAAAATCGATTAAAACTTCAGATGAAGTTGGTCAAAGTGAAGAAGCATTTTTATGGATCACTATCAATGGGTGGTTGACATGGTGCTATTTAGCCAAAGTACTGATGACAGATGATTATTTTCATAATATATTAGTCGTAAACATTTCTGAACTCATTACAGACATATCAATCTTATTCGATAAGTCAGTAACATTGATCTACTCAACCACATAAGGTTTTTGTTATTTAATTGATTACATAAAAACTGATGGCAATGCAGAGATTAGTTAATAATGATAAAGAGACGTGGTGGCTATAAAAGTACTTAAAACGATCCATAGGTAGTTTTTTATATCCTTCAATGCCAGGAACTATCCAGTGTCATTTGGGTCTTGAACTTAAAACCTACTGAAAAGATAATAAATAAACTAGTCTAACCCATGGTTGTCCACTGTATTAAGTTTTATTATATATTTTGTCATGCTGGTTTATGTGTAGGCACAGTGAGAGGTGCGAAATTCATTTTTCATTCCTACATTATTTTTAAAATCTGCTCTTGAATATGGTTGGATTAAATACAACTTTAAAATGGAAAAGATATGGACTTGGATAGGAAAAGAGGCTGATTTTTAGAATAATAAAGGGAAATTGAAACATAAGGTATAGTTTAATGTCAAAGAATTATGACAGATAGGAAGTCTATGAGCTGTTTTCACGTATATGAATTTTTACAGTAACAGTGCTGAATTAAAGCATCCCTATATACAAACCAGTGCTCACTGGTCCTGTGCATCTCAATCATTTATTTTCCTTACAGGTTAAAGTGAAAGAACCTTTAATTCTGAAGGTAATCCCCTGAAAAGGGCTGCTTATCATGGAATCTTCAGGTACTATTATCATATTGCTTCTAGCCAAGTATAATATGAGCTGTTGCTACATATATGAACAAACTCTACTGGCAGCAGGAGTTCTAACTGTTTGATGGGTTTGTACACAGCATGAAACTATTAAAAATATTTACTTAAAGCAACATTTTTAACTTTACTATTAGGTATGGCTAGAACGTCAGATCAAACCTAGAAGTGGGAAGCTATAATTTGTTTTCTTAATTGTACAAATATTTTGTATTCATTGTTTTAAAATTTAGATTTTATAATTATTCAGTTATGGTGAGGCTACCTCATCTCAGGAGACTGATTACCACTGAAAAGATTTGCTCACATTTTCCAAGAGAGGAAGGCATACCACACCATGCCGAGGCCACCTGGCGAAGCAGAAAGTTTAGTAAGGAGGCAGAGGGAGCAGGGGGCAGGAGGAAATCATGAGCAAGAACTTTCAATGTGGTTTCCCCAGGGGAAGGAATGGACAGAGCAGGGCAAGCAGGTTTAGGGTTGGTTAGTTTACATAATTTTATTGGGTTCTGAGGTACAGTAGCTCTTTCTAGTTGTCTCATACCTGGCCCTGGGTGAGTAGAGGCAGGGGAATAATGCCATAGATTCTACGAGCCCTATGAGAAGCTAATAAAGGAAGCGGTTGGAGTATAAGCTGTGGGTTTATTGGTTTGTATACGAGAGGTTTGCTTGCAGGAAAGTCCTTTACTGTCATCAGGAAACGGCTAAACCTGGGAGAAACAGTCTCTCTAGGCTCAGTAAAACCCCAGATGTCAAAGTTTTAGATACATTCATCAATGCCAAAGCCTCTATGTTTACTCAGCCCAGAAAGAAAAACAAAAAAAAACAAGAAAATTAAATCTGTCCTTGGAGTTCCCACTGTGGCTCAGTGGGTTAAAGAGCTGACATGGCCTCTGTGAAGTTGCAGGTTTAATCCTTAGCCTCGCTCAGCAGGATAGGGATCCAGCATTGCCGCAAGATGCGGTGTTGCCATGGTTGTGGCTTAGGTCAGCAGCTGAAGCTCCGATGCGACTCTTAGACTGAGAACTTGCATATGTTGCAGCTGTGGCTATAAAAAGAAAAAAAATTTTTTACTTACAACAGGCCCCAAATGGTTAATCTCATTAATAATCTGAGACTCCTGGGCTGGTGCTATTGTTGCTAAAGCTGAGAAAATAACTAGATGCTAGAAAATTCATAATTGTATTTTGCTTGTGGTTTCAAAAGACTAAAATATATTATGAATTTTTAAAAAACTATATTTAAGATAAAGAAGTATTTCTTTTTCTGATTACCTAAGTGGGATAAGAATATAAGCTGGTGTACAAAATATCTGGGAGAAAGGAAATTTAGAAGAAAATTTATTTTGCCCATTTTGCCTTCAAATTAACACATAACCTATTTACATCAGAGTGAAATCCATTTCACTCTGAAGCAATATTATAACATTTCTTTTTGGGGGGGTGGGTCGGGGCCTGCACTCGTGGCATATGGAAGTTCCCAGTGCAGGGTCAAATCGGAGCTACAGCTTCCAACCTATGCCACAGCCCACAGCTGCAGCAACATGGTATCCAAGCCACATCTGTGGCCTACCCCACAGTTCATGGCAATGCCCAATCCCCAACCCACTGAGAGAGGACAGGGATCGAAGGCACATCCTCATGGGTACTAGTCTGATTTGTTTCCACTGAGCCACAAAGGGAACTTTCTAACATTTCTATTTGTAAGACTATGTAAGGTTGCCTTTTTCCACCTTTGATGGTGTAAGTCCAAAAATACAGAATGGTAATATCTTGACTGACAACTTCAGGAAAAGATAGCCCATCTGTAGATAGAATATTTGCACGCCATCCCAGACATCCACATGTTGAAACATAATCTCCATAGTTCTTGAAGATAGTGCTTTTGGAAAGTGATAGGGTCCTAAGGGCAGAGTCTTCATGAATAGGACCAATACCCTCATGAGAGAGGCCCCAAAAGCCCACACGAATAAGACAAGTTCCTATAACCAAAGTTCAGACTGGAATTTATAGGATTGTTGAATATTTTGAAAATGCATTTGTGTTTTGATTGTAATTATGTGTAAAATTTTTGAAGATGAATTTTATTTAGAACTATCTAATAATCTCATTTCCTGTATTTCTGCTAAGAATGCAGTAATTCCTTTCTTTCATCTTTTAAGCTTTATTGAAGAATTATTGAGGCAGGATGGGTCAATAATGGATGGATGGGTCCCTGGCTGAGCGACTGGGTCTGTGGCAAATGCTTCAAAATAAAGATTAGGGCAGGAGCAAGGAGGAGCTCCATCCTATTTGGATAAAAGATAAAGAGACCACATATTTCTCATTTGTGTGGAGAAAGGAGACTTCGCAAACTACACATGCCTAGAAAGGTTCCTCAGGGATCAGAGAAGGGAGGGGCTCCAGACCATAGTATATTCTGTCAACTTCCCAGAAACACTTGCACCACAATCCGTCTTAGCTAAGAGATTCATGTCCAAACGTGTCAGGGCCCTGAGTCAGGCCAAATGTGGACTCAAGGCTAGACAAAGCAAAATGATTGGCTAGAGGAAGCCTGGAAGGACTGCCTCCTAACAAGTGATTTAAACCACTTCCAAAGTGTGTGTTGCTTGCTTTCTCTCTTCTCTTTCTGTCTTTCTCTCTGTCTGTCTCCTTCTCCCACTTCTGGACACCCACTTTTGTTTTCTCTGCACGTTATCTTCTAAGAAACACTGTATTTGCCTTACTATTTCAGGATTCTTTTCTGAATTTTTTTCTTTGAAGAGACAAATACAGGGGATCTGCCTCAAGCCTATTGGCCCTTGCGGTCTAGTGGTTAGGGCTCAGCATTCTCACCCCACAGCCACCAGAGAACATTTTTAATACATAAAACTGTATACAATTTGATGAGCTTGGACATACAAATATACATACCTATGATACCAAAACCACAATCCATCACTTTCAGAAATTAACCTGTGCCCTTTCTTTTCTTTTTTTTTCTAGTAAATAAACTTAACATGATATCTTCCCTTTTACATTTTGTAGTGCACAATACCATATTGTTAATTATAAGCACTGTGTTCTACAGTAGACCATCTGCTGTAACCCTTGTCCAAACTATATTTCATACCGAGAGCATGGCTTCTGTCTTTAGATGAATCAAAAATATCTGTAAGCTTTCAGTCACTCAACAAGTGTCTATTGAATTTCAAATTATATATATTTTTTTAGGTTTAGCTATTGTAGGCATAAAATGATCAATGCTCATTACAAGATCTACAATTATCCCTGTAAACCTAGAAGACCACACTTAAACACACATTTCAATTTGATTGTTCTTAAGAACAGTAAGATACATATAGCATGGGGCTTTCAGATCACGAACATATATCTTAACAGTGCACATTACAGCCTAATCTTGGAGTCAATTAATAAATTAGTTGAAATAGCAGTTTGATTAAAATCTCAGATGTGCTAATTCGATTTCCTAGTGCACTTTAATTAAGGCTTTAATAGAGTCTGCCGTTACCTGAAAAATTTTTCTTTGTCTTAAATATTTGTACTTCTGTCCTTAACTTTCAAAGCTTCTTCAACTCAAAGCACAAGAATGACAACTCTAAGAAATTAAGTTAAAGCATAAAGAATAAAATAGCTTTTCCTTTAATTAGATGGACAAGTAATGTATTCCTTTAAAGTGCTTATTGAAAACTAGGTTGCAAATGGGTATTTTACTTTGTTGTGGTGTTTTTGGGTTGTTTTTGCTTTTATTGTAAAAAAAAAGTTTTGGTGAATGAAGGAGCATCCTGTGGCCATTTTCTACTTAAACTATCTTGACCTTAAACAGATTTTTAAAAAGAACACTTAATAGTCAAATCTATGTTTTCTGTGTTAAAAATACAATTTTATGACAACTTTTTTTTTTTTTTTTTTGCTTTTTAGGGCTACACATATAGCATATGGAAATTCTCAGGCTATATGTCAAACTGGAGCTACAGCTGCCTGCTATGACACAACCACAGCAATGCACAGCAGTGCAGGATCGGTGGTGTGTCTGCAACCAACCCACAGCTCACAGCAACGCTGGATCTTTGACCCACTGATGGAGGCCAGGGATCAAATCACATCCTCATGGATACAAGTCGGATTCATTTTCCACTGATCTGCAATAGGAACTCCCACAATTGTTTATAACTACTGTTTTTGAACTTTTACACAGTATCAGGCATTGGTCAAAGTGCTTCATCTAAAGTTTCATTTATTAATCCAATACCTATATTCAGTAGATGCTGTTGGTGCACATTTTAAAGGTATAATGCAATTAAGAATTACAGAAATGAGTTAAATGGTTAAAGTTACAGGCATGTAAATGGAAGAATTACAACTTAAAGACTGGTGTGTTTGACTATGAAATGTGTGGTCTTTATGCTAAGCTTATTCCAGTTGTTTGAATTAATCAGTTTGCTATTAACTACAAGTAGTTACATACTACTTGTATGTATAAGATAAAAATGCTCATGTTTAAAATATGATGTGTGATAATGATGAATGTTTCCAACAAACTTCTAAACACAAAAACTAATTTACTGATTACTAATTTTAAATGGAAATATAGGTAATGTTTTGATACTGTTTTGTGGTGAATCATGCTTCACTTTGAAAAACCCCTTAATCTTTCTTAAAAAACAAATGAGCAAGCACACCGTAGGTGTTGGTCTGAGTTTTTTTTTTTCCTCTTCCTTAAATAAGTATAATAGCTACACATTAAAAAATGTCACCAACCCCCCCCCCCCTGAATTTCATCGCTCTCCAAAACAGCTCTCTTCCCATCTACTCTCAAAAGTGTTCTTTCAGAGAAGAATTGAGTCTGTTGCTAGGAAACATGTCTAAGATTGATTCAGGAAACTTCAAGAATGCTGTAAAAATATGTGCTATGCCACATATTGAAAAGTATCAAAATGTTTAAAAAATGTAGTTCCCAGCTTAGTTTAGAGGTTGTGCAAACTAATTAAGATTCCAAGTTTGGGGAGTTACCACTTCAGAAACATTCTAGTGCATTCATTGATTCAGAATACAAAATGTTTTTCTCATAAAATAAAGAGATACCAGAATTATTATTGAAAATTGATTGAAATTTTTAAAAATATGCCTATGCATTTTGAAATCATTTACATCATAATGTAGGAAATTAGATTTGAAAACTGCACTAATAGTCACTCTTGCACATACTCTTGAAGCAAACTCATCCCAGCACTGTTACTATAGGAAATAAAAAGGTTAAGAACAATTTAAAAAATCACTTTTTATAGAAAAATGTTTTAACTTACTCGTACCATATATTTTCCATGTTAATAGTTTTGAAATTGCAAAATTACATAGAACAAAAATTGTAGGCTAGGGAGTTTCCATTGTGGTGCTGCAGAAATGAATCCAGCTATGCTATAAAATTTGGTTGTAACGATTTTTGCACACCTATAATTGTAATAAAATTCATTAAGTAATTTAAAAAAATGAATCCAACTAGTGTCCATGAGGATGCAGGTTTGATCCTGGTCTTGCTCAGTGGGTCGGGGATCTGGCGTTGTCTTGAGCTGTGGTGTAGGTAGCAGAGGAGGTTCAGATCCTGCATTGATGTGGCTATGGCGTAGACCAGCAGCTGTAGCTCCAAGTTGACCCCTAGCCTGAGAACTTCCATATGCTGCTAGTGTGGCCCTAAAAAAGAAAAAAAAAATTGTGGGCCAATTCAAATCTCAACAGCATGTGGGGATCGGGGGTGTGTGTGAGGGTTGGCATAAAGAACTTTTTAAAATGATGCCAAAATTCAATTTGGAGAATAAATGTTGACAATAAAAAGAATTTTTTCCAAAAAAGTACTTAATAAGAAGGACCTATCTAGGCATTCAATTCATATGATAATTTAACCAACATGGAACTGGTACAAAGATTGAAAAATGAAACATATAAAAATATATACTTCAGAAAAGATCCAGTTTATATAAAAATTAAAATTTTTAATAAACATTTGCCAAAGAAAGAAACTATGTGCCTCTTAGCTTAAGTTACTTAGACTTAAGTAACCAGGTAAATGAAAAAAATGATAATTCCTAATTTTTTTTTTCTCTTTAGGGCCACACCCGTGGAATATGGAGGTTCCCAGTATAGGGGTCGAATCAGAGGTGCAGCCACCAGCATACACCACAGCCACAGCAATGCGGGATCACAGCCATATCTGCGAAATACCCAGAGCTCACGGCAACACCAGATCCTTAACCCACTGAGCGAGGCCAGGAATTGAACCCTCATCCTCATGGATTCTAGTTGGGTTCGTTAACCACTGAGCCACAAAGGGAACTCTCCTAACTTGTTCTCTTAATACCCAGATAGTAGATATTTGGATTGCTGTATCTATTAAAAATATTTAGAGATGAAGCAACTGAGGTTTAAAATATTTCTTTTAAATTTGTATGGTAATTTCTGACCCTAACCAATGAAAACCTATCATTTAAATACTTTCAAATACTTGTCTAAAGATGAAATAAAGTTTTCCAGAAAATATTTGCTACAATAATGAAACTAGCTTATAAAATATTAATAAGGAGTTCCAGTCATGGCTCAGTGCAACAGACATAATTGTATCCATGAGTTTGTGGGTTTGATCCCTGGCCTTGCTCAGTGGGTTAAGGATCTGGCATTGCCATGAGTTGTGGTGTAAGTTGTAGATGCGGCTTGGATGGATCCTGAGTTATGATGTAGGCTTGCAGCAGCAGCTCCGATTCAACCCTTAGCCTGGGAAACTCCATACGCTGTAGGTGCGGCCCTAAAAAGCAAAAAAAAAATAAGAAAAAAGAAAAAATTAGTAAAATCCTGGTGCTAGACCCTCAGAGAATATATAGTATCTGGTGATTTTCTTAGCTCCATCCTATTTGCACACTTCTCTACTGTTTGTCCTATTATTTCCCATTTTGATTATATAATTCATTGTGTTGTATCATTTTATTTGTTATTTCAAGGTCTTTCAACAACAAATAATGTGCTTCTTTTCTTGAAGTGCTTTCTATGTAGCTGATCCATCATCACAGTTATATTAAACACTGAGTAATAAGTAATAAAAAGATGACATTATATATTTGAAGCCACATTTTCATCTGAAAGGGTGTAGAGTCAGTGTGATTAGAGAAGTGAATATTTGGCCAAGAAAGAATTCTTAGGAAATGTAAATTTTGGAGAAATTTGTGGACCATCTCTGCAGAATCTAAAAATGAATCTATAAACGCCCATCATCAACCATAGTCTTTTGTTAGAACGTACTGACTTCTCAGTAAGCAATGTGGTAACTAATATATAGTTATACTTTTATAATTCTCAGCTCATTGATGTAAAAAATAGGCATTTCTATAGGTCTTATAATTAGGATAAAAAATCTTCATGAATAAATTATATGAAGTAAAGTTATAAAATAAAGAGATAGGTAATTAGGTAGCATTGTATCTAGTGGTTAGGACTAAATTTCATTGATAAATAAGATAAGTGGTTATATTAAAGTAAGACCAGGTGATAAACTCAGTGACTCAGTGACTCTTCTCTTCCTGATAACTTTTATGGACTTATAAATGCCAAACATCAAAAATGATATTTTACCAGGAACAGAGGCAGCACAAATACGAGCAGACAAGGAAATACATTGTTAGATAAGAACAGGCAGGCAGAAAATCTTGTTGGCAAGCTCTTAGAACAGTCCAGATGAGGGATGGTGAAGGCTAAATCAAAGCAGGATAGACATATTAATTTCAGTTACTATTGCTATTCCCAATAGAAAGAGAAGTGTGCTGTGCTTTGTAAAATCAGATCTGTGCAATGGAAAAACTGCCTGAAGTACTGAAAATTATTAAAACTGTAAGGTTTGGTAAGTGAATGGGGAAGATTACAAGTTACAAAAATTTTAAAGAATAATGTTCAGAAACTCTGGATACACTTTAAGAAATCAAAGCGGAGTTCCCGTCGTGGCTCAGTGGTTAACAAATCCGAATAGGAACCACGAGGTTGCGGGTTTGATCCCTGGCCTTGCTCAGTGGGTTAAGGATCCGGCGTTGCCGTGAGCTGTGGTGTAGGTTGCAGACGCGGCTCGGATCCCGCGTTGCTGTGGCTGTGGCTGTGGTGAAGGCCAGCGGCCTTCCTAGCCTGGGAACCTCCACATTCCGCGGGTGTGGCCCCAGAATGACAAAAGTCCAGAAAAAAAAAAAAAAAAAAAGAGAGAAAGAAATCAAAGCAATCATAAGCTACATGGAATGAGTACCTGGAACTGGCAGAAACAAAAGAACCCAACCTAATGAGAAAAAGGTGATAAGAAACAGAGATGTTATTACCTTGTCAAGATGTACTGACTGAGGAGAGAAACTATATGTTTTGATCACTGTAATTAATTTCCCGCTCTTCCATAATAAAAGCATTGGGCACATCACCTTTAGAAAAGTTAAACTCCTGATGCTGCTCATTCTTTTGTAAAATAAAGATATATCTGGAACCCAATATCACATGTTTAGCTCCTAGATATACTAGAAAAATGTGGCTTCCACATGATCATAAATAAAATGATTGTATATTAATTATTCTTGAGTGTGAATGCCACAGTTTCTCTGTGTAGAAGGGGAACAGTACAAAAATTTTGGAACTTCTCTTTCTGTTGGGAATAGCAATAGTAACTGAAATTAATATGTCTATCCTGCTTTGATTTAGCCTTCACCATCCCTCATCTGGACTGTTCTAAGAGCTTGCCAAAAAGATTTTCTGCCTGCCTGTGATCCAGACACCCCTCTTATGCTGTGCAGTCTTTCTGACACAGGAATCTGACCATGTTACTCTCATGAATAGAACCAGTCACTGCCTTTTTATTATAACAGCACAAAGTAAAACTCCCAAGCAAGACATCCAAAGCCTTTCACAATCTGTTCATTTGGCTCCTAGTACATTTGCATGCTCTTGTGTTCCTCTCCTCCATTTGTTCTGTGTTCCAGAAAAGCCAAAGTTTTTATCTACTGCCAGGCATCATTCCATTTCCACTAAGAGGAAAACCCAATTACTCCTTATCCCAGCTCCTGGCTGGACTTCTCGTTCTCCAGTTGTCCATCTGGTAAACACCAGCTCTTTGTGGTCAAGAACTTAGTTTAAATGTTGTCTCCTCTGAGGAATCTTTGCACACCTGTCCCAGAAAACTGTGGTATATCCTCCTTAGGTTATAAAGTGCCTCCACCCTAAATTTTTATATTAGCAAGTATCAATTCCTCTAATTATTTAATTACACCACTGCTATAAATTGATGTTAGTACCTGGAAGTTGTAACAGTTCTTTTTATTGTATTTTATATGAATAGAGCCCAGCATATGGTAGATTTATAAAAAAAAAATTCTTGACTGACTAAATAAATGAATAAGACAAACTTCAGTGACATCTTTTTCACATATTATGAAGCTGAATCAGATTTCATAAAACTGTATAACTTTAATTCTCTAAGTAAATTTCAGCAACAGGTTCTTTTTCTCCTGAAACAAAACTAAACAACTCTGCTACCCTGCAAATTATTTTAGTTACACTTATAATTCGTTTAGAATTAAATGACCACAATTGTTTGCCCATCAAAATATAGTTAAGAAACCACCTTAAAAACTTTTCTAGTTCAGCTCAAATTTGTTCACAAATTAAAGTTTCTACCCTTCATAAGTAGAGCATGGTTCTTCAGACACCAAGTTTTTGCTTGAAATCCATTTGCTTTAAAAACTTCAATCCATCTGCCTAGTGATTATTGAGCTGCTAATATTTAAAATAAATATGGTAGGTATAGTAACATTATAATTAGTAACAATTTATGCTTTATAGGAATTGATCGTTTATATTATTAGTATCTTTTGCATTTCATAATTAAAACAAATTGAAACTAGAGTGGATCTACGTTTCCTCTTCCCTCTTCATGATAGATCCAGTAATCCTTCAAACTTACCTTTGTATGAAAATATGTTGAAGACCCACATTGCCATAATAAACTTCAGTTTTCAAGTCCTCAAATTTTTTAAACTCCCTTATTCTTCTCCTCCTTCCCCTCCTCCCTCCTCCCTCCTCCTTCTTCTTTTTAAAATCTTTTTGGGGCTACAACCACAGCATATGGAAGTTTGCAGGCTAGGAGCAGAACTGGAGCTGTAGCTGCCGTCCTACACCACAGCAACACGGGATCCATAGCCTACAGCAGTGCTGGATCCTTAACCCACTGAGCAACGCTAGGGATTGAACCCATGTGCTCATGGATACTAGTCAGATTTATTACCACTGAGTCACGACAGGAACTCCCTAAAGTCTCTTCTTAAAATGAAACAGGTGTATACCAATATCCTATTCTAAATGCAAAGTACTGATACTTTCATTTCTACTTGAAAATATATAGATAGTATCTTATTTTTTACTATTTATAAAATGTGCTTCAGTAGCCCTAAAACTTACTTCATCCTTAATCCTTATTCCTCTCCTGGAGTAAGATTCAGAAAGGGTAGATTTTTCCTAAGAGTCTGCTGCAAATACCTGCTATTTTTTGTAATGCTGTTTCAATATAAATTTTTTCCTTTTCCCATTTTCTCTGCCTGTATCTTTTATATTTTTAACACTAGTTAGAAAATATTTATGAGGATCAGTTTTAGCCCACACATTGTGTACCTCTTTACATATTATCCAGTTGGTATAGGAAACAAAAAGGAATTATCTTCTCCTCTGCTAGGTTACATTATGCTTCTGTTAATTCATCATAAGATTGAAATAGCCTTTTTTTTTGGTAACCATAATTCTTATTGGCTCATACTTGTCTTACATTAAAATAAGACACAGATTTTAAAATGAGTAATAATTATTTTGAAATATAGAGACTTTTATTAATCAAGGAAAGCAGGCATTATCTTGAGTGTGCTCTGTGAGTGTAAGAAAGCAAGTGTTTCCTTTTTAAAATACATTTATTCAACCACTGATTTATTCACTAACCACTTTTGGAACATCTATTCAATGTGCATTTCAGGATAATCTCTTTACAAAGTAGTTAGACAGCTAAATCAGATAATTGAATAAAAAAATTTAATAATCCAAGGGAAAGCTTTTATTTTGTTGTGTATTATTTGGATCATTCTCTATGATCAAACAGAATTCTAGTTAAGTACTCTGAGTAAGAACAGATTTGCTTGTGTTTAACCATGGTACACTCCACGTAAATTATTTCTCACTCTCTTTACATTGTAGAGAAAGCTAATGTAGACACTGCCAAAAGAAGAGGCAAAAGATCAGTTAAGGGATGGAAGGCTATTGAAAAAGAAACCCAGTAGCATTAGGGAAAAGCATTAAAAAATGATCTTACCAGACAAGAAAGCGAGGGTTGCTTTTCATCCTTCTTCCTTCTGTCCCTCCCTTCATCCCTTGCCTTTTTTTTTTAAGATAGCAGATCTTATGTTCAACTGTAAAAAAAAAAAAAATGAAATTCCCAAATAGGACTGCTTAGGTCCTACTTTCTGATTCCCATCCTCTACCTATCTCCCATTCTAATATTTATCAACCTGATCCAGTATCTATCTGTTCTAACACTATTTATCACCACAAATTTAACCTGGTTCTGCAGCAATGTCAAAAGTATGATGCTATATCTATGAGGAAGAAGTATTACATATTAAATTAAAAGACTCAGAGATAAGTCTGAGTTCTTAAACTTATGAACACCTGAATTTTAGAGGTGAGGCTTGACCACAAAAATATAAATGTCTTCATCTATAAAACTGAGAAATAATACCAGCTCAAGTTATTCTAAAGTTTAAATAAAATAAATGAATAATATATAAAAGGTGATGTTTTAATTATTACTATTATTATTATTATTCCTAATATCGAATGTAGGGAGGACGTTTATTCCATTGTCTCCTGGTCTTTTCATGATGTCTACCTTCTCAGCAACCTTTCTGTAACATACTATGTGCACATCTATTGCACTGTTATCTCTCTTGCTCCCATACTTCTCAGGCTAGCACACTTCCTCTCAGATGGGCCATTTCTGTCATATTCATCAACAACTTTCCTCAGGGAGATGCCATGTTCTTCCATGACAATGGCCACGTGGTCACACTTAGTTTAATAACAGGAAGATGAATTAGGTTTAGCAATTCATCATAAACTACTGCAAATTACTTTGGATCTTTCAGCTTTCTTCTTTTTTAGATTTGGACCTATGAATCTAGAAGAGTATATGCCTAGTGTGGCCTGTAAGCATTTTATGTCTGTAAAATAAATTTGTTAAATATTTGTTAAATAAATCATTGAACATAGTAAGTATAGTTTAAACGAATAAGGAATAAGCCTTATTTCAGGCAATCAGCTGTACCTTGTTATCTTTTATTCTTTTATACATTCTGCAAACTTGTAGTAGCCTTCTTTAGCTAAAATAATTTTCTCCTTTATCATAGCAATGTGTGACTCATAAATTACACTAAAATACATTACTTAGAATTTTATCTGTGTATATAAACTATTAATATACTGTAAACAATAAAGAGCTCAGATTTTTTTCAAGTTATAAGTATTTGGCTTATTTTCATATTAGAGAAGAATGTTATGAATTATATAAAAAAGAGACTGAAATCACAGGGAAATACTGGGACAAATAAAATTTCTAAATCTTTGTCTTGCAGTCTGTTTTACTCAAAAATTTGCCTTTTGTGTATTTATTTTGCAAAAATGATAAAAGGACTAAGGTCCATCAGAAATCTAAACAAGGGTGAGGTTTGACAATCATTGATTATGACTGATTGGTGACTTTATCATTGGCAGTTTGATCACTGTTTTCCAGTTCCCACAATCTGCATGTCCAGCTGTCCAAGGAATGCTCCTAAAGTAGGCTGTCTCTGTTCTCTTGCCATCTGCTGTTTTTATTTTTACTCACTAATTATGAAATTAGGTCTAGGAAAAAGAGAAAAAAATCAATATGCTACAACTACTGTAAGTTTTTCATCATAATAAGAAAGAGTGGTTGGTCATATGGTGTAAGAACACTGGGAAAGACCTAATATGACCGGGATTCGTTCTTGCTTTACTGCCAGTTAGCTGAGTGGCACTAGTCTAGTACCATGCAACTCCCCTACTCTGTGATTACATTACTTAGAAGGGCTAGCTTGGTGCATATTACGGATAAAGCAAAACGCTAATATTAGATTTTAAGAAATTATTCTCATACAGGTCTCGTGCTACAACGACAACATTTTTTTAAAACATAATCTGCCTAAATTTGGTACAGGCATAAATATAGACATTTAGGCCAATGGAACAGAGTAGAGAGCCTAGAAATAAATCCATAGTATACAGTTAACAGATCTTTGACAAGGGAGTCAAGAATACACAATGGGGTAAAGACAGACTCTTCAACAAATGGTCTTGAGAAAACTGGATATCCACACACAAAAGCATGAAATTGAATCCATATTCTACACCATACAAAAAAATCAATTAAAAATGATTTAAAAACATAAACATAACTGAAATTATAAAACCTCTATAGGAAAACAAGGGGAAATCTTCATAAGTTTTGGTAGTGATTTCTTAGATATGATACCAAAAGTACAGGCAACAAAAGCAAAAATAAACAAGTGAAACTACAGCAAACTAAAAAGGTCTGCATAGCAAAAGAAATAATCCACAGTATGAAAAGGCAGCTTGGGAGAAAATATCTGCAATCCAAATATCTTATAATGTTTTAATATCCAATATATATAAAGAAATCCTAAATCACAATAGCAAAACAGTAACAAAGTAAGTAACAAACCCCCAAACAAACCAGACAAGTAAATAAAAACAATAACCATTAAAAAATGAGCAAAAGGCCTGGATAGCAATTTCTTCAAAGAAGACATACAAATAGCCAATAGGCATATGAAAAGATGCTCAACATCATTAATCATTAGGGAAATTCACTTAAAATCACAGTGAGACGTCACCTCACATCTGTTAGTATAGCTATTATCAAAAAAAAATCAAAACAAAAAAGTACTGGTGGAGATGTGGAAAAATTGGAACTGTTGTACACTGTTGGTTGAAATGTAAAATTTTGCAGTGCTATAGAAAACAATGTGAAGTTTCCTCGAAACCTCAAAATATAACTACCATTTGAATTTCTAACCACTCTTCTGGATATATGCTCAAAGGAAATTTAAACAGAATATCACAGAGCTATCTGCACCACCTTGTTCATTGCAACATTCTTCATGATAGATAAGATGTGAAAACAATCTATATGACCATCAACAGATGACTAGATAAGGAAAATATTGTCTATACATATGACTGAATATTATTCAGTCTTAAAACAGAAGGAAATACTTACATATCTGACACCATGAATGAACCTTGAAGACATTATGCTAAGTCAAATAAGCCTGTCACAGAAGAACAAATACTATATGATTCCATTTATATGAGGTACTTTAAATAATCAAAGTGATAGAGCATAGAATGGTGACTGCAAGAGGCTGGCAGGAAAATGGGAAGATACTATACAATGAGTATAAAATTTCCAATATGCACCATGAATAAATTCCGGAAATTTCCTGTATGACGTTGTGCCTATAGTTAACAATACTGTATTGTACAATTAAAAAGTTGTTAACTACTAGGGATGTAATGTACAGCATGACCATAATTACTATTGTTGTATGATCTACATGAAATTTCTTAAAAGAAAAAATCTCAAGAGTTCTCATTTTTTCCTTCACTTCTATTTACCATATCTATATAAGATGATGGATGTTAACTAAAAGTATTGTGGAAATCATTTCACAATAAGTCATTCAAATCTTCACGGTATACACCTGAAACTCATGCAGTGATATATGTCAATTATATCCCAATGAAACTGAAAAAAAGAAAAGTATATAAAAACGTTGTTAAGAGCTAAATCTCATGTTGTGTCCTTACCACAACTTTTAGAAATAAGAACATGAGGAGTAAATCTAAGAACACTAGGAAGTGCTCACATTCAAAATAAAAACAACTAGATTAAGGTCACATTAAATAATTAATTCTATGACATCCACTACCATGCCTTTTCAAAGTTATTTTGAAGTTACAAAAGTTAAAAAAAAAGAGCTTATCATAGTTACATTTTTTTCTAACATCCTCCCAAATAAAACATGATAGAAAAACCTGGTTTACCTGGGCACTTGTCAATAGCTTCAAGAGATTAGGATATGGAGTTCACAGAGCAAATAGAGCAACACCTAGGGTTGGGGTGACTGGGAAGGAAAGGAAACCAGATAGTGACTGACTTTGCTTGCACTACTGAGATATTAGAACTTATTTTGAGATAGTTTGGTGTCCCTGAAGAGTTTTTACAGTAGGAGGGTAACACAATAAGATTCCATTTTAGAAACATTATTTTGCTTGACAAACATAGAAAAATTTGTTTCAGAAAATAAAATAAAATTGGTAAATTAGATAGTAAGGAGTTTGTATTAATCCTTGCCTTATAAATCCAGGCAAAATATGATGAGGTTCTGAACTGAGACACTGGAAGTAGATTTCCAGAGAAAAGAGAATTTTAGGAAGCACAATGGATGAAACTTTTGATTGGCCTATCATTCTTAGGTTCCATTTCAGAATATTCCGTGTTCTTTCATTCCTCCTTTGCACTTTGGTTACCCACATACATTTAAAATCACCTTGATTATTATTATTATTACTAAAATTATGTAAGTTATTTCAAAATGTAAATATTTTACACTGATGCTTATTTTTTTTTTTAATTTAGATTACTACTGACACAAAGAAACATTGTATTCAGGACCTACTACAGGAATTACTACTGACACAAAGAAACATTGTATTCAGAAGATACTTGAGGAAGTGCTCTTCACAAGTAAAGATATTAAACATTAGCATGCAAAAATGAAGAAGAACGTGAGACTAACTGAAGAAAATATGTGATGAGTATTCTGGCAAAATTTAATGAAAGGAAAACCAAAAGAATGTTTGATGGTTATACGAAGGTGATATTGAGTGAACATGATAACCACTACACTATTGTAACACCTGGAGTTTTGAAAGCTATAAAGGCTGAATTCATATTTAGTATGTAACTGTGACCCATTGAAAGTCCCTGAAATACAAAGAAAGTGATGTTTCTGGAAGAATATACACTATAAACAAGATTTGCCTAGTAACTGAGAGTCAACTATGTATAGAAGACTTACCCAGTTTTACCATTACCTTTATTATAAGATATAAGCTGTATAAAAGAAATTGAAATTGAACTTATTTTCCAAAATGGGAATTATTTCAAATATTACCTAATGAATTAACCTCTGACCATTATTATCATATAATGTTTATGTTCTCCAGACTAGGCAATGTAAACAGCTATGCTTCCTGCCTTTTAGAAATTTTAGGCCTAAAATGGATGACAAAAACATAAACATAAACACAAAAAAAAACAGCAAAATGAATCTCCACTATACAGAAATCCTTAGAGGCAATGCTTTGAAAGAAAATAAGTTGAGAGAAAATAAACTCAATAAAGAAGGACTCTATTTTATAAGTGACCCTACACAGGAAATTAAATACATATAAACAGAAAAGAGACAAGAATTGACAATGTTCTTTGGGTATTCTTTTCAACATTCCCAGTGTCTATAATTATATTCATATTTATTATCCCTGTTTTAAAATCCTTTAAGTATATTAAAATTTATTTACATATTATACATATTTAAAATCCAACTCCCATGAGCCAGTCCAACAAAGATCCTACAGAAATTGAATATCGGTTCCTTAAACCTGAATACTAGATGACAAAAGTTTGTTTCTCTTTACCTTCTTTATTCTTCTGTTATGTTTCATTAGTTAATCAATATATTTATTTTGGGAACGTTTGTCCTAGGCATTTTATTGCATGTACATGCTACTCAGAGTGTTTATTCTCAAACTGTAATTAGAATATCCTTCTTTTCCTCCTTAAATGTTTTTTCTTTAATGTAGTTTGTTTATTGTTCTTTTCTGTTGAAGTAAATAAGTCTAAAGTTCTACCATCTTCAGAGGCTGAATTGCTCTATACACTCTCCCTTTCAATACCTGCAATCCTTCTGCACATTCACTTTTTTTTTAAATCCAAACTTTAGGAAGGCTTTAAGAAGCCATATACCATCTCCAGGTCTTGGTTCAATATTTTTCCTCCTCTAAGGTTCTAAAGCTCACTTCCTCATGACATTCTTTTTTAATCACTATTAATATACAAATTTTGTCTACTTTTTCCCTCCTCCTTTTCACTTCTACTTTCTCAAGACTTTTTTCATACCCTGTGCTTCTTTGAATTCTAAATTTTCTCTTTGGTAGAATCCTTCCTTCACCAGAGCCTTAACACGAGCAGGAAGAATTAGGAACTTAGACTTTAGCCATTGTCATTTCCTTTTATTTTTTTTTATTTTTTTATTTTTTTTATTTTTTTATTTTTTTATTTTTGCATTATAGCTGGTTTACAGATTTCTGTCAGATTTTCCAACTGCACCATGTGGTGACCCGATTACATGTACATATATGGATTTGTCACATGTAATTAGATATAGTTCCCCGTGCATTACAGTTGGAGCTCCTTGCTATTCCATCATTAAAGCACTAGTTATCCCCACTCCCTC
>PVHT020000521.1:9562677-9608623 GCA_004024745.2 Catagonus wagneri | reverse complement strand
CTCTCACCAAATCATAGAATATCGCTGTTCCTTGCGCTATTCCCGCAAACGCCGGGGCCACCGACCTCTGCCCTTTCCCAGTGACTGACCTTGGGAGGCTGTGTCAGCTCCCAGGCACCGCCCGGCGCCTCAGGCTGTGGTGTCTGCACCGGTATTCAGGTCTCTAACTCCGATTTTCCTGTCTCAATCCAGCTGCTGCATTTTTCTCAGGCTTTGATGTCCCTCTAGTTCCGATGGTCGTTGATCCGCTGATCGTTGTTTAGGTTTCTTCCCAGGAAACTTTTCTTTTTCACAGCTCCCTCCCTGGAGTGCTTGTTATGGTCCTAATTGCTTTTCTCTCTCACCTTTTTTTTTTTCCTTCACTTGTTCTACCCAGTTATTTCAAGGGTTTCTTGCAGTTTTTGGAGGTTTAAATTGATCAGCATTCAGATGATGATTTGTCCAACTTGTTTTATATTTAGATGCATTTTTTGATGTATTTGTGGGAGAGGGTGAGCGCGACCTCTTACTCCTCCGCCATCTTGCCGCCGACCCATTGTCATTTCCTTTTAAATGTGGAAACATCAACGTTAATCAGCTGAAACAGTAGTCTATATTAACTCTGCCTAACCCTGTACTTTAGTATCAGGCACATAGCCTTTTACCTGTGGTGTCAAATATATAGCCCCATACCCACAGTATCAGGCACATAAGCCTGTATCTGTAGTGTCCAGAACATTAGCTAAGGTTTGCTTGAGTTTGTCTTGCTGTTCCAGAAACAAGAATTTACAGGACTCTGCATGGGGCTGATACTAATCACCCATAACTAACATTCAAGATAATTGATACTTGTGTCTGAACCAGAGGTAATACACTATTTTAAAAAAGCTCAGCATACTTTTTCCAAATTTATCTGAATTCTCTTTCCTATCAACATATATGAGAAGTATGTTTACTGCTCTGTTTTCAATTTCAATCAATCATATGACGTTTGGGTATGAAATTTCTGACTTTGCATTTTCTTCTGTTGACTCATATTCAAAATTTTCTGTTCAAAAAATTCATCAAAATTTTGTTCATCAAAATTCTTCTTTTGACTCACAAATTTTTCTTGTGTATGTATATATATATATATAGATATATATATATACGTATATATATGTGTATACATATAACACATACACATATAATATGCTCCCATTTCTTTTTCTCATTAGTCAGAGAAATGTCAGCCCAAATGCCTGTGTCATAAACATATCCTGCCTATTACTTTATCTTTTTCATCTTTGCACAATACTGCTTTCAAATGTGGAATACATTTCCCTGAGAGGATGTGTTCAATCCATAATCAGAGTAGAAGCAAAATGAGCTGCTAGTCCTCACTTCCCTTGTCACTTTCATCTCTCTCCCCACCCACCCATTCAGATGGAGGATGCATGTTAACGCTAGCAAGTAAAGTATTTTAGCATTCAAGGCATCACACAGCATGTCTTTGTATTTTCTTAAAGAGAATATAATTATTTGTTTCTCCAAACATAATAAATAGTCATTCCATGTTCTCCTTTGGGAAAAATTGAACCTTCTCATCAGTCATTTGAACATGTATGTATTTATTCTTGAAAATTGCTTCTACTCTAAATAAAAATCCTTCTGTGGAACAAACTAACAGTATGGAGTTATAGTCAAGATTTAATGATGCTAAATGAAGTCTTCCAATTCCAAATCTTCCCTTTCTGAGCCCTTGAATTTTGGCACTATTTCAGGTGTATATCCATCCAATAGGCTTGAGAAAATCTTACCAGAGACTTTGATGCCTTACAAGTGGGCATCTAGAATTCCAGCATCTAGTATCAAGTGTCTTCACTTGCCATTAAAACTGCACACCCAGAAGCCCCAGCTTAAGCACAGTTTCTGATGTTTTTCACATCTGACAGTGCTTTCCACATTCGAGTTTTTCTCCTGCTGAATTTCTTTACATAGCAATACTAATGTAGCACTTCCTAAAAACAAGAAAAGTTCTGAGCACTTAGAATATCCTTGTAAGGTAGATCCTATCATTATTTTTACTTGACAGATAATGCATGACACAGGGAAGTATTTTAACTTGCCTACTGCAAATATCTAGTAGGTCCAAAAGACATTTGAACTCTGAATTGTGAGCTTCTTGTCAAATCCTCTGCTTTATATATAGCAAAAAAATCCTAAAGTTTAGTAAATGTAAATAACCCCAAATCCCAGGAATATGCATCAGAATGTGTTTAAATTTTATTTGATAACAAAAAGATAATCTTTTTCTTCATTAAGGAAATAGTATATTTTACTATCAAATTTATATATGTATATAATCTTAATATTTTGAGATTTTAAGCATTTTTATTACTTTTCTCTTTTGATATGTAGGATATAATTTCTTCTGCTTTCTTTCTTTTTTCTTTGATAGCTATTTTAAAAAACTTGTAAATCTACTAGATTTACCACAGCATTTTGAAATCACAAACTTGAACCTACATTCCTCTTATCACACTTAAACTGATGTGATAAGAGAAATGTAGATTCAAAGAAGATTTTAACACACATTTATTTATATTTTCACCTATAATTATTTTCCATTTTTACTATAATTTCAAATTTTTAATTCAGATTTATTTATCTTTAAATTATGTGTCTCTTTGTCCAAAAAACTAATGTGATATTTGTGTGCAGGATGTTTAACCACTGATTATCTTAACTTGATGTTTATCTGACTTCATACTGACCATAAGACTTTTCTTATCATGATTACCATATTAACTTATTTCCTTCGAAGCAGGTTTAAAACAGCTGTGTATTTCAAACAGGACTGTATTTCAAACCAAAAAAAAAAACTGTTAAGGTTTTTTTCCCTCTTGTAGGAGCATGAATATCACACCATGGAGCCATTTGTATTAGAGAATTTTCTCCTTTTTCCTTCAAACATAATAGAGTTACAGAGTTCTTCATGGTAATATTTCCTCTCAAAACTCTTTTGATATTCAGTGTCTTCTGAAGTTAGTGATACAGAAAAAATTGAAAGCAAACTTGATAATATTCTTTGTACATGAACTTTATTTTGTCCTGTCTGATTGACCTTATTTGTCTTAATCTACACACATCAAAAATTTCACTAGGCTTTCTGGGTATTCTATATCTTAAATAAGAAACCTGGGGAGTTCCCTTCGTGGCTCAGTGGTTAACGAATCCGACTGGGAACCATGAGGTTGCAGGTTCAATCCCTGGCCTTGCTCAGTGGGTTAAGGATCCGGCGTTGCCTTGAGCTGTGGTGTAGGTTGCAGACGCGGCTCGGATCCCGCGTTGCTGTGGCTGTGGCGAAGGCCGGAGGCTACAGCTCCTGTTAGACCCCTGGCCTGGGAACCTCCATATGCCGCAAGTGCGGCATAGATAAAGGCAAAAAGCCAAAAAAAAAGAAAAGAAAAAAGAAACCTGGAGTTCCCATTGTGGCTCAGTAGTTAATGAATCTGATTAGCATCCGTGAGGATGCAGGTTCCATCCCAGGCCTTACGCAGTGGGTTAAGGACCCAACGTTGCCGTGAGCTATGGTGTAGGTTGCAGGCATGTCTTGGATCCTGTGTTGCTGTGGTTGTGGCCGTGTTGTAGGCCAGCAGCTGATTCGGCCCCTAGCATGGGAATCTCTACATGCTGCAGATGTGGCCCTAAAAAGCAAAAAAAAAATGAAACCTATAGCCTCAAATTATTCTTCAGCTGAGGTAAACTGTGGTATTCCAGATCTTAAATATTAACCTTAACTCTATTGTAAAATATACATTACTCTATTCTGTTGTTATATATGTTATATATATGTACATATACATATATATACACACACACATATAAAATTTTAAGTACATTACTTGTAAATAATATATGTATTCTCTTTCCATAATGTTCACCTTTTTTTGTACTAAAATTTTAGCCACCTTCTTCAGAACGTTAGACAAACTACACAAATTTTTCTCCTACATTATTATTTTACTTCTTGAAGGGATTCTTATTTCTTTCAATTTATGTTTTAATTTCTTTTCTCTATCTTGTCATCCCATTTATTAACAATCTCCTCTAGTTTTGTCATTTCTCACTTTGTTTTACAGTACGTTTACTTGAATTTTATTTTATAAATTGAAGTGCTTTCTAAAACTATCTTGTACTCATTCAAAGAAAAAATATACTCAAAAGTATTTTTTTCCGCTAAATTTGTTATGAAATACTAATGGTTCCTATATGGCTATATATATTTATTGGCCCATATTTTGTTATGTTTTTTAATAACCAAATATGGAAAATTCCAGCAGAGCCATAGACTTTAGTACATTTTCTTTGTCCCCTATATTCCCATCCTTTTAGGTTCTATGCTGAGGAACAGGTTTTTTTTTGACCTTGTGGTAGGCAAAGATTTCTTAGATTGGGGAAAAAAATTTAAGACATAGAAGAAGATTGATAAAAATTATGTTATTAAAAATAAATTCTTCTGTTTGAGAGACACCATTGCAAAAATGGGGAAGACAGCCATGAATTGGGAGAAAATATTTATAATACATATATTCAACAACAGAAAACCCACCATGTTTCAGATCTTACAAACAACTTTCATATTAGAATAATTAAAAAAATAAATAGGTGGTTAGGGAGTTCCTGTTATGGCTTAGAGGGTTAAGAATCTGACTTCTATCCATGAGGACATGGGTTTGATCCCTGTCCCACTGAGTGGGTTAAGGATTCAGTGTTGCCGTGAGCTGTGGTGTAGGCTTGGATCTGGTATTGCTGTGGCTGTGGCATAGGCCAGCAGGTGCAGCTCTGATTCTACCCCTAGCCTGGTTACTTCCATATGCCATAGTTGGGGTTCTAAAAAAGCAAAAATAAATAAATAAAATTTTTAAAGCATGAAAATGCTTTAGAAAATATTTAACAAAGATAAAAGAAAGGTCATTTCACATATGCAGAGATTTTTGACACAATTAATCATCAGGGAAATACAAGTTAAACCACTATGAGATACTACTATACATCCATTAGAATGGTTAGACTTTAAAAGACTAGCCAAGCCCAATATCTTCGATGAAAATAGATACAAAAAGCTCAAAAAGGTCATCAAATCAAATCCAACAATACATAAAGAAGATCATATACTTCAGCCAAATGGGATTCTGCCCAAGTTCACAAGGATGGTGCAACATACATGAATCAAGAAATGTAATGCACCAAACTTACAAAGAAAAGTTAAAAAAACACATGATCATCTCAATAGATGCAAAATATCATTTGTCAAAACACAACATCCATTCATGATTAAAAAAAACTCTTACCAAAGTTTGGTATAGAGGGTTTCTAAAAATAATAAAACATAAAAACATTTATGACAAAGCCCCAGTTAATGTAACAGAGAAAAGCTGAGAGCCTTCCTGCTAAAATCTGGAACAAGACAAGGATACCCACTCTCATCACTTTTATTCAATATAGTATTATAAGTTCTGGCCATAGCAATCAGCCAAGAAAAATAAATAAAAGCTACCAAATTGTATCAGAAGAGATAAAATTGTTCTTATAAGCAGATGACATGATACTATATATAGAAAACCCTAAGGATTCCATACAAAAACTACTTGAACTGATAAATGAATTCAGCAAAGTAACAGGATACAAGATTAACATTCATAAATCCATTGTGTTTCTGTATACTAACAATGAAGTATTAAAAAATGGTTATTAGGAGATCTCATCATGGTTCCACAGTAATGAACCTGTCCAGTATCCGTGAGGATTTGAGTTTTGAATTCTGGTTTTGCTAAGTGGGTTAAGGATCTGGCATTGCCAGGAGCTGTGGTGCAGGTTGCAAACCTGGCTTGGATCTGGTGTTGCTATGACTCTGGCTGTGTCCAGTGGCTACAGCTCTGATTAGATCCTAGGCTGGGAGCTCCCATATGTCCTAGGTTGGACCTAAAAAGCAAAAAACAAATAAATAAATAAATAAATAAAAATTTAAAAAGCAATAGCTTTTAAAATCACACTACAAAAATTAAATATCTAGGAATAAATCTGGCCAAAGAGGTGAAAGACTTACATGCTAATAACTATAAAGTATTAGTCAACAAAATTAAAGAGGAGTCAAAACATGGAAAGAGCCCATGCTCCAGGATTGGAAGAATTAATATCATTAAAATGACCATACTACACAAAGCAATCTACAGATTTAATGCACTCCCTATCAAATTACCCATGGCGTTTTTCACAGAACTAGAACGAATAATCCAAAAAGTTATATGGAACCACAGAACTCTAAGAATTGCCAAAGCAATCCTTAGGGGGGAACAAAAAGCAGGAAGCGTAATTCTCAGATTTCAAACATTTGTACAAAGCTACAGTTATCAAATCAGTGTGGTATTGGTACAAAAACAGACATATCGATAAATGAACAGAATAGAGAGCCAGTACTAAACGCAGACAACTATAGTCAATTAAACTTTGACAAAGGAAGCAAGAATATAAATAGCGAATACAGTATCTTCAGCAGTGGCGCTGGAAAATTAAACAACTACATGTAAATCAGTGCAGTTAGAAAACACCCTAGCACCATACAAAAAATATATTAATTAAAAATGGCTTTTATTATGTTAAGGAATGTTCCCTGTATTCCCACTTTGGTAAGAGCTTTGATCAAGAATGGATGTTGGACTTTCTCAGATTTTTTTTTCTGCACCTGTTGAGATGATCATGCAGTTTTTGACTTTTCTTTTGTTAATGTGGTGTATGACGTTGCTTGATTTGCGAATGTTGAACCATCCTTGTGCACCTGGGATGAATCCCACCTGGTCGTGGTGTGTGATCTTTTTGATATGTTGTTGGATTCGGTGGGTTAAAACTTTGTTGAGAATTTTTGCATCTATATTCATCAAATATATTGGCCTATAGTTCTCTTTTTTCGTGGTGTCTTTGTCTGGTTTTGGAATTAAGGTGATGTTGGCATCATAGAAAGTCTTTGGGAGTGTTCCTTCTTCTTCAACAGTTTGGAAAAGTTTAAAGACAATGGGTATGAATAAAAGCCATTTATGATAAACCCAAGGCAAATATAATACTCAATGGAGAAAAGCTGAAAGCATTCCCACTATAATCCGGAACAAGACAGGGATGCCCACTATCACCACTATATTCAACATAGTATTGGAGGTCCTAGCTACAGCAATCAGACAAACAAAAGAAATAAAAGGCATCCAAGTAGGAAAAGAAGAGGTAAAACTGTCACTCTATGCAGATGACATGATACTTCATATAGAAAACCCCAAGGACTCAACCCCAAAATTACTTGAACTGATCAACAAATTCAGCAAAGTGGCAGGATATAAGGTTAACCTTCAGAAATCAACAGCATTTCTGTATACTAACAGTGAAATATTAGAAAAAGAATACCAAAATGTTTTACCTTTTAAAATAGCACCCCAAAAAATCAAATACCTGTGAATAAACCTGACCAAGGAGGTGAAAGACCAATGTGCAGAAAACTACAAAACATTAATCAAGGAGATCAAAGAAGATACAAAGAAACGGAAAGATATTCCATGCTTATGGACCAGAAAAACATTGTAAAAATGGCCATACAACCCAAAGAAATCTACAAATTCAATGCAATCCCTATCAAATTAACCATGACATTCTTCACAGAACTAGAACAAACAGTCCAAAAATTTACATGGAACCACAAAAGACCCAGAATCACAAAAGCAATTCTAAAGAACAAAAAGCAAGCAGGAGGCATAACTCTCCCAGACTTCAGGCATTATCACAGGGCCACAGTAATCAAGACAGTGTGGTACTGGTACCAAAACAGACATACAGACCAATGGAACAGAATAGAAAACACAGAAATAAACCCAGATGCCTACGGTCAGCTGATTTTTGACAAAGGAGGCAAGAACATAAAATGGGAAAAAGACAGTCTGTTCAGCAAGTATTGCTGGGAAACTTGGTCAGCTGCATGCAAATCAATGAAACTAGAACACACCCTCACACCATGCACAAAAATAAATTCTAAATGGCTTAAAGACGTAAATATAAGACAAGACACCATTAAACTCCTGGAACAAAACATTGGTAAAACATTCTCTGACATCAACCTTACAAATGTTTTCTCAGGTCAGTCTCACAAAGCAACAGAAATAAAAGCAAAGATCAATCAATGGGACATAATCAAGCTGACAAGCTTTTGCACAGCAAGGGAAACCAAAAAGAAAACTAAAAGACAACTTACAGAATGGGAGAAAATAGTGTCAAATGATACAACAGACAAGGGCCTAATCTCAAAAATATATAAACAACTTATGCAGCTCAACAGCAAATAAAACAACAACCCCACTGAAAACTGGACAAAGGACCTAAATAGACAGTTCTCTAAAGAAGAGATGCAGATGGCCAACAAGCATGTGAAAAAATGCTTAATATCACTGATGATTAGAGAAATGCAAATCAAAACTACTAAGATTTACCACCTCATGCCAGTGAGAATGGCCATCATTAACAAGTCCACAAACAACAATTGCTGAAGGGGATGTGGAGAAAACGGAACCCTCCTGCACTGTTGGGAATGTAAGCTGGTACAACCACTATGGAAAACAGTATGGAGGTATCTTAGAAAACTATACATAGAACTACCATATGACCCAGCAACCCCACTCTTGGGCATATATCCAGACAAAACTTTCCTTGAAAAAGACACCTGCACATGCATGTTCATTGCAGCACTATTCACAATAGCCAAGACATGGAAACAACCCAGATGTCCATCAACAGATGATTGGAGTAAGAAGATGTGGTACATTTACACAATGGAATACTACTCAGCCATAAAAAATTATAAAATAATGTCATTTGCAGCAACATGGATGGAATTACAGACACTCATACTGAGTGAGGTAAGTCAGAAGGAGAAAGACAGATACCATATGATATCACTAATAACTGGAATCTAACATACTGCACAAATGAACCTTTATGCAGAAAAGAAAATCAAGGACTTGGAGAACAGATTTGTGGTCGCCAAAAGGGTAGGGGAGGGAATGGGATGGTAGGGGGATCTGGGATTAACAGCTGTAGGTTGTTGCCTCTGGGCTGGAAAAGCAAGGACATCCTACTGTACAGCACTGGGAATTACGTCTAACCACTCGTGATGTGTAACCCTGTCACCATGCTGTACAGCTGTGTATAATGTAAAAAAAAAAAAAAATGGCTTAAAGATTTGGATACAAGACAGGACACTATAAAACTTCTTGAGGAGAACACTGACAAAGCATTCTCCGACATAAACCATGCTAATGTTTTCTTAGGTCAGTGTCCCAGGGCAAAAGAAATGAAAACAAAAATAAACAAATTAGATCTAATCAAACTTACAAATTTCTGCACAGAAAAGGAAACCATTAAAATAAACAAAACTCGGGAGCTTCCGCTGTGGTCAGTGGTTAACGAATCCCACTAGGAACCATGAAGTTGCGGGTTCGATCTCTGGCCTTGCTCAGTGGGTCAAGGATCCAGTGGTGCCATGAGCTGTGGTGTAGGTGGCAGACATGACTCAGATCCTGTGTTGCTATGGCTCTGGTGTAGGACGGCAGCTACAGCTCCGATTAGAGCCCTAGCCTGGGAACCTCCATATGGCACAAGTGCAGCCTAGGAAAAGACAAAAAGACAAAAATAAATAAATAAACAAAAATCCAACAAAATGGGAGAAAATATTTACAAATGATGCAACCAACAAGGGCTTAATCTCCAAAATCTACAAACAACTCATACAATTCAACAACAAGAAAACACAGAAACAGTTCAATGAAAAAACTGACAGTAGACCTAAATAGACATTTCTCCAAAGAAGACAACAGATGTCCAGTAGGAACATGAAAAGATGCTCAACGTCACTGTTAGAGAAATACAAATCAAAACTATAATAAGGTTCTACCTCTCACTGGTCAGAATGGCTATTATTAATAAGTCTGCAAATAATATGCTGAAGAGGGTGTGGAGAAAAGGGAAGCCTCCTACACTGTTGGTGAGAATGTATATTGGTACAACCACTGTGGAAAACAGTTTGAAAATTCCTCACAAAACTAAATATAGAACTACATTATGATCCAGTAATCCCACTCCTGGGCATATACCTGGACAAAATATAATTCAAAAGGAAACATGAACCCCTATGTTCATTGCAGCATTATTAACAATAGCCAAGAGATGAAAACAACCTAAATGTTTATCAACAGATGAATGGATTAAAAAGATGTGATACATATACATAATGGAATATTACTCAGCCATAAAAAAGAATGAAATGATGTCATTTGTGTAACGTGGATGCAACTAAAGATTCTCATACAAGTGATATGTCAGAAATAGAACAACAAGCACCATATGATATTACTTACATGTGGAATCTAAAATATGGGAAAAATGAGTCTATCTACAAAACAGAAACAGAGCCATGGATATGGAGAACAGACTTATGGTTGCCAAGGAGGAGAAGGAGAGTGGAAGGAATAAGATGAACTGGGAATTTGGGATTTGTAATGCAAACTATTACATTTAGAATGGATAAACAACAAGGTCCTAGTGTACAGCACAGGGAACCATATTCAGTTTCCCAGGAAGAGTAAAATTACATATATATGACCTGGTCACTTTTTTGTACAGCAGAAAATGGCACAACACAGTAAATCAACTATAATTAAAAAAACAAACAAAAACAAAACTAGCCACACAGAGTGCTGGCTGGCAAGGATCTGGAGGAACTCTAAACTCTCACACATATTGATGGTAATGGAAAATATTATAGCCATTTTGTAAACTAACATTTTAAAAATAGTATTTTTAAAAACCTGCAGTGGGAGATTGGATTAAGATGGAGGAATAGAAGGACTGGAGCTCAACTTCTCTCCCAAAAAATAACAAAACTACAACCAAATGCTGAGCAGCCTTCAACCAAATGGACTGTAAACTTCCAAAAAAAGATATTCTACTCCAGAAGACAAAGAGGAGACCACGTCAAGAGGTAGGAAGGGCACTTACATGGTAGCAGCAACCCCATACCTCCCGGGTGGGAAGCCCCACAGACTGGAAAGTAACTGCATCACCAAGACTCAGCTATAGGACTGAGAGTTCTGAGCCCCACATCAAATCCCTATACCTGGGGATCTGGAGGGGAGAAAGAGCCCCTGGAGCATCTGGCATTGAAGGTCAGTGGGGCTTGTGTGCAGGAGCTCCACAGGACTGGGGAAACAGAGATCCCATTCTTGAAAGGCACACACAGACTTTCACGTGCACTGGGTCCCAGGGCAAAGCAAAGTCTCCATAGGAATCTGGGTGGAACATGACTGCAATTCTTGGAGGATCTCCTGGGAAAACGGGTGAGTGTGGCTTGTTGTGGGGAAAGGGCATTGGAGATGAAGCTCTTGGGAACATTCATCAGCCTGCATTTCTCTGGAGGGGGCCATTTCTGGGAAAATCTGGTCCTTTCCATCAGCATGAGGAGCCCCAGGGCAAACAATAAGCCAGATGGGATCACAGCCCCACCCATCAGGAAACAGGCTGCCTAAAGACCCCTCAGGCACACAGCCAGCCTCTAATCTCATCCAGAGACAAAGTCCCACCCATCAGAGGGATAAGAATCAACTCCACCTACTAGTGGGCAGGCATCAGTCCCTCCCATCAAGGAAGCCTACAGGAAGCCCCCTCCATACCAAATTTAGCCACAGGGGAGGCAAACACCAGAACTAAGAGAGGCTAAAACTCTATTGTTGGCAAAAAGGTCACCACACCAAAAAACTATAAAAATGAAGACAGAAAACTATAACACAGATAAGGGAGAAAGAGAAAAGCCCAGAAAAACAGCTCAGTGATGAGATTATCAGCCACCCAGAAAGAGACTTTAGACTGTTGATGCTGAAGATCATGCAAGGCATTGGAAATAGATTGGAGGCAAAGATTGATAATTTACAGGAAACACTGAGAAAAGAAATACAAGCTGTAAAAATTAAACAAGAGATGCAAAATACAATAACTGAAATACAAAATTCATTAGAAGCAGCCAACAGTAGAACCCAGGAGGCAGAAGAACGAATCAGTGAGGCGGAGGACAGATTAGTGGAAATCACTAATGCAGAAGAGAAAAGAGATAAAAGATTGAAAGGAAATGAGCTGAGTCTCAGAGAACTCTGGGATAATGTTAAATGCACCAACATCCGTATTATAGGGGTGCCAGAGGGAGAAGAGAGAGAGAAGGGGACAGAAAAAAATTTGAAGAGATAATACCCAAAAACTTCCCTAATATGGGAAAGGAACCACTCAGTCAAATCCAGGAGGTGCAATGAGTACCATATAAAATGAACCCAAGGAAGAGCACCCCGAGACACATACTAATCAAAATGACCAAAATTAAAGACAGAAAATTTTGAAAGCAGCTAGGGAAAAGAAACAAATACAAGGGAACCCCAAAAAGGTTATCAGCAAATTTTTCAGCTGAAACTCTGTAGGCCAGAAGGAAGTGGTATGATATACTAAATGTGATGAAAGGGAAAAACTTCCAACAAAGATTACTTTACCCTGCAAGGCTCTCATTCAGATTTGAAGGAGAGATCAAAACCTTTACAGATAAGCAAAAGCTAAGAGAGTTCTGCAACACTAAACCAGCTTTACAACAAATCTTAAAGGAACTTCTCCAGGCAGAAAAGAAAAGTCCACAACCAGAAACAAAAACACCACAAATAACAAAGCCCACCAGGAAAGGCATATATACAGTAAAGACACGAAATCATCCATGCACAATTATGCTACCAAAATCAGAAATCATGAGAAGAGAGCACAAATGCAGGTCACTGGAGAAGCACTAGCAATTAAGAAACCAACAACTTAAAACAATCTCATTTGTATATAGACTCCTATATCAAAACTTCAGGGTAACTGCAAACCAAAAGCTACAATTGATACACAAACAAATAAGAAAAATCAACTCAAATACAACATTAAAGATAGCCATCTGTGAGAGGAGACAACAAGAGAATAAGGGAAGAAAAAAGAGCAACAAAAACCCCAAATGGTTAATACGATGGCAATAAGAACATATATATCAATAATTACCTTAAATTTTAATGGACTGAATGCCCCAACCAAAAGACATAGACCAGCTGAATGGATACAAAAACAAGACCCACATATATGCTGTCTTCAAGAGACCCACTTCTCTTCTAGAGACACATACAAATTGAAAGTGGAGAGAATGGAAGAAAATATTTCATGCAAACCGGAATCAAAAGAAAGCCAGAGTAGCAATACTCATATCAGATAAAATAGACCTTAAGATGAAGAACATTTTAAGAGACAAGGAAGGACACTACATAATGATCAAAGGATCAATCCAAGAAGAAGATAGAACCATTTTAAATATCTATGCAACCAACATAGGATCACCACAATATATAAGGCAACTGCTCACAACCTTAAAAGGAGAAATCAACAATAACACCATCATAGTGGGGGACTTTAACACCCCACTTACAGCAATGGACAGGTCATCCAGACGGAAAATCAATAAGGAAACACAGGCCCTGAATGAAGCATTAGATCAGATGGACTTAATAGATATTTATAAGACATACCAACTAAAAGCAACAGAATACACATTCTTCTCAAGTGTGCACGGAACATTCTCTAAGATTGATCACATCCTGGGCTACAAATCAAGCCTCAGTAACTTTAAGAAAATTGAAATCATATCAAGCATCTTCTCTGACCGCAACGTTATATGACTGGAAATCAACAACAAGAAAAAAATGGCAAAAAATACAAACACGTGGAGACTAAACAACACGCTACTAAGCAACCAAGGGATCACTGAAGAAATCAAAGAGGAAATTAAAAATACCAAGAAGCAAATGACAACCAAGATACGACACTCCAAAACCTCTGGGATGCAGCAAAAGCAGTTCTAAGAGGAAAGTTTATAGCAATACAAGCCTACCTCAGGAAACAAGAAAAAGCTGAAATAAACAACCTAACTTTGCATCTAAAGCAGTTAGAGAGGGAAGAAGCCAGTTCATGGAAACAACATAAATGCCCATCGACAGAGGAGTGAATAGGGAAGATATGGCACATACACACAATGGAATTTTACTCAGCCATTAAAGGAACGAAATAACAACATTTATAGCAACATGGATGGACCTAGAATTTATCATGCAAAGTGAAACCAGTCAGACAATTAGACAACATCCAATGCTACCACTTACATTTGGAAACTAAAGAGACACAATGAACTTCTTTGCAGAACAGACAATGACTCACAGATTTTGGAAAACCTTGGTTTTTCAAATAAGACAGTCTGGGGGTTGGGGGGATGCACTGTGGGCTTGGGACACAAAATCTATCAAATTGACGTGTGATGATCTTTGTACACCTATAACTGAAATGAAATTCAAAAAAATTTAAAAAAACTGCAGTGGAGTTGATGTACAGTATTATATTTTTCAGATTTAAAAATTTCAATTTTAAGGGTTATATTCATTTTATAAAATATTGCCTATATTCCCTGTGTTGTACAATATGTCCTTGCAGTTCTATACATAGTAATTCGTACCCCTTAATCTTTTTTGAAACTTGAAACCTATATGTAACACAGGTACTAGCCATTCTACTCCTAGGTAAACAACCAAGAAAAATAAAAATATTTGTCCACATAAATTTATAGATAATAACTTGTACATAGCAACTTCATTCATAATAGCTTCATATTACAAAAACTCCAGATGCCCATTAACAGATTAATAAATAAATCATTTATAGTATACCCACATGGAATAACATTCCACATGGAAAACTACTGTGGCATACTACTTATGTATATATACAGTAATATGAATGAAGTTCAAAAGCATTACACTGAATAAAAGTAGTTAGATATAAAAGAATACATCATTTATGATTCTATTTACATAAATGTTTAGAAAACTATAACTTACTCTATGTAAAAGAAAACAAAGAGGAATGAGGGAGTTAAAGTGTAACAAATTTCTTCTAAATCTTGATGTTGGTGGTGGTTACTGAAATGAGCACATTTTGTTACATTTCCTAGACAACATCAGAAAATTTGTTCATACTAATTTCAGGACAGGCTGCCCACTTTCTGTAGAGCAAAGGTGTCTGCATTTTAAGGGAATGATACTTAGCATTAAGATGAGTTAGTCTTGTACAATTTTTCATTGACTAGCTTTATTTTATCTCTTTTGAAGTTTAACAGGATGCTGGTATCTATTACAAGTTTTCAAGGTCATTGCAAAATGGCATTCTTCTTTTGCTCTCACATACAGTTTCAGAGAAAATTACGTTGCTAACTAGCTTCCATCTACACCAGAGTGTAGCCTTCTCTCAAACCCAAGGGGATTTCTTCACATTCCCATGGACAAAGGCTCTCAATTCCACTGCTTTATTTATCCAGAACCCAGAAAACAGCCAGGTACTTATACCTAAATTTCATCATTGCTTCCCCTTGGTAAGTTTGTAGAGCTCTGACTTTCCATCAAATATTTGCACATATTTCTCATTACATGAAGCCTTTTGATGTTCTTGTTTTTCACATATTTTGAATGTTTGAACTGCCTCTACAGCTCCTCTATGGCTGAATAATTATAATTGCTACCTTGCATTTGCCTAAACAGAAAGGTTCTGGAGCCTTTTAAAATCAAACGTAAAACTGCACACACTCCAATAGAAAAATTGACAGAACAGGCAAGTTACAATAAACATGAAAGGACATAGCCTCATAAGTAATCAAAGGAATGCAAATTAAAACAGTGAGACATCTATTTGCCTTTTGTCAAGAAAAAATAAAAATACTCATTGTTTTAAAAAGCCTCAGAGAAAAGAGACTGCTGGTAGGAATATAAATTGCTTTCTGAAAGGAAATTTTGATATTTTAAAAAAGACATTTTTAAAAAGCTCTACATGTGCATTCTTTATTTCCAGAAATTCTATATCCAGTACCTTTCTCTAAGTAATCATACAAGGGCAAAAATATGTAGGCACAAGTACATTCATCATGTTTTTAAATTGTAAAAATCCCTATATTTCTAATAATGAGAGTAACTGATGGTATATCACATAAAATATGTCCATCTAATGTTTGATGGCTCAGAAAAATGTTCATTTATAGAGTATTCCATATTCATGTCATTATTTTTGTTTTAAAATGCATATGTACATATTGAAAACAATCTAGAAATAAATATTGAAATGTTTATTACCAATGTCTCTGCTGTGAAGTTAAAGATAGGATAATTTTCTTTCTTGCATTTTTTGTTTTGTTTTTTCAAAATGTCTGAAATCCACACGTGATGTTACTTTTATATTCAGAATCCAGGCATACGATTAACTCTATATTCCAGGGGCCCACTTCCAACATTTCCTTGAAGTCTGTCTGCATTTGGTATCATTCGCATTCATCCTTACTATTGGCTGGAATATTCCTTAAGAGGAAAAAAATAATCATATGATAATCATATGACTCTCCCACAGGTTTTCTGGTGACTCCACGATATGTTCAACCTAAGTTCATGGTGCATAACAGCCTTCATACTCTAATACTTCTAGCTCTAGACTATCTCTTCAGACACTGCTTTGATCCTCATTCAGTCTATAATTCGGTGTCAGCACACCCCCATCTCCGCCTGTCTGAAACTCATGTGTTCCTGTGCATTATTTCCTATCCTGGAGCATTATTTTCTTTCATAAATTTTCTTTCTTGCCTGGCACACTACCCATCTTTCATATCCAGGTAAACTGCACATTCCTGCTGAAAACTCCCCTGACTGTGCCAGACATTTCCCTTCCCTAGCCATGCACAGTGTTTTGTTCATATCACTTTGAAATACATCATGTAGGGTATTTTATCATAATTAATTAGAACAGCTGGCACAGAGATAAGAACCGGAGAGCAGAGAAGTAGACTTCCATTTTTGATTTCCTAGAACCTAGTACCAGAATCTAGTACACAATAAAATTTATTATATATCTGTGGAAGGGAAAATGAGAGGGAGGAATAAACTTCATATAAAAATAAGGTAAGTAGAATGAACACAAAAAACGTGATTAGTAACAAAGAGTTCTAATCTAAGACAATGACATAGGATATTCCTGAACTCACCTCCTCCCACAGACATACTGATTCTATAGCTACACATGGGGCGGTTCCATATGTGAGTAAATAACATGCATCGGGCAAATGAGAAAAAATTCACACCAAAACAGATCTTGGCTAATTCTTAACTATTGGAAGTTGCTAAAAATGAAGAAAGTGGCTTGAAAAACTACAGAGATTTGAGATACGATGAAAACGTAATACATGGCTGAATGATAAATTTCACCTTATACACAAGATTATGCTATCAAGAATAGGCAAGGTGGCTGTTTTATCTAATGTACAGAAACCAATATAGAGCATCAAGGAAAATGAAGAAACAGAGGAATATGTTCCAAACAAAATAACAAGATAAAACACCAGATCCAGACATTAATGAAACAGAGATGAGTTATTTACCAAATCGAGAATTCAAAATGTTTACAAACTTATTCACTAACATCAGGATAATACTGCATGAACAAAGTGAGAATTTCAACAGAGAAAAGATATGTGAAAGTACCAAACAAAAATCGTAAAGTTGAAGAATTCAAAAACTTTACTGAAATATACAACAGAGAGCTTCAACAGTAACTAGATAAGCAGAAGAAATAATCAGCAAATTGAAGATAGGGCAGTGAAATCTATCCAGCAAGAGGAGCCAAAAAGTCAAAAAAATAAAACGAAAAATAAGAAGAGCGAAAACAGTGTATGGGACTTAGGGGACACAATTAAAAAAACAAAATTTGCTTTAGTATTCCCAAGAGGAAGAGAGAGAGAGAGTAAGGAATAGAAAACTTATTTGAATAAATAATGGCTGAGAAATTCCTTAACAGGGAAAAAGAAACAGACCTCCAGATCCAGGAAGCCCAGAGAATTAAAAATAAGAACTCAAAGAGACTCACACAACAACATTATAATTGAATTAAGAAAAAAAAAAAAAACTGTTACACTAAAAGGATCCCCTATACCTATCAGGAGACTTTCCAACAGAAACTTTACAGGCCTGAAAAGAAGGACATGATACATTCAAAACACTAAAAGAAAAAAACTGTCTTTTCTGCATAGCAAAGAGAATTGAAAGACAGAAGAAGAGTACTCTGGCCAAGCAATAGCTGAATGTGTTCATCACCCATCACCATGAGACTGGCCTTAAAAGATCTGCTGAAGAGACTTCTTCGGACTGAAAACAAAGGGGGGAGGGCTCTAATTAGTAATAGAAAAATATATGAAATTATAAATATCAATGGTAGAGGTAAATATACACTTAAAATCTAGAATACTCTAACACTGTAATAATGCTGGGTAAATCACCCATAATTCTAGTATAAAGGTTAAAAAAATAAGTACAACCACACAGGAACCTATGGGGTTTTCCCAAGACAGATCCCACCACCCCCCTCATGTCTTCTGCCTGCCTCTTGTTTGTAGAAAAGATGTAGTATTCCAGGCCTCCCCTGAGTCACAAAAGGTTCGGTCAATAACTAATAACTGAAAGGATGTCAATATGTAGTGGCAAAAGTGGTAGTTAGACCATAACAACTGGTAACAATCTAAACAGTAAAATAGCTATAAAACATTCACAGAATCTTTAGTTCTTTCCTAAAGGACATAGATAATAGTATTTATTGGATATTTCTTAGTTATTTTGCAGATACGTAAACAGCCACCAGAGGGAAAGAGGTAATTGCAAGATGAAAAAACTGGAGCTATGATATAAGTTGCTCCATCTTGCATAATTCAGGAATTGATCTCACAGAAAAGGGAACAAACCGACCCTGGAGTTGAAGATTAACTCTGCTTAAAACTCTCAAGATGATACTGACCAGACCACCCCACGACCAGTTTAAAGATGACTGTCAGAGGTGACCGTGCAGTTTTGCACTTAGCCCCTTCCTGTATACCCCTGAAATTTCCCAGTTTTCCCCTATAAAACAATTTTCTTCCCAACTGGCAACAAGGAGAAGGTTTGGAAGACAGACACTAGTTCACCATCTTCCCAGGTTGCTGGCTTCTGAATAAAACTTTTTTTCCCACCAACCCTTGTCTCTCACGTATTGACTTTTGAGTGACAAGCAGCAGAATCTGAGCTAGGTACTAGCTATGGAATTATTAAAAATGACTGTAACTATAAGAATTTGTTAGTGGATACACAATGTAACTTATGAAAACAAAAACAATAAAAAGTGTGAAGGTGGGGGTAAAGAATATAGAAGCTTAATACATATTTGAAGTTATCAACTTAAAATAGATTATTATGATATTTTATGTAAGCCTTATGGAACCAAAAAAAACACCTAAGAAAAAGAGAAAAGAATACAAGCATATCACTACAGAAAATCAACCAATCACAAAGGAAGACTGTAAGAGAAAAATAAAAGAACAAAGGAATTACAAAACAGACAGAAAGCAATCAACAAATTGAGAATATTAAATTCATATGTATCAATAATTACTTTAAATGTAAATGTACTAAATTCTGCAATCTAAAGGAATAGAGTGGCTGAAGGGATTAAAAAAAAAAAAAACCTACCTATTTGCTGTCTATAAGACACCCACATCAGCTTTAAGTACACACACAGAAGGAAAGTAAAGAGATGGAAAAAGATTTATAGACTGCAAAGGGAACTCAAAATAAAACAGGGGTAGCAATACTTTATCAGTCAAAACAGACTTAAGACAAAGAGTAATGAGTCAAAGAAAGTTGTTACATAATGCTAAAAGAGTCAACTAGAAGAATATATAACATTTATAAATATTTATGAACTCAATATAGGATCAACTAATATGTTAAGCAAATACTAACAGACTGAAAGGAGAAACAGACAACAATACAATAATAACATGGAACTCCAGTATCTCACTTTTAACAACAGCTAGACCGTCCAGGCAGACAATCAATGAAGAGACTCTGCACTTAAACTACACAGTAGACCAGACTGCATTTAACAGACATTTACAGAACAGGCCATTCAACAGTAGCAAAACACATATTCTTTTCTACTACTCACAGGACATTACTTGGGAAAGATATGTGTTGGGCCACAAAATAAGTGCTAATATATTTAAGACTGAAATCATATCAAGCATCTTTCCCAACCTCTGCATGATGAAACAAAAAACCAATTATATAAGGGAAACTGGAAAATTCATAAAATTGCAGAGATTAAGCAAATACTACTGAAAAACTAATGAGTCAAAGAAAAAATTCAAAAGAAAAATAAAAGAATATCTTAAGACATGAAAACTATGGGGTGCAGCAAACCAGTTATAAGAGAAAACTTTGTATTGATAAGTATGTACATTAAGAAGAATAAAAGAGCTGAAATAACTTGATTTCGTACTTCAGGGAACTTGAAAAGGAAAAACAAAGACCAAATTTAGTTGAAAAAAGGAAATAACAAAGATCCAGAGGAAACAAATTAAATAGAGAGTAAAAAGACATTAGAAAACATCAATGAAACTAAGAGCTGTTTCTTTTTTTTAATTTTTTTCCCTTTTGACTTTTTAGGGCTGCAATCATGGCCTGCAAAAGTTTTAAGGATAGGAGGTCAAATGGGAGCTACAACTGCTGGCCACAGCCACAGCTACAGCAATGTGGGATCTGAGCCATGTCTGGGATCCTCAACACAGCTCAGGGCAATGCTGGATACTTAACCCACTGAGCAAGGTCAGGGATTGAACCCATGTCCTCACGGATCAAGCTGGGTTTGGTTCCTGCTAAGTCATAACAGGATATCCAAAGACCTGCTTTTGATAACACAAACAAAATTAATGTATGATTTACCAAGAAAGAAAGAAAGAAAGAAAGAGGACTCAAATAAATAAAACTAGAAATGAAAAGGGAGACATTACAATTGCTTCCACAGATATAAAACAATCATGAAAAACTATCATGAACAATTATATGCTAACAAATTAGACAACTGAGAACAAATATAAATTGCCACAAACACACAATCTATCCAGTATGAATCATGAAGCAATAGAAATTTTGAACACACCATTTACTACTAAAAAGATTGGATTAGTAATAAAATACCTTCCAATAAAGAACAGGATCAGACGGCTTCATTTTTGGCTTGTTTTGTTTTGTTATTTCCTATTTAGGGCTGCACCTGCAGCATATGGAGGTTCCCAGGCTAGGGGTCGAATTGGAGCTACAGCTGCCAGCTTAAGCCACGGCCGCAGCAACACCAGATCCAAGCCATGTCTGAGACCTACACCACAGCTCACAGCAATGCTGCATCTTTAAAATACTGAGCAAGGTCAGGGATCAAACCCACAACCTCATGGCTCCTAGTCAGATTCATTAACCGCTGTGCCACTACAGGAACTCTGGATGGCTTCACTTTTGAATTCTACCAATCATTTAAAAATAATTACTATAAATTCTTCTCAAACTCTTCCAGAAAACAGAAGAGTAGATTATATTAAGTACATTTTAAAAGGCTACATTTTCCTGATACCAAAATCAGACAAGGATACTAAAGGAAATAAAGCAAATATCCCTGATGAACATATAATTTAAAAATCCTAAACAAATATGAGCAAACTGAATAGAATAGTTTAAAAGGACCATATACCACATCAAGTGAGATTTACTGCAGGGGTGTAAAGAAGGTTAAACATTCACAAATCAATACATTACATTACCAAAATAAAGGATAAATTCATCTCAATAAATGCATGAAAAGCTCCTGAAAAATTCAACATCTACTTGTGACAAAAGAAAACAAAAACAGAACAAACAACAAAAGAAATCAACAAACTGGCTGTAGAGGGAACTTACCTCAACATGATAAAGGCTATGTACAATAAGCCCACAGCTAACTTCATTATCAATGGTGACAATCTGAAAACGTTACTTCTAAGATGCTCACTCTTGCCATTTTTATTCAACTTACTAATGGAAGTCCTCTTCAGAATAATTAAGTAAGTAAAAGGAATAAACATATCCGAATAAGAAAGGAAAAAATAAAACTAACTCTATTTGGAGATAATATATACATAAAACCATAAAAACTCTACCCCAAACTATGAGAATAAACAAATACAATAAAGTTGAAGGATACAAAATCAATATTAAAAAAAAATCTGTTGCGTTTTTTGTTTGTTTTGCTTTTTAGGGCCACAACTGCAGCACATGGAAATTCCCAGGCTAGGTGTCAAATTAAAGCCACAGCAATGCAGGATCCAAGCAGCATCTGTGGCCTACACCACAACCCATGGCAATGCCGTATCCTTAACCCACTGAGCAAGGCCAGGGATTGAACCCATGTCCTCATGGATACTAGTCAGGTCCATTAACTGCTGAGCCACATCAGGAACTCTCCAATGGTATTTTTCACAGAAATACAACAAAAAATTGCATACATTGTATAGAACCATAAAAGATACAAATAGAGAAGGCAATCTTGAGAAGAAGAACAAAGCTGGAGGGATCAACTTCCTGATTTCAAACTACATTACAAAGCTATAGTAATCGTAATCCAAACAGTATAACACTGGAATAAACAAAGACATACAGACCAATAGAATAAAAAAGAGGGCCTAGAAATAAACCCATACATGTATAGCTAATTAATTTATGACAAAGAAGCTAAGAATATCTAATGAGGAAAAACAGTCTCTTCAAAAAATGCTGTTCAGGAGTTCCCTTCGTGGCTCAGTGGTTAACGAATCCGACTAGGACCATGAGGTTGTGGGTTCGATCCCTGGCCTTGCTCAGTGGGTTAAGGATCTGGCATCGCCGTGAGCTGTGGTGTAGGTTGCAGATGCGGCTCAGATCCCACGTTGCTGTGGCTGTGGTGAAGGCCGGCAGCTACAGCTCCTGTTAGACCCCCTAGCCTGGGAACCTCCATATGCCATGGGTGCAGCTCTAGATAAAAAGGCAAAAAGACAAAATAAAATTGTGTTGATAAAAATGGACAGCCACATGCAAACAAATGAAACTAGATCACTGTCTTATACCATATACGAAAACCAACTCAAAATCAATTAAAGACCTGAAAATCAGACCTGAACCATGAAAATCCTAGAAGAAAAAAGAGAAACAAGAAGTAAGCTCCTTGACATCAGTTTTTCAGTGATTTTTTTTTTGGTGGGGGAGAGGGGGATTTGACACCAAGAAAGTGTAACAAAAGCAAAAAGAAACAAATGGGACTACATCAAACTAAAAACTGTACAGCAAAGGAAACCATCAACAGAATGATAAAGCAATCTACAGAATAGAGAAAATAATTGGACATCATATATAAGAGGTTTACAACCAAAATATATAAAAAGCTTGCACAACTCAAATAACAAAAACAACAACAAAATGCTAATCTAAAAAATGCATATACAGGCGTTCCCTCATGGTGCAGTGAGTTCAAGATCCAGATTTGACACTGAGGTGGCTATGAAGCATGTTAAATCCCTGTCCCAGGAACTTCCACATGCTACAAGCGCAGCCACAAAAAAAAAAAAAAAAAAAAAAAAAAAAAAATTTTCCCAAAAAAAAAAAAAAAAAAAAAAAAAAAAAAAAAAAAATACATAGACATTTTCCCAAAGACAAAAAACAAATGGGCACAAGTACATGAAACAGTGTCCAGCAGTACTAATCATCTGAGAAATGCAAATCAACTATAATGAGATATCACCTCACACATCTTAAAATGGCAATTATCAAAAAAGACAAGCAAGAGTAAGTGTTGATGAATGTGTGAAAAAAAAAAAAGGAAACCCTTGTACATTGTTGGTGGAAATCCAAATTGGTGCAGCTACTAGAAGAATAAAGTATGGAGCTGGAGGTCAAAGACTTACATGCAGAGAACTACAAAACATTAATCAAGTAGATCAAAGAAGATACAAAGAAACAGAAAGATATTCCATGCTCATGGACCAGAAAAACATTGTAAAAATGGCCATACAACCCAAAGAAATCTACAAATTCAATGCAATCCCTATCAAATTAACCATGACATTCTTCACAGAACTAGAACAAACAGTCCAAAAATTTACATGGAACCACAAAAGACCCAGAATCACAAAAGCAATTCTAAAGAACAAACACCAAGCAGGAGGCATAACTCTCCCAGACTTCAGGCAATATTACGGGGCCACAGTAATCAAGACAGTGTGGTGCTGATACCAAAACAGACATACGGACCAATGGAACAGAATAGAGAACACAGAAATAAACCCAGGTGCCTACGGTCAACTGATTTTTGACAAAGGAGGCAAGAACATAAAATGGGAAAAAGACAGTCTGTTCAGCAAGCATTGCTGGGAAACCTGGACAGCTGCATGCAAATCAATGAAGTTAGAACACACTCTCACACCATGCACAAAAATAAATTCTAAATGGCTTAAAGACTTAAAGACTTAAATATAAGACAAGACACCATTAAACTCCTGGAACAAAACATTGGTAAAACATTCTCTGACATCAACCTTACAAATGTTTTCTCAGGTCAGTCTCCCAAAGCAACAGAAATAAAAGCAAAGATCAATCAATGGGACATAATCAAGCTGACAAGCTTTTGCACAGCAAGGGAAACCAAAAAGAAAACTAAAAGACAACTTACAGAATGGGAGAAAATAGTGTCAAATGATGCAACTGACAAGGGCTTAATCTCAAAAATATATAAACAACTTATGCAGCTCAACAGCAAATAAAACAACAACCCCACTGAAAACTGGACAAAGGACCTGAATAGACAGTTCTCTAAAGAAGAGATGCCGATGGCCAACAAGCACATGAAAAAATGCTTAACATCACTGATGATTAGAGAAGTGCAAATCAAAACTACTACGAGATACCACCTCACACCAGTGAGAATGGCCATCATTAACAAGTCCACAAACAACAATTGCTGAAGGGGATGTGGAGAAAAGGGAATCCTCCTGCACTGTTGGTGGGAATGTAAGCTGGTACAACCACTATGGAAAACAGTATGGAGGTTACTTAGAAATCTGTACATAGAACTACCATATGACCCAGCAATCCCACTCTTGGGCATATATCCAGACAAAACTTTCCTTGAAAAAGACACCTGCACACGCATGTTCATTGCAGCACTATTCACAATAACCAAGACATGGAAACAACCCAGATGTCCATCGAAAGATGATTGGATTAGGAAGATGTGGTATATAAACACAATGGAATACTACTCAGCCATAAAGAGAATAAAATAATGTCATTTGCAGCAACATGGATGCAATTAGAGACGCTCATACTAAGTGAAGTAAGTCAGAAGGAGAAAAACAGTTACCATATGATATCACTAATAACTGGAATCTAACATACTGCACAAATGAACCTTTATGCAGAAAAGAAAATCAAGGACTTGGAGAACAGACTTGTGGTTGCCAAAAGGGTAGGGAAGGGAGTGGATGGTACGGGGTTCTGGAGTTAATAGTTGTAGCCTATTGCCTCTGGGCTGGAAAAGCAAGGAGATCCTACTGTATAGCACTGGGAACTATGTCTAACCACTTGTAATGAATCCATATATGTATGTGTAGCCCTGTCACCATGCTGTGCAGGTGGGTATAATGGAAAAAAATAGAGTAAAAATAAATAAATAAATAATTCCCAATAGTTAAAAAAAAAAAAAAAAAACTGAATTTGTAATGACAAAAAAAAAGTATGGAGCTTCCTCAAAAATTTAAAACTACCATATGATCCATTACTCCCACTTCTGGATATATCTAAAGGAAACAAAATCATCATCTTGAAGAGATATATGCACCCTCATATTCACTGAAGCATTATTCACAATAGCCAAGACATGGAAACAACTTTAGTGACCATCAATGGATGAAGAGATTAAAAATGTTTTGTATCTGTATCTATATATATCAGATAGGTAACAGATTTTTCTGTCCATAAAAGAGAGAAATCCTGCCATTTGTGACAACATAAATGAATATGGATGGCATTACACTGAATGTCATACAGAGAAATACAAATACTGTTATGACCACACCTGTATGTAGAATCCTAACTCAGAGTAACAAAACAGATTGCTTATGGTTAGAGTTTGGAGGTGAGTGGGTGCAGGAAATGGGTGAAGGTAGTCAAAATGTATAAATTTTCAATTATAGGATGAATAAGTTTTGGAGATGTAAAGCATGATGACTAGATTTAAGAATAATGTATTGTATATTTGAATTTTGCTAAGAGGGCATATCTTAAAAGCTTTCATCACCAAAAAAAAGAAAAAAGTAAAGAAAGTAAACTAGTAAGGTTAACTCCACATGCTGTATTAAATATTTCAAAGTATACACATATATCGAATCACTAGTAGTGATCTTAAACTACTATACAGTAGTACATCTTAAACTACTATAATCTGTGTCAATTATATCTCAGTAAAAAAAGGAAAACATCATTAATCACATATTAGATTTGGTAATGAGCAGAATTAAATATAGTACTTCAAGTTTCCTGATCAGTATTTTTTCCTTACAACCATTTGTCTTTGTAAATTAGTCTCAAAGATATAACCTGTATTTTAAAAAAATCAAAGTTCTGCATGAGATTTGTAAACTGTAAAGCAATAAATTATCATTTTTGAAAACAAAATTGCACAGAAATACATTAACTGCCTTTGAGGATAGCTGTTATCCATAATATCCTGTTGTATTATGTTTGATTGACACTAATAAAGAGTTGTATAGCAGAGAGTTCTGTTCTATTCCTCAAAGCTTAATGATTGAAATTTCCTTCCTTTTTCTGAATAAAGACCAGATAATATATGCCACATGGTTTTATTGAGGAAAATATTTCTTCTGAACCAATGTAAAATATCCTACGATTTCTAGAAATGTATTCACTAAAGCAAAATGCATCAAAATGCCAAAAGTTAAATGAAGCAACATGCGGTCTCACCATCCAGGCAAAATGATATTTTGCCTGCCTAAAGGCTTCCTGACATCTTCATTGGTTAAGAATTACTCCTTACTTCATGACTTAAATTTCTTAGTGCTTCAATAAAAATAGTTGCTGAGGCTCCTTCCTGAAGTAACTACTTTAAAATTATAAATAAAGCAGCATTTGAGAGTATATCGTGTGTTCATTTGTAAATTATTTTGCAGTTTTAGATGAAAAAGGTAGGCATTTTAATGAACATTTAAAAGCTACATACATATATGTACTATTTTTCACTAACACAATGCTAAAAAATTCAAAGAAAACATGTCCTCTGTAAGAAAAAAATCAATTAATATATAAATATATAAATGTTCTTTTAAAAAAAAATCCCTTTTAATAATCTTCAATCCTACTTGTTTCCCCTAGAAATGAGTACAGTTTTTGTGTGATGAGATCCTGAAGAACATTTTCATATACTGACTGAACATAAGATATATTAACTATATATTTTTACTTAAATATTCACATGGTAGGTTTGGGGTCATAATTTTTTCTTCTATTATCAATCTTTCTTTTTAACTTACATAATATGAATACATTGTAGGTTCTTTAGTTATTTCTCTGTTAGTAGAGATTTGGTTCACTTACTTATTATTGGTTAAATCTAACACTTTTTGAAGCCTTTCTCTGTGCCCTTTTCCTAATTGGCCTAAATATATTAACTTAATTACTTTTCACAAAAATATATAAATTCTATTATTGCCCCTACTTTACAGGCAAGGACCAGAAAGATGAAATAATTTCCCCAAGGCCACACTGCTAGGAAAATATATTTTAAAACACAACCCAGTAAATCTGACTACAGAACTATGCTCTTCACTGCTTTTTTTTTTTTTTTTTTAAGTCATATATAGAAAGGGACTGGGTGGGACTGAGCAGATTTAATAATATAACATCTTTGGACACAGAGTTGAAGCTCTGAAAGCAAGCTTTGATACAAACTCCATTATTACCGATAAGTAAGCTTTATAGCTGGCTCTTAGTCTTATCTTCCTAGAGTAAGTACCTAAGTTATTTTGCCTTTTCTTAATATTGTTTAAAAATAGGGGAGTTCCCACTGTGGCTCAGTGGAAACAAACATGACTAGGATCCATGAGGATGTGTGTTAGATCCCTGGCCTCTCTCATTGGGCTAAGGATCTGGCATTGCCGTGAGCTGTGATGTAGGTCACAGATGCAGCTGGGATCTGGCTTTACTGTGGCTGTGGATATGGATGGCAACTGCAGCTCTGATTTGACCCCTAGCCTGGGAACTTCCGTTGCCACAGGTGTGGCCCCAAAAATTCAAAAACTGGTGAGGGGGTGGGGCAGGAAGCTATGTTTATGTTCTCACCAATACTGCTACAATAAATATAGCTTTACATGACTATGTATGTGCACAGTATTTTTCTAAGATAGACGCCTAGAAGTGGAAATTCTGAGGCTCTTAAGTTTGCATATTTTTTAAAGTTAACAGACACTGTCAAGTTGTCTTTCCAAAAGCGGGATGGCTTCATCAGCTCTGCTAAAGGCTGCTTAAATTTCTGATAACTCAGAGGGCAATGTAAATGGAAATCTAATAAAACACTCTTGTTACAGCTCTTCACCATGGTTATGTTACAGACAAACTCTTTGATTTGGCATCTTAGCATAGAAAATCACTTTGATTTGGCATCTACTTTATTTTTTCAAAATTTCTATATTTTTATGAAAGTATAGTTGACTTACACGGCCTTGATTATTTCTTCTGTACAACAGTGATTCAGTTATACATATACACACATTCATTCTCTTTCAAATTCTTTTCCCACATAGATCATCACAGAATATTTGGTACAGTTCTCTGTGCTATACTCAGATCCCCACTGGCCAAACTCAAAAATTTCAGAGAGCAGAAATTGAAGATGTGGGTGATGCCATCATTTCTTCTTCAGTTTTCTCTACAGTATATTTTTATGCTTCATTGTTTTTAAGTTGATGAAAATTCTTCATGTTCATACAAATTAGGAAATGTGGACAATTTTTCCAAATGAAATGGTATATAAAATCCAATGTTATCTGGCCAATTCAGAAAATACTCTTAATTTTCAGATTCATATTTGGACCAATAAAAGCTACTACATTTCTGTATAATTAAGGTTTGTTTTCAAATTGTCTTACACACATTTTTAAACAGATTTTAGCAAATATTCTCATGGATTACTGCAATATGCTATTAGCATATATATATTTCTATATACAACAAATTAACTGGAGTTTGGAGTCTGAGCTGCTTTTCTTCCCTAGAACAGATAATTCAAGTTGTATTTTAGGACCATGACTGCAATCATGAAGCTAAAGAAATTATATGAGAAAGACTGAAGGTTGAGCAATCCTAAATTAGAAATAAGTGAAGTAACTGAACAACTTAGAATTAGCTCTTCCAATAAGTTGCTCTTGCCCACAGGAACTAATAGAAATCTTTCTAATTAAACAAATTAAGATGGAATTAGTGGCAAAACAGTAATCACAATCCATTTGCAACACCCAAATCATCCTCATTAAGAACCAACAATTCATCCAAAAATCTTTCCATACATTCCTAAAAAAAAAAAAACTCTCTGTATAAATATATATTATGGCTGCTATGCTTAGCCCAAAGTCATTTGATGAGAAGGTAAGTAAAGAATCAGAATTTTAATTTAATTAAATATCTTTCAGAATATTCACAGGGTAGCCCTACCAATGCCAACCAATTGGCCTGTTATAAATTAGCTTCCTGCCTAATACATTTCAAAAATGAGATGAGATACATATTTTAATGTAACCCCACGTGTTCTTTTTTATAAATAAGCAAAAATCTCAGCTTCAAATTCACAGTTTATATATAACAAAATTAAAAGGATATAAGTAAAATTTTAATGTATTTGAACAAATTGGGAGATTTCAAGCTATAATCCTGTTCTAAAACTTCTTGGTATGAATAAAATTTCTATTGAAAATGATAATTGCCTTTCTCAAATAACAGTATAATTCCAAACATTAAAAAAAGAAATTCAACACATTTCCCACTCATTATTTGTGCTTTAGGCATAGTGCTGTTCATATTCTAATTAGTCATTACCACGTACTAATTATCTCAGTTCTAAGCCATTAAAAATTAGAGGATAAAAGTTTTAAATGATAGTAGAAATGAATTAGTCACCAACAGTGGTGAGAGAATTGAACTCAATATAAGAAAAAAATCTATTATTTTTCAAATGTCATTTTTTATTAAGTGAATTTTACTTTATATTACCTGAAAATATCATTTTTAGTAGTTTTAGAAGTAAATTGAAAGTCCTAATTATTGAGAGGAAAAGACCAACTGATTAACAAGACGATATTTAAAAAGCCTCTATTTCCTCTAACGGCACAAAACTATAAAATGCTAATAGATTTTTGCTTCCTACATATCTTAGGACAATTTGCAATGTTCTAAATGAGAGAGGACTGGTAAATAACCTGTGAGGTTTTACATAACGAACTCCACCAAAGTGCATAATCTCTTTCTGTGCCACAGAGGTGATCTAAGCGATCAAGCTGAATTGAAAATTTATGTAAATTTCAATTAAAAAGCCTTCTGTTCTGACCGGAATTGTGACAAGTCTTTGTTATTCCTTTTGGTTCTTGCCCACATGCAGCAAGGATTTGAAGTGGCAGGCCCTTTCCAGCTAGGAAATAACACACGGATAGAGGCAATGGTCCGGCAGCAATGAAACCAAAGCAGCATTAGGGATGCAGGCAGGCAGGCTCTTAGGTGGGAGCATTTCAGTGGGATCAGCTACAGCCATGAGAGCCCAGAGGGACCCTCTTAAAAGTGATAAATTCTCGGGTCAAAAGTTAAAGCTCTCTTTAGGGTGCTTTAAGGTGCTGTCCACCCAGTCTGCCTCTGCTGGAAGGAAATCACTGTTGCAGTGGGTTGCCCTTGAGATCTCAATCCATTTGAATCAAGTTCACCAGAATAAAGTGTAAAGCAAAATTTATTTATACCCTCAGAGAGATCAGGCCACCCTGAAAGTAGGGACTGGCTCCATCACAACTGGGGTTTCCCTTTATATCCCTAGGCTGCAGACATAACTGGGGACCTGATTTCTCTCACCCCACTGATTTCTCCTGCCCCAGCCCCCTGCACCTTGCATAAGGGCTGGACATTGATTGATCTCTGTATGGGAGCACGTTTTGACACTCTATTTTCCAGCAGGATGTCTCAACTGCATGGGGAACAGGTAATGCAGCGGTGTGGTGAGGAGTGGGCCAGGCAACTTCCCAGTCAGGAGGAGAAAGGAGCAGGCCAGATTTCTCAAGGTGGGGGAAGGGCATTACAATGAAATAGGTGGGGCTATGATAAGGGTCTGTTAATTCTCGTCTTGCCCAGAGGCTTCTGGGTTCAATTTCTTTGAAGAGGACTTGAAGCCTACAGCAGAATGAATACCATTTCAACAAGTAAATGAGATCAAATGCTTTTAGGTAGCTGAGGAGGCTAACATGAAAGTTCTTTATGTGCATGTGGTCTTAGAGGGTGATTCATTGTTCAGGAATGAAAGTAAATGTATATTTCAGTTTCCCCTAAATGAACACTTACTTTCTTGAATAGTTGCTGAAGGTCAATTTCAAATTCAGAGAATGCAATCTCAGAGAGGCTTTATATAAGACTAGTGGAAATAAAGGGCTAATTTCAATGCTGATTTTGAAAAATGTGTACATATTTTTAAGAAAAAGAAACTACGCAATAATAACATGAGAGACAATTTAAAATTGAGACAGACAAAAAGGGATCAGTTGTTCACTAGGAAATTTTAACTTGATTAATAGGAAGAAATGATACTTTAAAACAAAACAAACAAACAAAAAAAAAACATATGGTAACTTAAAAGTTAACTCCCCCATCACATTCAAATGAGCTTAAACAATGTTTTACCATCAAGAGCACCAATGTAAATAGCAAGGTTAAATTAATAAGAAGTTTCCAACAGAAGACTGAGTTCTGCTAAAGATAATCAGGAAAGAGTACTATTTACAGTCAAATTGTTATGAGAGCTGTTGGTGTTATTTTGTTGTAGATGTTGTAGAGACTAGGAAGGATGAGTTGGAAGGAAAACAACTCTCGGAGAAAGAAAGAAAAAATAAAAAAATTAAAAAACAAATCCCTAACAGATCCTGGAGGAAAATACGTGTTCCATATAAAAAAAAAAAAAAAGTAGCATTGCAAAATAATTGCCGTTATTTTTCAGGGTGCAGCCCCATGCCAGAGAATTGGAAAACCAAATTAGGATTATAGATTTTTAACATACCAGTATAAAATGTATTGGTATTTGACAACTACACTTTTTAAAGTACTACGTTACCCAAAGAAATATAATCAAGTGGGAAGTTGAATTAGATGAAGAATTTTAGGAGATGGTTAGATCGTTTTTGGATGAGATACCAAGAAGGAAATGTAAATACATTTTCATAATATCTGATTGCCTTCCATGGAGAAAGAAGGTCTTCTTGACCTTTTTTTTTTTTTTCTCCTGATAGAGTTATAGACATAGCTCAGTGGGAAAAAGTAATAGTGGTAATAAGTAACATAGGGATGTAAGAAATGTTTCACTTTTCTAAATTCAAATTTCCATGGAGCCTTAATTTGCTTTAAAAAAATGAATGCTGAGGAACTGCTTTTTGATATTTCTTTCATATCAATAAGAAGTTGGTTCATAAATCAAAAGTGGTAAAAACTGTTGTAGGAAATGACCATACTGTTCCAAATGTATAATACTGAAAGATAGGAATAAAAGACATGGTCACATGCAAACTAAAGATCCAGCGGTTTCCTCCTTTTTGATTCCCTAGCAATAAGAATACAATTACACTGAGCTGCCATTATCTGTTGATATACCATCTTCCCAGATAAACTTAGAAACTTTCAAAATCAGCAATAATTGTTATTCATCTTCATATCTTTAATGTATAGCACACTATTTCTTGTTTGATAATTTAATAGTCCATCCTCCTTATTCATGGATTTTGTATTTGCAAGTTTGTCTACTGACTAAAATGTATTCGAAACCCTAAAATCAACACTCATGACACTTCCACAATAATTTGAGGATACACACATGTACAGAGAAGTAAGAAATATGAGTTATTTAGCACATACTCTCCCAGCTTAGATAGAATAAGGAAAAAGTGAGTCCTTTTGTTACAGCATTTACACCATAAACAAACACATTTTACCTGCTATTTAATGCCATAGTTTTTTTTCTTTTTCTTTTTTTGGCGTTTTGTTGTTGATGTCCCTGTTTAAAATGCCCCCAAGCAGTGTTTGAAGTGCCATTTATGTTCTGAATAACAAAAGGCTGTGATGTGCCTTACTGAGAGAGTACATGTTTTTAGATAAGCCTTGTTCAGGTATGAGTTACAGTGCTGTAGGTTCAATTTTAACGATTCAACAATATGTGTAAAATAAGGTATCCTTAAACAAAACACATTCCACAAAGTTATGTTTGCAAAAATGTTGTGGCCAAGTCTTGCAGGAATCTAACCCTGTATTTCTTCTAGAGGCAATGATTCAGTAGTAGTTAATTCAGTATTTGCATCAAATTTATAGAACGATAATAGTGAGTAATGAGAATCAAATGTATATGTTTGTTTTGAATAAGAGTAATTTAAAGAAGTATCTATTATTCCTAACACTAGTTAGACTTACTTTTTTGTTTTACATTTTACTTTACCTTTTTGCCTCAACTTAAATAATTGCCTCATGAGGCTGATATAAGACCCAAAGAGCTAGTGTGAAAGAAAGAATTTTTTCTAAACTCTAAAATGTTGAACTAATAATTATTATCCTTTGATTATATCAATTTTATCTGTCGAGATAAATTGAAATTACTTAAACAATTATTACTGGTATAAAAATTTACTCAGTTTGTAAAAACTGATTCAACAACTACTACACATCTGGAAGTTATCCTATTTGGGGCTGTGAGCCTAAGCAACGTAAAAAGCATATGGCTTCTATACTCAAAAGATTTTGTACTAGGTGGAAAATCTGGCATTCACATTTTTTAAAAGCAACTTAAAACAGTATATGACAAACATACAAAAAAGCAATTTCTGGAGTTCCCATCGTGGCTCAGTGGAAGCGAATCTCACTAGTATCCATGATGATGCACGTTCGATCCCTGGCCTTGCTCAGTGGGTTAAGGATCCAGCATTGCTGTGGCTGTGGTATAGGTCAGAAGCTATAGCTCTGCAGCTCTGAGTCAACCCCTAGTCTGGGAATTTCCATATGCCAAAGTCGCAGCCCTAAAAAGACCAAAAAAAAAAAAAAAGGCAATTTATTTTAGGGTACTACGAAGGGTAAAACTATAGATAAAATTTCCTCAAAGAGACAATGTAAGTGATACACAGTTCCCACACAGGGAAACAGGAGGAAAATAAATGAAACCTTTATGTTTTTGACATTTTATTTTCCTTGATTAAAAAAATATTTAAAATACACACACACATAATTCCTAAGAAACATTTTTGTGCAATAACATTTTTTACCTAAATATGGAGGACAATACGTTTGATGTCAAGTTTATTCCAAAATATGATTTTGGAATTCATCCCATGAATTTTTTTCCTGCAAAAAAGTACAGGTTTTTCTAGACCTGTTACATGCTTTAATTATGTTTGCTAGCTGTGGGATGATCTCTATTTACACTAATTACTAACTGCTGCAATTATACAAATCATGCCTATACACATTAATTCACTTAAGATGATATTTAAACAAAAATTTATTTATTTATTTATTTTATTTTATTTTTTTGCCTGCAACAGGGAGGATGAGTTAGATGCTAAGATTTCAAATAGAGAGGATCAAAAACCATGGAGGTGGAGTTCCTGTTGTGGTTAAGTGAGTTATAAACCCAAAGTAGTCTCTGTGACGATGTGGGTTCAACCTGTACCTCGCTCAGTGGATTAAGGATCCGGCATTGCCGCAAAGTGCGGCATAGGTCCCAGATGGGTTTCAGAACCAGAGTGCCTATGGCATAGGCCTGAAGCTACAGCTCGGATTCAACCTCTAGCCCAGGAACTTCCATATACCACACCTGGGACAGCAAAAAGTAAAAACCACAGAGGTATCATGAGTCGCGCAAACAAACTGAGGCACAGGGTTCGTTTCGGTGGGAATAAGGGAGTGAGGCAGGCATTCTTTATTTTTGCTGAGTAGCCCTCCTTATTCCTCAATCAGAAGTGTGAAACCCACAAAAGTTGGGGATCAGTTAAAAAGTAATTACCTTATGGGATGATGTAGCCTTCTAGCCCAGAAACTATTTCTTTGTAATCAAATTCTATGTACTTATTGTATTCTCTACTTCTGTAACACATTTGGCATTTTGTTAAGGACATCAGTAAGTCAGCAGTTAGTAGCTACAGGAAATCCCCATTCATCGTTCTACATATTATTTGACAGAGGAGAAGGGAAATAGTACATATTTTAATTTCAGTATTCTACTTTGTTGTTATTAACAATCTGATTGAGATTATAGTTAGGAAAAGTAAGCAGGTTTGATAAATAGTTTTCTACATCCACACGGTTAATAAGTGGCAAAACTGCTATTAGAACCCTGATTCTAATCTATTCTATTTTATGTTACATCAATAGTACCTATAAAACCCCTGTTAGAATTATCTTGGGCCACACGCACACAAGCCTCAGCATCAGACACAGCCTGACCATAAAACAACTCTGAAAGAAAAGCTCTTTTTCTCCATGGTGATAGCTGAATAGTGTTTCCTCTATTATTTCCTCCCCTCTGTTCTGGCTCTTGCTTGCCTGAGCCTCTCACTCCCCCTGGGACCTGGGTTCCCAGATCTTAGTGCTCCTATTGTTCCCTTCCCCATTGCTATTGATATCCCCATATCCTGGTTAGTGCCAGACAGAGATCAATACTTCATTAGTCCTCTTGATAAAACCTCAGCCTTGGGTTGGAGGCAAAACATTTAAATTCAAAACATTAAACTCTCAAATATTAAAATATTCTTAGTCTAGAAGACAAAGAATATTCAACAGGTTGTTTGGTTTAGTTGTTGACAACAATAAGACAGAAGGATGTTTTTAAAAGAAATGAATTTAGAAATTAGGAAGACATGGAGAATTGTGGAATATGGATTAAATGTCCCATTAGAGATTTTTAAAAAATCAGCTTATCCTATCCCATCTCATTTTCTACAGATCTTGAACTCATATTTTAAGAATAAATTCAAGTTGTCTTTCCCCCAGTTTTGATTACTATTTCTCTCAAATGTTTCCATTTGTGTTCATAAATCACAGGATTTATTATATAGTTAACATATTAAGGACTCATTAACAGCCAGTCTGGTTGCATATAATATCCATTTTAGGTTGTATAATATATTATCAACTTTGGTTTATAACTATCCACTCTTGAATATATATGGTATGCATAGGTTTACGGTGGTCCCTTATGCAGACTGAGACTAAGTGAAGTCCGGAATTCTTAGAGCTATTGGTCAAGACAACACTAAATAGAATGTCTTAAGTAAATACATGCCTGTTCTTTGTTTAAAATAGTTATTGAACAGTGACTAAAGATTATAATGGTGGTTTTCTCCTCATATTTGAAGTTTTATATTGATTCCAATAAAAGTATTAGAAATATGTGATGTTTTTCTGAGCATAGATGGTGACAATCCATTCTTAAAGGGAATGGATTTAATGACAAAAACGCCAGAAAGAAAAAGGAGTAAAATAGCTGGATTTCTTGTTTTAGACTATATAGATTTTATACGAGTGTAGGTCAAGATCATTTTCAGGAACACAGCTGTTTTTTTTTTAAGATTACTATGTTTTAAGTCATAACGTAATACAGATATTTTTTAAAATTGTATAATCAAGAAATTATCTGAAATATGAGGAATGAAACTCAAAACAACACAGGAAGGTAATTTAATGTGCAACTGTTAGCATAAAATAATACAAAAACTAAAATATAATAGTGTTTTTTTCCTTACCATATGCCTCATGTTTATTTTAACTGCACTAAGCATTTAAATGTGTACTCTCTTTTCTTTCATATAATAACTCTGTAAGAGGGAGAAGTTTCATTTTGTTACCACCACTTTATGGAAGCCCAAAGCAAGCTTTTCAAAATGGTGTAAAAAGATAGATAGCCTCATCTGGGAGTTCCCATTGTGGCTCAGGAGGTTAGGAACCTGACTAGTATCCTTGAGGATATGGGTTCAATCCCTGGCCTTGTTCAGTGGGTTAAGGATCCGGCATTGCTGCAAGCTGCAGCAAAGATTGCAGATTTGGCTCAGATCTGGTGCTGTAGCTGTGGCACATGCCAGCAGCTGCAGCTCCAGTTCAGCCCCTAGCTCTGTGAAGTTCTGTATGCCATGATGCAGCCCTAAAAAAGAAAAAAACAAATAAAACCTAATCACACAACTAAGAATGCTAGAGTCCTTGAGGAAAATCAGTAACATAAAAGAGGCACAGAAGAATAGAAAAATAACAGAAAAACTAACATCTGAGGAAACAGACAACATGAAAGAGCAATACTTTAGATTGTATTATTTCCAGCAGCAAGCAATTGTACAAATTTAAACTTCTATCATGAAAATTAAAACTCTGACAATCTATTCTTAACATCATAATTGACTACAGCAGTGAGATAAATTGTTGAAAAGAGTAATATGTCCACATGTTAATACAAAAAGAAAGAAAACATTAAGTAGACACTCAGCAGTCCTCAGATATGTTTTAAACTATCACAGAAGATTTGAAGAGATCAAAGGAAGAACCAAATGTTCTTTAAAAATGGGAAAAATTTACCTCAAATTGAAAAAAAAAACTATTGCTAAAATGAAAAAGCTTGCCATGTATTAAGTGGCAAGAATTTTAAACATACAGTTATATATACATCTTAAGACAAATCATTGTGGTAACATTTCTGGATTCCCAAAATTAAAAAAAGAAATTGCTTTAAAATATGGACACAGTGCAAGAATTAAATGACACCAAAAACAGACCTTTCTTTTTGGCAGTATTTCTTACAAGATTGTAAAGATATTTCTCCAGAATTCTGAGAAGCAACTGATCTTGAACACAAAATCTTAAATCAAATTATCATTTAAGGGAGAGGACACACACAAACTCATAGTTTGTTTTTGAAAAAAGAGTACATGATCTGTATGAATTATAAGAGAAATTCTCAGAAGAGAAAAAGCAAAAAAGCAATATGGCACAAAGAAATAAATAAAATACATTAAATATGAAAAAGTTTGGTCTATTTAAAAATATGTACAGCCCTGTAACTAAAATCCCAGGCTAATTCATTAGGTAGAAGATATTGGTTTGAGGGATGAGAGGGAGCAGTAGAGAAACAAGATTATTTTGTTTATTTTAGCTTTATCATGTAAATTAATAAACCTGAAGATACTAATTAAAAGAATTATTAATAATAATTAAAATAATCACAATTAATAATAACAATAATATATAGGAGTTCCTACTGTAGTTCAGTGGTAACAAATCCAACTAGTATCTATGAGGACACAGGTTTGATCCCTGGCCTCACTCAGTGGGTTAAGGATCTGGCGTTGCCATGAGCTGCGGTATAGGTCATAGATGTGGCTTGAATCCTGCGTTGCTGTGGCTATGGTGTAGGCTGGCTGCTATAGCTCCAACTCGACCCCTAGCCTGGGAACTTCCATATGCCACATTAATGGCCCTAAAAAGCAAAAAAAAAAAAAAAAAAAAGATATGTATCTACCTATCTATATCTTGCAAACAATTATATAACTAAGAATGAAACAAAGAAATTTGAAAAATTCAAAGGCAGAAAAACAGAGAATGATTAGAAAACATGAAAAATTCAAAAAAAATATACATGGCAGAAAAATCTATAAATATTTTAATAGTAAAAATAGACCTAAATTCATATTGAAAAGACAGAGCCTCAAAAAAATCTGATTACAAGAAAAATTAAAAATTATAGAACTGCTATCTATAAATATATTAAAATATATAAATATTAGAAAAAACTAATGAAGGGCTATTATGTAAATCTTAATATGAGCCTTAATATAACTATTTATTCAAAACACTGAAATGGAAAACCATTTATATTGATCAAGATATGAGAAGACTGTATTTTTCAGGATAGATATAATGCAGTAAATATTTACTTTTCACCCAACTCACAATCCAATTTATATTTAATGGTAGGTTTCCACATAATAATTCAGTTATCCCTCATCCTTCCATTTTTGTCCCTTCCATCATCTACTTTTTCCTTGAAGAGCCTTCTTCCTCCTCTATATTTTGAATGAAAGGAGAGTAAAGAAAAAATTCACATATATATATACATAGTTATGTATGAATATATATTTTGCATATACACAGTATATGTGTACATATAAACATATCTTATATTATAGTTTTTAAAAATAAAAAATATTATATATATGTACATATACACATATATATTCTGTTACTACTGATATACTTGTTATTAGAATCTTAAAAGCCCATGAAAACGCACCATAAAAACTGTTTATAGAATCTTGAGTCACTGTTGAAACTTAAGACAAATGTTTTGTTGTTGGGTCACTGGTTTCACCTTATAAAAAAAAATGAACAACATGCAGTGAATCAGTTACAGTGGGTGACATTTAGGTATTCCTAATTAAAAATATTTCTATTCTATCAAATTAGTAGCTTAGTAAGTTGTAACATTTTCCTAGGATGTTGTTGGAGATAAAAACACTAATCTTTTAGGCTTCATTTTATTGCACTCGTATTCAGGTTAGGGGGGCTTGAATAGATGCAATTTTCTATTCTAATTATTCAGGCAAGTATTCTAACTTACGGAGAAGGAAATGAAATATTATTTCCTAATATTTCACCTCTTTGATGCAAGCAGAGAAAACTGAGACATACATTGAGCTTATCAAGCACAGTTCCTACTGTTTTTTTTTTTCCCTCATTTATGAGATTATCGAGGAAAAAGATCAACTTTTTTTTTTTAATGGCTGCACCTGGGCCATAAAACATACATATAGAATATATGGAGGTTCCCAGGCCAGGGATTGAATCCAAGGCACAACTTTGAACTATGCCACAGATGCACAAATGCCAGATCCTTTAACCTGCTTCACCAGGAAGGGGATCACACCCACACTTCCACAGTGACTCAAGCCACCATGGGATTCTTGAGCTACTGCACCACAGTGGGAACTCTCAAAATAAACCTTTTTAATATCTTTGTATTTCTAGTATCAGGCACAGTATCTGAACATAATGGATTTTGGAATAGTTCATTTGTGGAACTTGACATAAGATGCCTATGCCAAAAACATGAAATTTTTCAAAAAGAAAAAAAAAGATCTCTTTATTTCACCTTTCCTCCTCATCACATTTATCCGTACTTGAACACCTTGCCCTAGACTCTTAAAATACATTGGTCCATCTCAACAGATCAAGATGGTGGAGGAGTAAGATGTCTTGCTCACCTTCTCCCACAAACACATCAAAAAAACACATCTACATGTAAAATGACTCACACAAAACATCTACTGAATGCTGGCAGGAGAACTTAAACTTCCAAAAAGGGCAAGAAACCCTTGACATAATTGGGTAGAAGAAAAGAAAAAAAGAAAGAGAGAGAGAAGGAATCAGAATGGGACTAGCATTCCTGAAAGGGAGCTGTGAAGGACAAAAGGAACCCACATCCTGGGAAGCCACCTAACTGATGCGGAGATTAGCTGAGACAGAGGGACCTCAAAGTCACCAAGAAAAGCGCAGCAGCTGCTGTGAGGAGGGCAAAGTAGAGTGAGAGCCTCAAAGATCATCTGAACCACCAGCCTGGACACCACAGCCTGAGATGAGCAGGCAGGGGCTGGGCGCTGAGACTTACACTCCAGAGGTTAGTCCCAGCGAAAGGACTGGGGCTGGCTGTGGTCTACAGGTGGTGGGGGCAAATCTCCGCCGTTATCACCCCAGAGGTGGGCATGGCCCATCACCACTAGGGGTCCATGAACAGGCACCACCTGTGGCCCCATTACCTCAAGGGCACCACAGCACTGTGACCAAACACCACCTGTTGTTGCTCTCAAACCCCTGGAAGCACACCAGTCCAGGTGCTGCCATTGCTGAATGCTCCAGGCCGTGCCCACATGCTTGGTCTCTGTCACTTCCCAGGATCCTGCAACTAAGAGCAGCCTGTGTAGCACCTTCTCTGTGGGCTAAGAGAGACAGGGTCCTTCTTGCATGGTCTGCAAGTAGCAGGGGCAAACTACCGCAGTTATTACTGACTCCAGAGGGGGGCATGCCCTGCTACCACTTAGGGGTCCCTGAAAAGGCACCATTTGTCGCTCCAGTCACCTTTGAGGAGGGTATTGCAATTGAACACTACCTTTTGCTGCTTTCACTCCCCTGGGAACACACACACCCTGCTGCTGCCACTGCCAAATGCTTTGGGACCTTCTCAGTCTGCTTAGGGCCCATTACCACTTCCCAGTGCCCTACAACTAGGAGATTCCAGTGGCACCTTCCTGCAGGTCCTTGCTGCTGTTAGAGCCCTGCAACCAGGCACTGATTACCTGCCCAACTCATTGCCTCCTTCTCCTCGGAAACACACTCAGCACCCTGGGGATAACAGCCTGCTCACACCAGAGAAAGAGACAGCAAATACTCAAACTCCCATGCCAAAAATAAATAGTAACCCCCCACAAAATACAAATGGGTGCTCTTGCAAAGAAGTAAACCCCAAGACTACAGTTTGGCTTCCCTAAACTCATAGAAAAAGAAAAACATAAGCAGGATAAAGGAGCTCAGAAACCATTCCCAGTTAAAGGAACAGGAGAATTCATCTGATGTAGCAAACAATGAAACAGACCTCAGTAGTCTGATAGACATTGAGTGGGAGGTAGTGAAAATACTGAAGGAATTAAGGCTGAATATGAATGAATTAAGAGCAGAGATAAAAAGTAATGTAGATTTCGTTAGAAAGGAGCCAGAAAGTATAAGAAGGAACATAGAAAAAAATAGAAAATTCATTTGCAGAGACACAAACTGAGCTGAAGGTACTAAAGAGCAAAATGAATAATGCAGAGAAACGAATTAGTGACTTGAAAGCAGAATAATGGAAATCACCCAATTAGGAGAGCAGACAAGACAACCAAATTAAAAAAGGCAAAAGCAATATAAGAGATCAATGGAATAATATAAAGTGGTCCAGTCTACATATAATAGGAATTCCAGAAGGAGAAGTAAAAAAAAGGGGTTTGAAAATATATTTGAGGAAAATGTCTGAAAACTTTCCAAACCTAAAGGAAACTGATATCAAGATACAGGGAGCACATGCAGCAACATGGATGGAATTAGAGACACTCATACTGAGTGAGGTAAGTCAGAAGGAGAAAGACAGATACCATATGATATCACTAATAACTGGAATCTAACATACTGCACAAATGAACCTTCATGCAGAAAAGAAAATCAAGGACTTGGAGAACAGACTTGTGGTTGCCAAAAGGGTGGGGGAGGGAATGGGATGGTAGGGAGGTCTGGGGTTAATAGCTGTAGATTGTTGCCTCTGGGCTGGAAAAGCAAGGAGATACCACTGTATAGTACTGGGAACTATGTCTAACCACTTGTGATTTGTAACCCTGTCACCACGCAGTACAGCTGGGTATAATGTAAATAAATCAATCAATCAATCAATCAATAAATAAATAAATAAATAAAAGATGCAGGAAGCACAGAGGGCCCCAAACAAGTTGACCCCAAATAGGCCCACACCAAGACATATTATAATAAAAATGGCAAAAGTGAAAGACAAAGAGAGGATTCTAAAGGCAGCAAGAGAAAAACTAAGTGTTAATTATAAGGGAACCCCCATAAGGCTATCAGTTTATTTCTCTACAGAAACACTACAGGCCAGAAGGGAGTGTCAAGATATATTTAAAGGTCTGAAAGGAAAAAATTTGCAACCTAGAACACTCTATCCAACAAGAATATCATTTAAAATAGAAGAGGAAATAAAGAATTTCTCCAACAAACAAAAGCTAAAAGCATACAGCAATACTAAACCCATTCTAGGAAATACTAAAAGGGCTTTTTAAATAAAAAAGAAGTAAGAATAAACAGGATGGAGGAAACCACAATTGGAAAACAATCACCTAAATAAGCCAGCACATAGATCTAAAAGAGGAAGAAAAAAAACCTACTGTAAAAGTGGTGATAAACACAAGGAACAACAAAAGAATACACATGAAGATGTTAAAAAAGGACTATAAAATCAGAGAATGTAGGGAAGGAAAATAAGAAATATAGATTCATTTTTTTTTTAAATAATGTGTTTGAGCCTATATGACTATCAGGCTACAGCAAGCAGATACAGGAAGGGGTTAACATACTGAAACAACAAGGCAACCACAAATCAAAACTAAACATTACATTCACAAAAACTAAAAACAAAAGTACTCAAGCACAAAATAAATGGAAATCATCCAACCGAAAAAAGACAGGAAGAAAGGAGAAACATAGAATCAACCGGAAAACAAAGTTTAAAATGGCAATAAACACATATCTATCAATAATTACCTTAAATGTCAATGGACTGAATGCTCTAATCAAAAGACACAGAGTGGTAGACTAGATAAAAAAGCAAAAACCTACAATCTGCTGCCTACAAGTGACTCACCTTAGGGCAAAGGACACATATAGATTGAAAGTGTGGGCATGCAAAAAGATATTTTGTGCCAATGGACGAGATAGTAAAGCAGGAGTGCAATCTTCATATCAGACAAAACAGACTTTAAAATGAAGACCATAAAGAAAGACAAAGGACACTACTTAATGGTTAAAGGATCCATTCAAGAAAAGGATATTACAATTGTCAACATATATGCCCCTAATATAGAAGCACCCAGATAACTACAACAAATACTAAGAGACATAAAAAGAGAAATAGATGGCATACAATCATAGTAGGAGATTTAACACTCCACTCACATCAATGGACAGAACCTCTAGGCAGAAATTCAATTAGGCAACAGAGATTCTAAATGACACAACAGAAAAATTAGACTTAATCAACACTTTCAGGACATTATATCCAAAAAAAACAGACTATGCATTCTTCTCAAGTGCACATGGCACATTCTCAAGGATTGATCCCATACTGGGGCACAAAGCTAAACTTAACACATTTAATAGTATAGAAATTATTTCAAGTACCTTCTCTGACCACAATGGTATGAAAGTAGAAGTCAACCACAGGAAAAAAAATGAGAAAAAACACACCATATGGAGACTAAAAAAACATGCTACTAAAAAACGAATGGGTCAATGAAGAAATCAAGAAGGAAATTAAAAAATACCTCGAGACAAATTATAATAAAGACACAACCACTCAAAATCTATGGGATGCTGCAAAAGCAGTGCTCAGAGGGAAATCCACAGCAATACAGGCCTTCCTCAAAAAAGAAGAAAAATCTCTGAAAATTATAAGGTGCTGATGAAAGAAATCAAGGATGACTTAAACAGGTGGAAAGACATACCATGCTCTTGGATTGGAAGAGTCAATATCATCAAAATGACTATACTACCCAAGGCAATCTACACATTCAATGCAATCCCTATCAAATTACCAAGGACCTTTTTCAAAGAACTAGAACAAAATAGTTTAAAGTTTGTCTGGAAACACAAAAAACCCAGAATAGCAAAAGACATCCTGATAAAGAAAAATGGAGCTGGAGGAATCAGGCTCCCTGACTTCAGACTCTACTACAAAGCTACAGTCATCAAAACCGTATGGTACTGACACAAAGACAGAAATATAGATCAGTGGAACAGGATAGAAAGCCCAGAAATAAATCCATGCATCTATAGTCAACTAATCTATGATAAAGGAGGCAAGAATACACATTGGACAAAAGACAGCCTCTTCAGTAAGTGGTGCTGGGAAAACTGGACAGCTACATGTAAAACAATGAAACTAGAACACTTCCTAACACCATGCACAAAAATAAACTCGAAATGGATTAAAGATCTGGATATAAGACCAGATACTATAAAACTCTTAGAGGAAAACATAGGCCAAACACTCTCTGACATAAATGATAGCAACATCTTCTCAGATCCATGTGTCAGAGTAAGGACAATAAAAAGAGAAATAAACCAATGGGACTTAATTAAACTTCAAAGTTTCTGCACAGCTAAGGAAACCCTAAACAAAATGAAAAGGCAACCCACAGAATGGGAGAAAATATTTGCAAATGATTCAACTGATAAGGGATTAATCTCCAAAATTTACAAACAGCTCCTACAGCTCAATACCAAAGAAACAAACAAGTCCATCCAAAAATGGGCAGAGGATCTAGGCAGACAGTTCTCCACAGAAGACATGCAGATGGCAAATAAACACATGAAAAGATGTTCAACATCACTCCTCATTAGAGAAATGCAAATCAAAACCACTATGAGGTACGACCTTACACCACCAGAATGGCCATCATCAAAAAGACTACAAACAATAAGTGCTGGAGAGGGTGTGGAGAAAAAGGAACCCTATTACACTGTTGGTGGGAATGCAAATTGGTGCAGCCACTGTGGAAAACAGTATGGAGATTCCTCAGAAAACTCAAAATAGAATTACCATTTGATCCAGTAATTCCCCTCTGGGCATCTATCCAGCAGACACCATGACCCGAAAAGACACCTGTACTCCAGTGTTCATTGCAGCACTCTATGCAATAGCCAGGTCATGAAAACAACCTAAAAGCCCTTCGATGGAAGAGTGGATAGGGAAGATATGGTACATACACACAATGGAATGTTACTCAGCCATTAAAAGGAATGAATTACCAACATTTATA
>PVHT020000521.1:9545315-9561677 GCA_004024745.2 Catagonus wagneri | reverse complement strand
CAAATTCTGTAAAATTGACTTGTGATGATTTATGCACACCTATAATTGAAATAAAATCCATTAAGAGAAAAAAAAAAAAGAAAAGAAAAATCTCAAATCAACAATTTAACCCATCACCTAAATGAATTAGAAAAAGAAGAACCAATGAAACCTAAAGTCAGCAGAAGGATGAAATCATAACGATCAGAGAGGAAATCAATAAAACAGAGATTCAAAAAACAATAGAAAAAGAATCAGTAAAACCAAGAGCTGGTTCTTTGAAAAGGTAAACAAAACTGACAATCAAAATTCACCAAGAAGAGGAGAGAAAAAACCCAAATACACAAAATAAGAAATGAAAAAGGAGAAATCACAATGGATACTAAAGAAATACAAAAAAAAAAAAAAAATAAGAGAATACTATGAACAACTGTGTGCCAACAAATTTGGCAATCTAGAAGAAATTGACAACTTTCTGGAGGCTGACAACTGAATCAACAAGAAATAGATCAACTGAACAGACCAATCACTAGAAATGAAACTGAATATGTCAGAAAAACACTCCCTACAAATAAAAGCCCAGGACCAGATGGCTTCACAAGTGAATTCTACCAAACATACAAAGAGGAACTTATACCCATTCTCCTTAAACTTTTCCAAAAGGCTGAAGAAGAAGGAACATTCCCAAAGACGTTCTATGAGGCTACCATCACCCTAATACCAAAACCAGACAAAGATACCACAAAAAAAGAAAACTATAGGCCAATATCTCTGATGAATATAGATGCAAACATTCTCAACAAAATTTTAACCAACCAAATCCAACAACATATAAAAAAGATCATACACCATGATCAGGTGGGACTTACCCTAGGATCGCAGTGATGGTTTGACGTACACAAATCAATCAATGTCATACACCACATTAACAAAAGAAAAGTCAGAACCCACATGATTATCTAAATAGATGCAGAAAAAGCATCTGAAAAACTCCAACATCCATTCATGACAAAAACTCTTACCAAAGTGGGTACAGAGGGGACATACCTTAACATAATAAAAGCTATTTACGACAAACTCACGGCAAATATAATACTCAAAGGAGAAAGCCTTCTCACTAAAATCTGGAACAAGACAAGGATGTCCACTCTCACCACTGTTTTCAACATAGTATTGGAAGTCCTGGCCACAGCAATCAGACAAAAGAAATAAAAGGTATTCAAACCGGAAGAGAAGACATAGAACTGTCACTGTGTGCAGATGACATGATACTATATATAGAAAACCCTAAAGACTCAACCCAAAAATACCTCAAACCAATCAACAAATTCAGCAAAGCAGCAGGATCTAGGATTAATGTTCAGAAATCAGTGGCAATTCTGTAGACTGACAATGAAATATTAGAAACGGAATATAGAAATACAATGGCTTTTAAAATTGCACCCCAAAAAATCAAATACTGGGGAATAAACCTGACCAAGGAGGTGAAAGACTTATATGCCAAGAACTGTAAAACATTAATCAAGGAAATCAAAGAAGATGCAAAGAAATGGAAAGATATTCCATGCTCCTCGGTTGGAAAAATTAATATTGCAAAAATGGCCATGCTACCCAAAGCAATCTACAGATTCAATGCATTCCCTATCAAATTACCCATGACATTTTTTACAGAACTAGAACAAACTATTCAAAAATTTATATGGAACCACAGAACACCCAGAATTGCCAAAGGAATCCTGAGGAACAAAAACCAAGCAGGAGGCATAACTCTCCCAGACTTCAGGCAATATTATAGAGCCACAGTATCAAGACAGAGTGGTACTGATACCAAAACAGACATACAGACCAATGGAACAGAACAGAGAACCCAGAAATAAATGCAGACATCTATAGTCAGTTCGTCTTTGACAAAGGAGCTAAGAATATGAAATGGGAAAAAGACAGTCTTTTCAGCAAATGATGCTGGGAAAACTGGACAGCCACATGTAAATCAATGAAACTGGAACACATACTCACACAATGCACAAAAATAAACTCAAAATGGCTTAAAGACTTAAACGTAAGACAAAATACCATCAAACTACTAAAAGAGAACATAAGCAAAACATTCTCTAATATCAGCCTTACAAATGTTTTCTCAGGCCAGTCTTCCAAACCATCAGAAATAAAAGCAAAAATAAACCAATGGGACCTAATCAAACAGACAAGCTTTTGCATAGTAAAGGAAACCACGAAAAAAAACAGAGACAACTTACCAAATGGGAGAAAATAGCTTCAAATAATGCAACTGAAAGAGCTTAATCTCTAAAATATACACACAGCTTATACAACTCAACAGCAAAAAAGCCAAGGACCCAACTGAAAAATGGGCAAAAGACCTGAATAGACATTTTTCCAAAGCAGACAGACAGATGGCCAACAAGCATGTGAAAAAATGCCCAACATCATTGATTATTAGAGAAATGCAAATCAAAACTACTATGAGGTACCACCTCACACCAGTCAGAATAGTCATCATTAATAAGTCCACAAATAACAAATGCTGGGGAGGGTGTGGAGAAAAGGGAACCCTCCTGCACTGTTGGTGGGAATGTAAACTGGTGCAACCACTATGTAAAACAGTATGGAGGTACCTTAGAAAACTATCCATAGAACTACCATATGACCCAGCAATGCCACTCCTGGGCATATAGCCAGACAAAACTTTCCTTGAAAAAGACACCTGCACCTGCATGTTCACTGCAGCACTATTTACAACAGCCAAGACATGGAAACAAACTAAATGTCAATCAGCAGACGATTGGATTAAGAAGATGTGGTGTTTATACACGATGGAATACTGCTCAGCTATAAAAAATCACAAAATAATGCCATTTACAGCAACGTGGATGGAACTAGAGACTCATACCAAGTGAAGTAAGTCAGAAAGAGAAAGATGAATACCACATGATTTCACTTATATCTGGAATTTAATATAGGGCACAAATGAATCTCTCCACAGAAAAGAAAATCATGGACATGGATAACAGGCTTGTGGTTGCCAAGAGTTATGGGGAGAGAGTGGGAGGGACTGGAAATTGGGGTTAATATATGCAAACTATAGCCTTTGGAATGGAAAAGCAATGGGATCCTGCTGCATAGCACTGGGAACTATGTCACTTGCCATGGAGCATGATAATGTGAGAAAAAAATGTATACATATATGTGTGACTGGGTCACATCAATATGTGTCATGATTCATCAGCAGAAAATTGACAGAACACTGTAAGTCAGCTATGTTGGAAAAATATAAATCATTATAAAACTTGAAAAATAAAATAAATTGGTCCTATTTCATCTAACAGTTAAATCTTTATTTTAACAAGCAGGAAAGGCGTTCCCATCATGGCGCAGCAGTTAACGAATCCGACTAGGAACCATGAGGTTGTGGGTTCGATCCCTGGCCTTGCTCAGTGAGTTAACGATCTGGTCTTGCCGTGAGCTGTGGTGTAGTTCACAGACACGGCTCGGATCTAGCGTTGCTGTGGCTGTGGCAAAGGCCGGTGGCTACAGCTCTGATTAGACCCCTAGCCTGGGAACCTCCATATGCCACAGATGCGGCCCTAAAATGACAAAAAGACAAAAAAAAAATCAACAAGCAGGAAGGAGTTTCCTAGTGGCTCAGGGGGTTAAGGATCTGGCATTGTAACTTCTGTGGCTTAGGTCACTGATGTGGTACAGGTTCAATCACTGACCCAAGAACTTCTGCATGCTGTGGACACAACCAAAAAAAAAAAAAAAAAAAAAAACAAGCAGGAATATCAGTGTCAATATCAACCATGGATGTGGGTAAGGGTGTATATAATTGCCAGTACAGAAGCTAAGGATTGCTAATTTTAAAAAACTTCATTTTTGAAAAAATTCTTCCAAATCTGTGTGCAGATATTCTTACTATAATGCTCAACCTCCGGACAGAGATGACATTCTTTTTTAGTCAACCACTGGCCTTCAGCCACATTCGGTAAAATATTAAAGAATTTAAGTATTCACATTGATAATTCATTAAGCTGACCTCTAGTAAAATGTGCATTTCTGGAGTTTAGTCTGCTTCCATGCTCAAGCTTTCCCGTGATTTATATGTTCTGCAATGAATTCTACTTTCCAATCTTCCTGTCACCAATTTTACTCTCTGATCAGTCTTTCCTATCACTCTCTCTAGAGTCTCATTTCAGTCTACCTCATAAAAAATATATTAGGTATCATCTGAAAAGACTCTCGGCTTCTGTTTCTATTCCCATCTACATGCAGACTGCTCTAACAGGCGTAACTGGCAAGGTAGCTTCTCTGGGCCCCAATGGTCCTCTGGTCTTGTGCTAATGGGTTTTTTTCCTAAAGATGCAAATAATGGCTGCCTAAATTCCTGTTTTAATTGTCTCAAAATGAGGCAATCTGGCATCCTTGCAGAGCCATAAATAATCCTCTGAAACTACTTGCAGAAATGCTCTATCAAGATGTTTTTTGGGACATGATGATAAGAAACGTTCAGTGCCAAGTTGCCACCATAAACCAGATCACATCTGTGGAAGGAGGTTTGCTGAAGAAAGCTTTTCCCTGATTCTCCCCTTTTCATTCATTCATTAATACTGTTTTACTAGGGATGTTAGGACACAAACACACTATCCAAAGAGCCAGTGCAAAGTTAGGGCTTTATGAAAATGATAGTGGGGCTTCATTTCTGCTGCAGTCAGATTAATCTTGCTAATTTTTAAAACAATACTGAGAAAGCTATATTCTATCACTATTTAAACTTATTTTTCAAAATTATCCAAAACCACACTTTAAGCACTTTGGTGATTATACTTGAAATTAGGAGAGTAATAGGGTAAATCAGAATAATAAAGATTTCCTGACTAGGAGTTCTCCTGTGGCTAAAGATTTTAAGTGAGAAAAGCTGCAAAACACAACTTCTTATCATTACTGAGTATAGATAAACAGAGAGACAAGTTTCAATCATGTAAAATATTCATTTTCACTGAAGTCTTGTTACATAATGATAAAAAATTATCTTTTTCCGTAAGAAGACCATGATGAATCCTAGAGAAGAGGGGTAGATAGAATAAGTGTCACGATTCATCATTATTAAAGTGTAGATGGTGACTGGATTATTTAGTGAGCACAGTGAGGACTCATCAGTGAAAACAGACCATTCAATTAAATATTCTTTGGTGAGTCAGATAGAAACACATTACAAAAGTACAGAACTACAGTTATCCTATTCAGCTCTGTTATTCCAGAGAATTTTATGTAAAGCATTTATGGAAGAAAAGTTTTTTTCTTTAATTTAATGATTTCTGGGGGAGACCATTAGAATGATTTAGTAATTAGTAACTTACATTATGTCTTAAGAATCTCTCCTCTCTAGAAGCACTTAATATTGAATCCATAATTTTGCCAAGGGACAGCTGATAAAATACCCATGCAAATATTTAAATATTTACCAGATTATTTTTCAAACTTTTATTTTTGTGGTTCTCTACTCAATGTTTACAAAATTTTCTGGGGCATATTTTTTTTTTCTGCATACTCTATATCAATTAATAGGAATTTATGAGCCTCTTCAAAACATTCAAGACTGAATCTACTCTCTGCTGAATATAGAAACAAATTTATCAAAAGATAATTATTACTCATGTCTGAATGAAATAAAAGGCTTTATGTCCCTTCCTTATACAACAGAAAAAAGCTGGATAAAATATTAGAAACAGCGTTTTACCTATCAGGCAACAGGCAGCACAGGATGCAATGCCTGAGTAAAGGGAAACAGATGAGGTGATCCTTCTGATTGCCTCTGCTTCCTGCCCAGAGGCAGTTTCAGGACTGTGGTGCAGGAAGAGAAAACCCATAAAGAACATGGTGGTCACTAACACACAAGGAGACAAATCAACATTTACAGTGGCAATGGTGGCTATAATCTGTGGCATAAAAATGGAGTGAGGCTGTTGCACAAAGGGAAAGGAAACAAAATCTGAAGAGGACCCCCTTAATTCTCCTGCTGAATACTAAGCAAAGCATGTGTTAAAGAAATCCATACATGGCTGGGGTACTCTACCAGACAAGAGAAGACAAAACAATTCTGAATGTTCACATATGACTGGGAATAGTTCATATTGGACCAGACAAAATAAAAAAAAAATCTCAAAAGAAATAGGTATCTAATAGCATTCTCTGAAAAATATCATCTTAATAATAATAGAGCTCAATTAGCCCTAGATTAAGGACTGCTTTGCATTGACCTAATAAAGCTTAAAAGCAAACCTCAAATGTATTAAACAAAGTGCAAATTACTTAACTACTCTGCCAAAAAAACATTCAACACAATTTAAATGAATGCAATAGTACTATTAAGCATCCAAATTTCCAGATATGCTAGGAGGCAGGAAAATGTGGCCCAGAACTAAGGTAAAGTTTAGTGAGTACAAGTCGATCCCAACATTTCAAAGGTGAAGTAACTTTTAAACTGTAAGCGTGAATTAATTTTTTTTTTAAAAACAGATATCAAGAAAAAATATGTCTTCTGTGTTTGGAAAAGAAGGGAAAAAACAAGCCTGATAAAAGAAATGAATGACTGAAAAAAAATAGAAATTCTAAAAAAAATAATAATGTATTGTAGGGTTTATATGTAGAAGTAAAATAGAATCAACAATGTAGACAATAGGAGGAGGAAAATAGTTGTGGACTAAAACAAACCATATTCATAATTCCAATAAATGTTTTTATAATGCTACCTTTAGACTAGAATAAAAGCCACATATGGAATTTTAAAGTTTGTAGCAGCCACCCTAAAAAAATTATAATATTGAGCATTTTTTCATATGCACAGTAACTACTTGTGTATCTTTTCTTAATGTGTCTGTTCAATCATTTTTCCCGTATAAATATAGGGATGCCTGTATTTTTATTATTGATTTATAGAAGTCCTCCATTCTCTCTCTGATCACTGAAATGCCTTTATCCTATTTTTTTGTTTGTTTGTTTTTTGTCTTCTTTAGGGCCACACCCGCAGCATATGGAGGTTCCCAGGCTAGGGGTCCAGTAGGAGCTGTAGCCACCGGCCTACGCCACAGCCACAGCAACGCCAGATCCGAGCCGTGTCTGCGACCTAAACCACAGCTCACAGCAACGCCGGATCGTTAACTCACTGAGCAAGCCCAGGGATCAAACCCGCAACCTCATGGTTCCTAGTCGGATTCGTTAACCACTATGCCACAGCAGGAACTCCTCTTTATCGTATTATTTGGGAGCTTATCAGATATGTTCTTCACATTAGTTTCTGATTAGAGTTTTGATTTTTACCATATTAATTATAATGTAGATATTATTTTTCTCTTTGTTTTCTTTAAATAACTATTTCACTGAGCTCACTTTTCCTCAGATTTCACTCTACTTTCAATAATGCGTTAATCTCACATTTTATCTCATATTTGATAAAATGGATAATTAACCCAATATTTTGAAAAGGAAAACAGGTGATTATCAATTGTTCATGTTTATATAACAAAATATTGTTCAAAATGATGTTTTCCTTTTTAATCTTGAAGCAAAATAACTTAATTTAGTAGAAATTTTTTTTAATGACATATGGAAGTTCACGGGCCAGGGATTGAACCCCTGCCCAGTCATGACCTATGCCACAGCTGCAGCAACAATGGATCCTTTTAACTCACTGTGTTGGGCCGAGTATCAAACCCATGCCTCCACAGTGAATGAGCCATTACAATAGGATTCTTAACCCACATACCACAACAGGAACTCCAGCAGAAACATTTTTAATACCATCTACTTTTCCCTCATTTTAGGCTTATTAATGATTCTCAAAGCCTGGGTGGCTAATTTTTCTTTTTTCACTCTCCTGCACTTTAGAATTTAAGTTGAAGGGCACACTGAGGAAAGCAACTGCTGATTGAATTTCTCTGGTCTAATGATTCTGCTAGAATGAGGAAAAACCTCCTACTTCCAAGGACTGATGATCATGGAAAGGAGAATTTTTTTTTTTCTTTCAGGTCTTCTGTTGCTAGACTCCGTGCTTGAACAGTTTCTATATAGGTCTGGGTTTGTATCTTTGCTTGCACTTTTTTCTTATTGACTTCCCAATCTGCAATTTTCCTCCGTTATTCTGCCCCTGATATTTTTGCATTATTAGGATATGTGGGCACCAACTGGACAAAAAGCACAAGAAGAGAGGTTATTCACCTGGCTGCCTCAGAAAGCAGATCACGGTCAATAGGTAAAGCGGCTTCTTACTGCTTAGTACATCAAATGGTTTCTATAATACTTATCACATCTTATTATATTTAGCTTTTTTTGGTGACTGTTGGCTTAACTTAGAGCTCATTCATAGGCTATAATACCTATCAGAGCACATTTTTTTTTTTTTTGCCAAACCTTATATTAAGCAATTCACAGGCAATATTTCTTGTAAATATTTTTTAAACATTCATAATGGACTTTATTTCAATTATAGGTGTACATAAACCATCACAAGTCAGTTTTATAGATTTTGTATCCCAAACCCACAGTGCCTCCCCCCACCCCCCAGATTGCCTCATTTGAAAAACCAAGGTTTTCCAAAGTCTATGAGTCATTCTCTGTTCTGCCAATAAGTTCATGGTGTCTTTTTAGTTTCCACATGTAAGCGGTAGCATTGGGTGTTGCTGTCTAATTTGTCTGACTGGTTTCACTTCGCATGATAATTTCTAGGTCCATCCATGTTGCTATAAATGTTGGTCATTCGTTCCTTTTAATGGCTGAGTAATATTCCATTGTGTGTATGTACCATATCTTCCCTATCCACTCCTCTGTCGATGGCATTTAGGTTGTTTCCATGACCTTGCTATTGCATAGAGTGCTGCAATGAATACTGGAGTACATGTGTCTTTTCAAGTCATGGATTTCTCTGGATAGATGCCCAGGAGTAGGATTGCTGGATCAAATGGTAGTTCTATTTTGAGTTTTCTGAGGAATCTCCATACTGTTTTCCGCAGTGGTTGCACCAATTTGCATTCCCACCAACAGTGTAATAGGGATCTTTTTTTTCCACACCCTCTCCAGCACTTACTGATTGCAGATTTTTTGATGATGGCCATTCTGGCTGGTGTATTGCTACTCCAGCTTTCTTTTGATGCCTGTTTGCATGGAATATTTTCTTCTTCCATCCTCTCACTTTCAATTTGTATGTGTCTCTAGAAGTGAAGTGGGTCTCTTGAAGACAGCATATATATGGGTCTTGTTTTTGTATCCATGCGGCTAGTCTATGTCTTTTGGTTGGGGCATTCAGTCCATTAACATTTAAGGTGATTACTGATATATATGTTCTTATTGCCATTGTATTAACTGTTTGGGGTTTTTGTTGCAGTTTAATAAAAGCAACGTTGTGGCTCAGTGGTTAATAAACCAGACTAGTATCCATGAGGATGCAGGTATGACCCCTGACCTTGCACAATGGGTTAAGTATCCCTAACCCTAGAACATTTGTACAAGTAAAATGTAGTTGCTTTTATTAAACTAGACAGAATCACAAAAAAGTTTAAAAGATCCATCTTGAAATATCAGAACTATATAGTTCTTTTTATAACCTTATTTCTTTTTTGTAAAGACACAGAGGGGCAAAAACAAAATAATTTCAGACATATCCTGCTTGAGGTGTGTGGGGCGGGTAGAGAAGAAATTCATTCAACCATTCAGTAGATTCCACCCTGTATTAATTAATGCTATGCTGCTTTCTGAGGTTAGAAATTTTATAGCTTCAAATATATTTACTTCAAGTAACTGCTTATTTACAATCAAGATGTGACTTTCTTGGAGTTCCTGCTGTGACACAGCAGGATTGGTGACATCTCTGCAGTGCCAGGACTGAGGTTTGATCACTGGCTGGCATAGAGGGTTAATAGGATGCAGTGTTACCACACCTGCAGTGTAACTGTGACTCAGATCTAATCCCTGGCCTGGGAACTCCACATGCCAATGGGCGGCCAAAAAAAGGGGAAAAAAAAGATGTGACTTTCTCAACAGTTCTGAAAGTTTTTCCATAAAAATGTTTAGGATTCTGTCACATGATATACCTGCTAAATACAACCATTTCAGAGTACACAAAAGGCCTGCTGATACTGTAGACCACCATTAACAGACTTTTCCTGTAAAGAGCCTGCCAATAAATAGTTGAAACTTTGTGGGTCATACAGTCTCTGTCACAACCTCAAGATGCACTTGTTTGGCACAAGAAGTAGAAGAAGATCAGAAAAGTGGCCATGCAAGTTGAAAGAAATCTTTAAAATTAATGACTTAAATTGTAATTGTTTCGTAGCCTTTACAGTTTTTGTACAAACATTAGTCAGTTATAAGTGTATAGGAAAATGAAAAAAAGTAAAATTAATATTTAGTATGCTATGATTCAAACACTGAAATCACTGAGAATTAAAATTTTCTATTTCTTCTTAAAAAACTTATCCTCACTGTGATAGTGTACTCTGGTTTGGGAAGATGTTACCATTAAGTAAAGGGCACTTGGGATCTCTGGGAAATGTTTCTTAGCACTGCATTTGAATTTAGTTTTCTGAAAATTAAACAAAGATTGATTTAAAAACTTGGGAAAAGTTGCAACAATGCTTGCTTTCTTCTTATTGTTGTCTAATTAAACAGAGTGGGCATCTTTTCTGTACTTCGGTGAATTTCCATGCTTCTTTCTAAGTTTGTAGCAGCTCCTAACATTTCATCCTTTACTCTTCCAAACTAATAAAATATATCTGCAAGAATTTGCTTATTGTAAAGATTTTGCCAGCATCACCTCCTCTGAGACATCTTCACCTTTTTCATCAAAACCACTTTACTTTCTATGTTAGTAAGTTTTCCTTCATCAAATACCTCTGGCTGCATGTCTAGGAGTCTCTCCAAGTGCAGCAGTGTTAACATTCTCATGGTCAGCTCTTTCTTCTCTAACTCTTTATGTTATACTCAAATTTCACTTCAAGCATTATTACTTTTTATTTTTTTATGCACCTTCATATTATTTTGGCCAGTTCTCTCAATTATCCATTTTTTAAACTATAAAATGAATGTACCACTAGGAAACAGGAAGGCAACACAACACACTTTTTGTCTCTGTGTGTCTACTGAATAGTTGTTGCTGAATGGTTACCACTTATGACATGTATTTGTTATTTGTATATTTATTCTAAGTAGCAAGTAGCAAAGTTTGTGTTTTATGTTACTATATTTAATGTTCTATGGTAACTAAAACTTGAACCATGTTCTTGGGAGACGGGTGTTATCTAATTAAACTGATTTAGCCAAAATCTGTGCACACCAGAAACATGCAAAGCAAAGACTGCCTGTACTCAACCCTAAGGAAGTGTGAAAGCAGCTGTAAACAATATGTAAACATATGGGCACCGGGGTTCCAGCAAAACTTTATTTTCAAAAAAAAAAGAGCTGGCAAGATTACCCTGAGGGCCACAGTTTGAGTCTGCTGAGTATAGGGCCCAAGCAGCAAGTTTTCTTTCACTGTTGTTTGTATTATAGAGTGAGCTTCCTACAAATTCCTTTCTTGCATAGACCCTTTTCCAATGCTGGCTTCTGTGTGACCAACTAAATGAGTAAGAGTAGTATTCCCAGTGTGAAATATGCTGTCTCCATAACTTCAGAAGCCAAACAAGGGCTGTACTTTTTTTCCTTAGTGATAAGTAGTTGCAATAACTTGTTTTTTATAATGCATGGTTATATTTGGCATATTCCAGTTAACTTCGCGTATATGGGTAGCTGAGAAATCTTCATAGGTTTTTAAATCCTACCTTCTTGATTACATGGTGTTTACAAAAGTTGCTAACGTTCTGCTTCTCATTTATCATGTCCAACTACACAATATCAAACATGTAGTGATATTTTACAGAACATCTATTGAATCCTGGCACCTTTGGACAATACTGTAATAGGGAAGAGTTAATATACCCCAGGAAAGATCATAAATATATACTCTGTTCATTTCATGTGAAAGTCAGGTGCATCTGATTCACCTTCTTGGTAGGAAAGTTTTCTTCAGATAATGACTATATATATATACCTAAAGTTATGTTAATGTGCTCTAACCACTTCCATCACACACACACATATACAAAAAGGCAATTGGAGTTACTCTTTAGTTAAATTTCTGAGAATTCATTGTCAAACTTCAGGATCCAGTGGGTTTTTATAAGAGCGACACTAGTAAGTTAAATGAGAACAAGATAGAGACTATAACTGCTGCACTCTTTAAGACCTCAAGGGTGATACTGATTTCTGCTATTCCCCTCAGGCCGTGACTCTAGGTTTTGACTTACTACTGTGACCAAGTTGTTAAGGGAACAGTTCCAGGAACTTCCTTTGGCCTTTCCCATTATTACTCTTACTTCACGGGACTCAACGAGAGAGTATGTCAATTTTAACACATAGCTTCAAAATTCTTTCACACTCTTCCCATCCTCTGTCCTTTAAATCTTAGCAGTTTGTGACTGACTTGACCAATAAGAAACAGTGGAAGTGATACTATATGCCTCTCAAGGCTAGGTCAGAAAAAGCCAAGCATTGTCTACTTGCTCCCCATGGGATGCCTGCATTGGAAGAAAACATCTACCATATAAGAAGTTTAACTACCCTGAGAATACCAAACTAGAGAGTCAGACTGCACTACTGTAGATGAGAGCCTCAGCTGAGCTCGTGGCCAAGTGCTAGCATCAACTGCTATTCAGGCAAGTGGGCCATCTTGAATATCTAATCCAGTTGAGTCTTCAGACAACTGCAGCCTCAGCCAATATCTGACTGTACCAGCATGAAAAGTCCTAAGAAAAAACTGCCCAGTTGAGCTCTTCCTGAATTCCTGATCCACAAAACATGAAAAAAAACTAAAATGTTTATTTTAAGCACAAGCTTTGGGATTATTTGTTATATGCAACAATAACATGCTAACAAGCAGTATGTGTACTTCAACTATATTTTGGGGCTCTTGGGAAATCATTAACAGGTGATCTGTGGAACAAGTGAAAGAAACTTTATTTATTATTGATTTATTTTGTACATTTACTATTCACCACCATATATTCCCAAGGCATGATTACTACGTAAACATTTATAAAATAAACTATATTTAAATATAAAAAATAAGTAAAATAAACTAATTTACTTATTATTGATTTCTCTACATTTAGTATTTACCACCATATACTCCCAAGGCATGATTACTAAGTAAACATTTATAGATTCTTTGGGGACAAGATGGGGGAATCACTACATAATTCTTATAATGTAACAGGGTGTTGGCGACCCAGTCTCCCATTCAGTTTGTGGGGTTTGGGTCTGTAAACCAACTCAGGTATAGAAACTGGGCAAGATATAATGACCTTCAGGAGTGCTTCTCTTGACTTCCTGATGAATCTCAATGGAAACTGTTTTGTTTATTTTGTTTTGTTTTATACATTAAGTAATGTCACTGCTGACTGACCATATAGCTTATTTCCATAAGCATTGTGTTCTATTAACAATCACTATAGAGATGGTTGGTCCGGTCACTGGTTTCTGTTTTGACTTTTGACACATATTTCAATAATTTTACTCATCTTTCTTCTGACAATTAAACCCTGCCACCTGGCCTCTATTCATCTGGCATTCCATCACCTTCCTATCAATCATTCCTAGCCTACAGAGGATAGCCATCACAGATATTTACAATGCTGGTGCACTCCTCACTCACATATCCCTTACCACTTTGCTAAATGAATTGTACTCAGGCTTCCCATAAGGTTTTGCAGATTAATGTACTATATGTACTCTAACTGCCTATGTTTGTGAACATTTTACCTTCCCCTATTATTGGCCAGGATATCTCTGCATTTCTATCTAGTGAGGGCAATCACTTTTTCCAGGCTTTCACAAGCCACCCTGTAGTATATTAGCACAATCTCTCAGTGTCCTTGTCAAAGTGTTATAAATTATATGTTATATAGGGAGTGTTCCTATATGTAGAAATTCTCCCTTCAATAACTTTATAGTCTAACTTACTGAGTTCAGCACCCTCAGATCCAATTTCATATATACTTTCCAGGTTCCTGACTGTAATTTTTGCTAGATTCTACAGTTTATTTGCCACTTAATCTCTTATTTTTTTCTTTAGCAGGAACTTTCTCAGCCAACTTACCCTCCAACTTGACCTCAGTTGAGAGTATTCTGGAAAGGAGCAGAAGTGGGAGGATAGTCTGAGGAAGACATGTGTTTTCTTGCAAACAGAGGTGTCTGCATCACCATTAAGCATGGATAGAATGCTAGTACCTGAACAAGGATGAGTGGAGCACTTCTGAATGCACAGAGAGCTTAACATAATGTTAGTGTCAAGGTTTTAGAAATCATCGACCCAAATATCATTATCCTTAATCTCAGAGTTCTACTCTTTCCTCATCAAAGCTCAGCTCATAGCATAGGTGACCTGTTGGGGTTCCTCTACCTTTCTAATCCAATCCTGAGCCTGTTCTTCAACATTTTCTGCTCTCTATTATTAGAAAATGAGTATTTTAAGATATTGTCAAGGAGGCCTTACAATTTTAATATATCTCAAAGAAGAGTCAACATATCTACCTTTGTCTTTTTCCAATGTATTGGTTCTACGCAGCAAGAGTCCTCTAATTCCATACAGTATAATGATTACTTCTTGTTTACTTTTAAATTTCCTGAGATATTGTATTGTCTGTGGACAGAAAACATGTACTTTCCACTTGTTAACAACTGGTAAAAAGTTCAACCATTGCATGCTATAGCATATCAGGGCTTATCAGTACTTCCCCTACTACCATAATAGGATTCACAAGGCAGGTCAACAGGAGATGGCCCAGACCTAATAACTCATCTTACAGTTTGCTCCATAGTATCACCCTGGACACCGAATGACTTAGGTCAGCATCCTCAGAAACAGTATCTAAGATAGGTCTTTGCATGCAGAAGCTGTACTAGGGTGGATATATTGGGACAAAACCTGTAAGGAAGTGAAGGGAGCACTCCTAGAGAGAAGGAGAAGTTGAATGTGATACTGATGCAAGAGAGGTCTCAGCTAGCCCCAAAGGCATCTATGGAATGGGTTTGTCTTTCAGAATTGCCTCAAATTAAAGTAATAGTTCCAGGCCTCCACACCCTCTCCAGCATTTGTTATTTGTGGAATTATTAATGATGGCCATTCTAAATGAAGTAAGTCAGAATGAGAAAAACAAATACCGTATGATGTCATTTATATCTGAAATATAATATATACACAAAAGAACTTTCCATAGAAAAGAAGATCATGGACATGGAGAACAGACTTATGGTTGCCAAGGAGGAGGAGAAAGAGGAGTGGGATAGATTGGGAATCTGAGGTTAATAGATGCAAACTATTGCCTTTGGAATGGATAAGCAATGTATAGCACTGGGAACTATGTCTATTCACTTATAATGGAGTCTGATAATGTAAGATAAAAGAATGTATACATGTATGTGTAACTGGGTCACCTTGCTGTACAGTACAAAATTGACAGAACACTGTAAACCAGATACAATGGAAAAATTAAAAATCATTATAAAAGAGAAAAAAATTTTAAAAAGCCGTCTTCAAGCAGAAATAAGGCTCCTATATGCCAGCACAGAATAGTACAGTAACCAGAAGAAAAATAATACAACTGGGCATTTCAGAGAGAAAGCCTAACCAAAGCTTTAAAGAAATGCAACCCTTATACTTTCCAATTAGAGCTCTCATCACATACTTTGTGGAACAGAAATCAGAGCATCACTGAAGGCTGTATCCAAAGGGGAAAAGCTAGCATTTTCCTGCTCCTAATGTCTGGACAGATGTAATATCAATTTATAATCCATAGTGAATAGTTCTCAAATTAATGAATGCCTCTGGAATGCTTAGGCTTATGTTTCTCAGCCTTGACTAGGCCAACTCTGACCAATTGTGGGAGTCAGTTTTCTGCAGTGCAGAATAGACAAGATCAGATAGCTTTCACATACAGCTATAGTTGTCTAAGTATTAGCTTGATTCTGTCTAGATTGGCTACTTTTAAAATGCATAACTGCAATGACAAGGATTTTGATACAGTTAACTGTTAAAAACATTTAAAAAACAATTTGGAATGAAATTAAGATAAAGTACATTGAGAGAATCAGAAATATTTTAGAAACATAAAAGTTTACAAAGTATTTTTATTTTCAAGAATTTGGGGAGAGGCGGCAAGATGGCGGAGGAGTAAGAGGTCGCGCTCTCCCTCTCCCACAAATACATCAAAAAACGCATCTAAATATAAAACAAGTTGGACAAATCATCATCTGAATGCTGATCAATTTAAACCTCCAAAAACT
>PVHT020000521.1:9519845-9544315 GCA_004024745.2 Catagonus wagneri | reverse complement strand
AATGCAAAAATAAAAAAAAAAAAAAAAGAATTTGGAGAGAAGAAACATCAGAATCTTTCTTTCTCTAGGTTATAAGCAATGTGGGGACAGGATTTCACTGTATCTTCTTCACTTTTGTAGTCAAGTTAATTAGCAGGCTTGACACTCACTGATACTTGTTCAGTGAAGTTAACACATGGCTCAGCACTATTTCAATATAATTGTCTTATGGGTCTCCAAAGCCTTGTGTCTCTGATTTTCTTAATTTTAAAACTTGTTTTGCTTTGACATTTGGCTTTAGTCTTGTCATATCCCTCTCTTCCCTGTTTGAGACCTGTCTTATACAACTCTGGCTATTTTATGTCATTTCCTACCTCCTACTGCCTGAGACAGGTCTTCCTTCAGAGTTTTCCTCCTGTCTTAAGTTCAGCTAAGGCTTTTTACCATACAACATTGACCTTCAAATCTGTGCAATGTAGCCCTTTTCTTCTCTACTGATTGAAAGGAGAAGGAAAACATTTTCCACCCTGTCAGCTCTTTGCTATCCTTCATAGATTTCCATTGCTTATAACTTTAGCTGTCTAAATTTAAAGTCATGCTTTCAATTCAGAAATTCAGAAAGTATAAGTGAACGACCAGGGTCATTTAACTAGTACAGACAGTTTATGAAGAATTATCAACTTTTAACGATATCATCGTGTAACAATTTCATTTGTGCAAATACTGCTATGTAGTGAATATCTTAATGTGCTAAAATTGTCAATAAACTTATAGTCATTTCTCAGTAATTAGACAGGTTTCATTTCCATATTTCATATGCGGTCCCATTATTTTTTTACATTTATATTTTATTTTCTCTGGGGAGAAACACAAGCAGCATAGGGAATTTCTGAGGTTAGGGATTGAATCTGAGCTGCAGCCGCCAGCTATGCCACAGTCACAGCCAATAGCAGGATACAAGCCGCATCTGCATCCTACATCACAAACCTACACCACAGCTCAGGGCAACGTTGGATCCTTAACCCACTGAGTGAGGCCAGGGATCAAAGCTGCATCCTCATGGATACTAGCTGGTTCATTACTCCTGCTGAGCTACAACAGGAACTCCTTGTTCCATTATTTTGAAACTAAAACTCACATAGACTAATTTCAAAGCTTTATTCTCCCTCCCACCTTGCCAGGTAAAATCTCTTGTGGCTCTAGTGTTTTGAAGGAGGAGCAGAGAGAGGAAAGATGTGACAGTATCACTATTTACACATTCCCTTTCTTCCTTTTAGAGTGTGAGTTATTCCAATTGGAAGGAGGAATGGAGAAGGAAAATTAGAGTGTTCCTTATTTAACTGAGAGAGGTGGCTACCTGGTTGGGTTGATTATTGATGTTTCCCTGGATAACTGAAACCAGGTACTCATACTATGTAGCAGTTACCTAAATGTTGGCTTTCTTGGGAAGCATACATATTGGGTATTAAGAATCTCTTCCAAAGTGGTATTCAAAGGCCCAATATCCTAATGTCAGAGATAAGGCTCTAGTTTGTTCTAACTCCAGGTTCACTCATTCCCACTAGCAGCAGTCTATCCCAGGGCCTCTTTTCAATGAAGTCCCTTCTGTCTCTTCAGCATACACTGCCAAATGGTGAGGGTACAAGAAGCCCTATTGAGCTCCCTCTTTCTTAGCAGTGCCATTTCTTCTTAATTCTCTCTGTCTGGCTATGTAGATAGGAGCGCAAAGTCAAGTGTTGGGCCTCAAGCAGATGGCCAATGGAAAACAAAATTCTTTCTTTTGGGTACCCATTCTTAAGAAGCCATCCTGCTGGCTTTGGAAAGGAAAACACTCTTCTCCAATATCATTCAAATCTATTTTAATTGTTTTTCATTTTTTTGATAGAGCTAGCAGTCAATTGGTTCTGTTCATTTATAAAGAAAATCTAGTCCAATTAATACAAAACTGTTGTAATTAATTATTGTCAATAGAAAATTATCTACCAAATGAATTAACATCACAGAAAATGGTTTCCAATTATTTGGTATCATAAAAAGTATTATTTCAAAGGTATCTTTTAAGATATATTTATCTACATGTGCATATATTATTGATGTGTTATGGAATATGGTTTAAGCACTTAGTTTATTTATTTCACTTCCTAGAAGTGACTAGTAAGCAACCTGAGACTATCATGTCTGATCAAGATGAAAGAACATGCAAATCAGTTTGATGCATAAAAATGCATAGTGGAAAACAAATCGAGCAATGATAAGGGAAACTAATCCCATCTATGTTTAAATACAATCCCTTACTTTTCCTTCCCTTCCATTTCTTGTTCCCTTTATGAAAATAAAAAATAGTCCACCAGCATGAGATGGGGCTGAGGACAATACGTATCCACTCCAAAGGCAGAGGCAGAGTGCTTAGAATGGGAAACTGTAATCAGTAAGGGTTTGAGAATATTCCAAAGGAAAGAGGTCCAGTGAAGGGGATCAGAACCAAGCATGCTGAAGAATGCCCACTGAGGTGGCAGTTTGATGTGGGATCTCAGAAACAACACACGGTAAGGAGGGTATCCACATGGGATTACAGTTAGTTACAGGATTTCTTATACAAGCAGAGTGAGAAGTGTTTTTACATGGTACAAAGGGAGAGACCTGTGTGGGATGCTGGCTCCCAGGAGAGAAGAGGAGGATATCAACTGGGATTGTGGGAGATTTCAGAGCTCCAGGGAAGGCATGCATACGGCAGGCAGGGGGTGGCAAGGTTATCTAGCATGGGGTGGTGAAGACTAAGAAGGGTAAGGAGATGGTTAACTCTGTGCAGTATCAATGTTTGTGTGTTCTAAGCGGGGGGGGGGGGGATTCCACTGTGTGTGTGAAGAAGGAATTTAGCATAGAGAATCAGACCATAAACAGCATGAGGAAGATGCATTCTGACGGGTATTGTTTTGTTCTGTTTCTCTTTTTTGGCTGCCCGGGCTGTACAAGCCCAAGTGGGTTGAGGAGAATATCTACATGGGATGACTACCTAGCATGGATGTTATGACTCTAGCCAAGTGAGAGTATCTCTGCCTTGAAGTCCGTATGTCCAGAGGTAATGGACCCTAGGTGTAGTGGGACAATCCCACTCAGGGAGCTGGAGCAAAGATGGGTAGAGGAGGGTATTCATATGTAACGGGTAGAGCCCAAGTGAGACAAGAAAGTCATCTGTGCATCAAGAGTATGATAGCATAGTCTGGAATTCAGTTACACTGAGGGACATTGATCATATAAATACATAAATTAGGTAGAGATTATGGGAACTGGGTTTCCTATCATTAGAAAAGAAAAAGAAAAATATAGAAAGGGAGAATATTAGTGTGAACTCTATGGAATTATACTGAAATTAAAGGTGCTTACGTGAACTCATTATTTTCAATATAAAAAGAAATATAAAAATATATAGAGATTAAATATGGGTTTACATATGAGTTCCCTGGATTTTTCTACTGAGACAGCCTGGAACCAAGGACATCTCAATAGTAATAAGCACATCTTACACCTGGACCTTGGTTTCTTAATTCTAATTACCCCTAGAAGAGCTAGGATTCCTTGAAAAAAAGTCTGATCTACAGGTAGAGCATTTAGGGACATGAGCCTCAAACATCATCTTGTACCAGAAAATAATAAAAGGTTCAAATAATGAAAGGGCATGCCAAAAGAACACAGAACATAGCTTGGAGGTTTCCGCTGGCCAAATCTGAGACAACTAAGACTTGAAATAAATAATGATGTTAATGGATGGCAGCCCACTGAATAAAACTGGAAGCCATAGTTTCTAGTGATATACAATGAATAGAATATTGGGATGGTGAAGACTATCACTTTCATCAAATGATGTAACATAGGACAAACTGAAATTTTGGGTAATTAGATGCAATAAGGTGAAATATCACTTCTGTGATATTCCCAAAATGTATAACCTGAATCTAATTGTGAGTAAACATTGGAGAAACTCAAATTGAGGGACATTCTATGAACCATCTGCCCTGTGTCTTTGAAGATGCAGTGTTACAGAAGCCAAGGAAAGACTGAAAAATGGTTTCATAATGAAGAGGACTAAAAGATTCAATGTAGTACAAGATCCCAAATTAAATTTTTTTGCCATTAAGAACACTTCTGAAACAGTTGGTAAAACTTAGATGGCATTTCAAGTTTGTTTAGTAAATGGCAGTAATATGTTAATGTTAATTTCTCAAATTCAATGGTTGTATTGTGCTCTGTAAAAAACAAAATATCGTTGATTCAAAAGTTACACAGTAGGAGTTCCTGTCATGGCTCAGTGGTTAGCGAATCAGACTACCATCCATGAGGATGTGGGTTTGATCCCTGGCCTCACTCAGTGGGTTAAGGATCCGGCATTGCCATGAGCTGTAGTGTAGGTTGCAGACACATTTCTGTGGCTGTGGCGTACGTAGGCCAGCAGCTTCAGCTCTGATTGGACCCCTAGCCTGGGAACCTCCATATGCCATGGGTGCAGCCCTAAAAACACAAAAGACAAATAAATTAAAATAAAATAAAATAAAATAAAATAAAATAATATAAAGTAAAAAATTTACACACTAAATTATTGAGAGAGTGATGGAACAACATGTAAACAATTCTTTCAGTGGTAAAGGGAAAGCAATTTGCTTGTGCTATACTTAACATTTTTCTATAACTTTATTCAAATAGTAAATTAAAGAATAAAAAATAAATCAAAATGTTCCAAAAATGTACTGACTTAACTGAGAAAGGAAAGAATAACTGAATATTCTATCCACTCTGCATATAATAGTGTAATGAAGGCTATACAATAAAAGAACTACAAATTTGGGGCCAGATAGCTTCAAGAACTTCTAAGTTTAAAATACTACGTGAAATTGAACAAGTCTACTTCAGGCCTAAGTTTTCTTCACACAGCATGCAACACCAGTGCTAACGTTCTTAACATGAGCTCCTATATTTGAGCTAAAAGGCTCAAAGAGGTTGTTTGTGAAAACATTTTGTAGACAATAAGAAAGGTCAGTTAATATCTAGTAATAAGATTAAGCTGGGCTCAACCTGTGCTATTTGAGTTTATTGCAAAATTCCTGGTGTGTTTGTTCAAAATCAATTCAATTTCTATTCAACTGATCTTACTATTTGTCTGATCTATATCATAATCCACAGCTGAGCCATATTGCTCAAAGTGGTCTATAAGAATTTACAATATTCTTCTAAGTATTATCAGCACACTGCATTGATGTTCTCTAACTCCAGTTGTCAGATATTTCCTACACATTCAGCCAAGCACGGCTATATTTCTGCAAGTAACTGCTTCCCGGTAAGTGAGTTGGCTAAAGTCAGACGTTTTTTCTGGCAAATCTAGCTAATTTTGAATTAAGAGCACTTATATTTTATGTTAATACAAGTCAATCAATAAATTTTTCCTCTTTATTTTGCAGTAATCTTCTGTAGTAAATACAGAGGAATCTGTGTGTGTGGCTTTTGTTGTTGTTTTTGAAAGGTACTATTTTTAAACATTTAGAAGATAGGAAAATTAAGATCCAGTGAGAGAATTGGTTTCCTTAAGAACACATCCTCTGATCTCTGTATAGACTATATAATTATGATCTTTCTGTGAACACTGACTCATACGCAATTTGTCTCTATCTTAATGCTACAAGGAGGGTCTGTCAGAGGGTATGGTAATTCCCCTCAAACAAAAATAAGTTGTGTTTTAAATATGCTTTAATCAGATGTCTGTTGACACAGTTTGTTTGTTCTTTGTTAAACCATTAACTCTTAACTAGAGCACATAAAAGTATCATTCTGAGACATGTTGGGGACTGAAGGAAAAAGAAAAAATTCAAAAATACTATTTTTATTGAAAATTTTGATATTGGCTTATCAATATTTGCATTAGTTTTTTTTAAATAATTCATTAAAATATATTTATTTTGATTACTAACATTTTGAGTTCCTCCTTAAACTTTGTGTTCTAAGAAAAGTAGCTTCATTTGCTTCAACCTAGTACTAACCCAAGCCAGAAGAATAAGGTTGATTATAAAGCAATGTTTTTAATCTGAAAAGATAGATATATGCACCCCTACATTCATAGTTCATCTTAGCATTATTTAAAAGAGCCAAGATATTGAAATGACCTAGAGTGCCCAGCCACAGATGAGTGGTTAAAGTAAATGTGGTATACATATATATAATGGAATAATACAGACCATAAAAAGAAGATGGAACTTTGCCATTTGGTACAACATCAACGGACCTTAAAGATATTATTCTAAGTGAAATCAATTAGATGAAGACAAATACTTCATGATTTCACTCATATGTGGAATAAAAAACAAACAAAAATAAAATAAATGAACAAACCAAATAAAAACTAACACAACATACGGATAACAGAGTAGTGGTTACCAAAAAGAAGGGCATGGTAAGGATAAAATGGTAAAGGGGATTGACTGTATGGTTACAGATGGAAAATAAAATTTTGATGGGGAGTACAATGTAGAATATACAGAAGGAGAAATATAATATTGTAGACACGAAACATATAATGTTATAAATTATCATTAACTCAAAAATAAACATAAAACATAGTTTGTTATCATTTTTATTATATGAGGTCTATATTGTCAAGGCTCTATCAGTGAGACTTGTCTACTCTGTTACCCTGGTCCTCATGGATGCTAAAACATACATGCAAGCAAATATATGTTTGTGTGTAGATTCCTCTGCAGAAACTTATGACATTATAAGAAAATATTTCAAATATTACCCTATCATCCACCAGAAAGATGAAACTGAATGGAAGAAGCCTGAGAAAACATTCCCCATAAGAACTCATTTCTCTCTAACAAAACATAAACTACAATAGATAGTAACTCACTAGTTCAAATGTTCCCATTCCACAAGAAAATTGCAAGGAGAAGGAGTCTGTACCAACAGACTGGTTTAGAATTGTAATCTCACTTTTTCTCAGTTACCATTTCCTTTTTCTTTTGTAAAAGCTTAAAGAACTCCACTTGCCCATTTATCTTGTCATTCACTCATTCATTCAAAAAGCATTTTCTGAGCACCTACAGAGCACACAGAGGAGCTCAGGGAAGACTTTTAAGAAGTGATATTTGAACAGCATGTTCAGAAACAAATAGGTGGTCCAAGACTTCATAAGGGCAGAAAGAGTCACTTAATGTAGCAGAATTAGGCATCTGAGACCACAAAATTTTCTAGAAAATTCTACATATAGAATAGCTAGATAGCAGCATGTGGTGTTTGGGCAAAATATGAGTCTAAAGAGGAAGTCAGAGGTCAGTTTATGGATGTGTAGAAAATGAGAAAGTCTTGTCACATGGATAATAGACTATTTAAGCAATTTGATTTTCATGCACCTTGGACTTTGTGTTTCTTCATTTAGGCTTTGATGAGCTATTTTAATCTGAAGGCTTGTAGCTTCATCAAATTTGGAAAGATTTTGACCATTATTTCTTCAAATATTTGTCGTTGCCTCTGCTGCTTCTCTCCCCTCCCTTGAGACTCTAATTCCATAATTATAGGCTGTTTGATGTTGCTCAGCTCACTAATCCTCCATTCAACTTTTTAAAATAAACTTTACAACTGTTTATAGAAAAGTCACAAATACTGTATAGGGAGTACTCATACACACCACATCCCGTTTTCCCTATTACTGACATCTTACATTAACATGCAACATCTTAAATTATATCTTCTGTCTGTGTTTCATTTGACATAGTTTCATTAGCAATGTCTTCAATTTCACTTATCTTTTCTTTGCAGTATATAATCTACTATTAATCCCATCCAATGTATTTTTCACTTCAGACATTTATATTTTGATACTTAGGAACTGATTGTCTATTTTTACATCACATGTCTCTGCTTTTAATATTCATGTTTCTGGAGTTCCCTTCGTGGTGCAGTGGTTAACGAATTCGACTAGGAACCATGAGGTTTCAGGTTCGATCCTTGGCCTCATTCAGTGGGTTAACAATTGGGCGTTGCTGTGGGCTGTGGTGTAGGCCGGCAGCTGTAGCTCTGATTCATCCCCTAGCCTGGGTACCTCCATATGCCGTGGGTGTGACCATAAAAAAAAAACATAAAAAAAAAAGTTCATGTTTCCTTCTATCTTCTTGCAAATACAGAATATATTCATAATACTGGTATGAGTTTCTTTGTCTAGTATTCTATTATTCATATCTTTTTTGTTGTGGTTGTTCTGTTTCTATTGGTTAATTTTTCTTATTATGGCTTTATTTGCCTGATTTCTTTGCATACATGATTTTTTTTTAATGTCAAGCGTAGTGAATGTTTCAATTGAGTGCTGAAGTTTCTGAATGCCTTTATATATTTTAAAATATTATTCCACATGCAGCTAAATTAGTTGGAAACAATTTGGTTCTTTTGAAGTTTGCTATGGTAGGTGGATCCAGAACAGGATAGTTTTAACATATCCTCATAATTAAGGCACTATCTTTCTGATATTGCTAAGTATCACATGCAGTTGAAGGCCTTTCTATGTTGTCTACTGAGAACAAACTAGTCCAATCCCTGGGTGAACTCTGAGCATTGTTCTGTTAAGTTCCATTCCAATGGTCCTTTCCCCAGCTAGTTCATGTGCTGATCATACTCAGGCATGTATATTAACTCATCAGGTTTCACAAGGGGAAATCTCTGCATATCTCCAGATCTCTCTCTCTCCATCTCTGTTTCTGTCTCTCTCTGTCTCTCTACCCACCCCGCAACCCATCAGCTAACTCTTGACACTCTACCTTGCAAATTATACCCACCTTAGCCACCTTAGAAACTGAACTGAGTCTCCCAAGAACATTTCTAGAAATGTTTTCTACACAGTATCAAGGAGCCATCAAAGAGCTCACTTCATTCTATTTTTCTTCTCTCAAAGATTATCATCTTGCTAAGTCTATGGTACCAATGTACATTATTTGATATATTTTGTTCCTCCATTGTTTAATGTAGAAGAGTAAATTTGGTCTCTGTTATGTTCATATGGGTATTAGATATATAAACAGAAACTTTAATTCTTTTTACTAATACAAATAAAGAATTCAATTGTTTGACCATTAATCAATTACATTTTGTTTCAATTAATTGATATTTATGTCTTACTTCATGTACACAAAAGACAAAGTGATCCGTTATGGTTTTTTTTTTCAACTAGAATTCTAAGAGAAAGCAGCTGTATTTTCAGAGGGTATAGGAATGTGCAAGCACTGTCAATGGGGGAGATGAGTAGAAAATTAGGACACTTATTTGTTTTGGGTGGTTTTAAAATCTGCTTCTTCATGCTTTACCATTGTCATATGTATTAATTGAGAATCTTTAGTTGAAAGTAAGTTATTTTATTTCCATGAACTCTCATTGTTTTTAATGAATTGAAAAACAACATGGGAGTTCCCGTCGTGGCGCAGTGGTTAACGAATCCGACTAGAAACCATGAGGTTGCGGGTTCGATCCCTGCCCTTGCTCAGTGGGTTAACGATCCGGCGTTGCCGTGAGCTGTGGTGTAGGTTGCAGACGCGGCTCGGATCCTGCGTTGCTGTGGCTGCGGCGCACGCCAGTGGCCACAGCTCCGATTAGACCCCTAGCCTGGGAACCTCTACATGCCGCGGGTGCGGCCATAAACCTGCGGCCATAAAATGTGAAAAGGCAAAAAAAAAAAAAAAAGAAAAAGAAAAACAACACGCATTTATCTTTGATTTTAATGCTGGGAAATTCTCTATTTAATTCACAATCAGGGTGTTAATTGATGCTACTAAACTACCAGAATTATAATAATTCCTTGACATGTGAAGCAGTTGATTGAAATTCTTTTTTTAAAATCAGCAGTATATACAATCTGAATACATTTTCTGATGATTTGGAAAAGAGTCAATAATAAAATGGATCTGTGACACTGGGTAAAGCTTAGATTCTATTTTGATAAACAATAAAAAAACTCACATTTAAAGGTAAATATGGAAAAATAAATGTCATATCTATAATCTGTAATTGGAACAAAAATTATAATTATTTTGAGAAAGTCAACTTTTATTTTACAATATTTTTCAGTTTGCCTTATAGATGATTATTGAATGATAAAATAGGTAGGTGATTATATTTTTTCAGTCAAAAATAAGCATGATGTTGCCATCTAATTTCCTTGACTAACTCCTATGGCAGGTTCAATTTTGTCAGGAATGATAAGGATTCATTTCTCCTTGTCTCAAAATGTTTATATCACCAAAAGGTAAGAAAAAGATATTCCAAGGAAGCTGACCATGTAAAGCTTAATGGATTATTAATTAGTCTGCCAAGTTTAATTTTTGATCAAGAAAAAAAGGTAACACTTGAACACATTTTAATTAGCCCATTTTAAATTCTTCCATTATTGCCATTGAAGATCTGAAAAAATAAGAATTTCAACAAGTGATGCCATTTTTTTTTTTTTGCATTTCTCCAAAGACATGATCATTGAGATTACTATGGTGGATAGCACAATATATCCAGAAAGTATTAGACAATAGGAAGCAATCCTTCTCCTAATTTTTGATTTGCTTCAGTCCACATTAGGAATGCATACGGTAGTTGTCATTCACCCTAAAATCTGTGCTGTCACTTGAAATATTTCAGAAAGTTTCATGCTTCTGTTATGCCACCAAGAAAAGTTTTACAAAACAGCATGCTTTCATTCATAGTGTTTTCAAAAATATATCTTACAAATGCCAGCAACTGAGCACAACCTGAAACATCTGTGGATATGTCCATTATGGGGCAAAGTAATCACTTTCCATTCTCTTAAAAACCAGCTATTAACAGGCATTAATTGCCATATCACTTACATGGTTTAGAACAGCAGCATTTGACAATGGCACATGTGTTAATTTGTTTACCACATCTGGTTCTTTTTCAGTGAATGCTGTCTCCATGGCAGATGGCGACAGAAGAGTAGTTGCAATTCCTTAGTTTAAGAAGGATCTGAGCTATGATAGTTATAGTATGCATTTAATGATTAAATTTTATATTAAAACCTATGTGTAAATTTCATCAAATTTCTGGTTTATCAGTTCCATAATCTAGGTTTTGTCTTACTTTTAGAAATATACATGTTGACTGTACAATAACAAAGTAATGTTAGAGGCTATTTCCATAGGTCAAAACTTTAAAATACATACCATGCCTGTCTTGAAAGAGATGAGCATATTGATATCTTCTCTTCCTCAAGTGATCTAAGAGCATCAAAGTTCACTCTTTCTTAGAATATTAAATATTATCAGTTTCTAACACCTAGGGCCTTTGAAATCATATGAATTCCATATGATTGATTCAGGAACAGTGAAAGGCTATTGTAGTCTGAGAGCGAAAATGCCACATTGGTCCTTTTTTCTGTTTCTTGATGTTTCCTTTTCAGTTTACTTACATACATTAGTGTCTCTCTCCCTCTTCTCTCTCTCTCTCTCTCTCTCTCACACTCACACACACACACACACACCTGCAATGAAGACTCTATCAGCCTGGAAGAAAAGATTTACACAAGAATTCTATCAAATATTTACTCTCAGGAAATCCCTCTGGAATTCATATAATTCTTTTGTGGCTTCTATCCACTGGCTCTACTCCAACTTTGAAAGCTATTCTACATTTCTGATGTTTGATTTTGGCAGCTTCCTCTGTCTCACTGTATATATCAGATGATGAATTCTCAGTTTGTTTAAATCCTCTTCCTATCCTACCCTTTAAATGTAATTGCTCCCACTAACAATATCAAAACACAAATGCTTAGCATAATATTTGCAAAATTATGATGGACAATTTTCTTAATGTATCTTTTCTATAAACCAAACAAAATGACGTTACATTTGCCATGTCCAAAAAAAAAAAAAAATACCTTCCATGATATCATAGCCCCCATGCTGCTGTCCTACCATTTCTCTACCTCTCTTTAGAGTAAACATGCAGTTGCCTATTTTGCAGTCTCCAATTATTTTCCTGTCATTTATTTTGAGCCTCTTTAATCAGGGTTTTGCCTATAGCTCCAACCATCATGGACCTTATTTCAAGAACATACAAACAGCTCATGCAGCTCAACAAGAAAAAAGCAAACATCCCTATAAAAAATGGGCAGAAGACCTAAATAGACATTTCTCCAAAGAAGATATACAGATGGCCAATAGGCACATGAAAAATGTTCAACATTGCTAGATATGAAATGCAAATCAGAACTACAGTGAAGCATCACCCCACACTAGTCAGAACAGCTATCATCAAAAAGTCAACAAATAACAGATGTTGGAGAGAGTTTGGAGAAAAAGGAGCCCCTACATTGCTGGTGGGAATGCAAATTGGTGCAGCCACTTACATAGAAAACAGTATGACAGTTCCTCAAAAAACTAAAAATAAAGTTACCATATGATCAAGCACTCCACTTCCTTGGCATTTATCTGGAGAAAATTCTAATTCAAAATGATGTATGCACCCCAATATTCCTATCAGAACTATTTACAACAGCCAAGATATGCAAGCAACCTCAATGTCTATCAACAGATGAATGGATAAAGAAGATGTATGTATATGTGTATGTGTGTGTGTGTGTGTGTGTGTGTATCAGCATGTACATTCATATATATATATATGTATATATATATATATATGAATGCTAATCAGACATTTAAAAACGAATATTACTCAGTCATTAAAGAAGAATGAAATAATGTCATTTGAGGAACATGGATGGACCTGGAGGTTACCATACTAAGTGAAGTCAGAGAAAGATATATATTATTTGATATCACTTATAAGTGGAGTCTAAAAACTAATACAAATGAATTTATTTGTAAAACAGAAACTGACCCACAGACCAAGAAGGGGGAAGAAGTGAATAAATTAGGAGTTTGGGATAAGCAGATACATACTGTACATAAAATAAACAACGAGGTCCTACTGTGCAATAAAGGGAACCATATTCAATATCTTACAATAAACTATAATGGAAAAGAATCTGAAAAAAATACATACGTAACACAAACTAACACGACATTGTAAATCGACTATACTTCAATAGAAAAAATAAAAATTTAAATTAAATATACTTCAATAAAAAAATAAAAATTAAAATTAAAACTTAAAAAGATGAATTAAACTGAACATAAAACCCCACCAAATCCGCAAACTTGCAGCTTCTATAGTTTTCCTCATTTCAGTAATTTCAAAAATTTTGTTATTAAACCTCCTTGCAAATGTTTAAAGATCCAAAAGCAGAAAGTATCAGAAATAAAAATTTTGGAAAGGATATTTACTGTCCCAGGCGATGGACACAGCTTGAAAAATATCCAAATGAAAATGTGGATTTGTAATCATACTATACACAGAGTAATTAAAATATTTAAAGTGAATGTAATGACTAGAGAAAAACAAATGGAAGAAGATGTAGATTAGAATTAAATCCTGAGGCATGCAAACACATTTTAATTTATAAAAGTGATAATGTGTTTGTTGGAAAAATAGTATTCGGCAGAATCGCTTCTAGGTAGATTACGCTGTTTGGTCTGGAAAAAAAAAATTTAGTAGAAAGTAAGACTCCTTTAGGGACTGAAAAATGGAAGCATGTGCAAAATAAGGAAAAACCTTTAGTAAAGAAGGGGGATGACTGGTCTTTGTCTCTGATGAGATAAGAAATATTAAAAATTAAATGGAAATAAGGAAGATGGCTGAAACTTTCGGTACCCATGGATATCTGTATTTCCTACTGGCCATTCATTCATTCCTAAAGATATACGTATCACCTACCTACTACATGCCAGTTTCCATAAGAGATAAGAACACAGTTGCTAAAGAAAAGTGACCCCTGAGTTTACAGTTTAAAACCTTTAGAAGTATGTATTTTAAACAAACAACCGTATTTTAGCCTTTTGTAAGAGATGTCCTACAGAAAAAAATAAATAAATGCAATGCTATATTTTTTAAGAAATGATAATAATTGGAGGTCACTGGTCTCATGGCCAGAGAAGTCCTTTCCTACAGGATGATATTGAATGTGAGGTCAGATGGAGAAATGGCTGGCCATGGGAAGAGTAGCTTCCAGACAGAGGCACAGCAGGTGGCAGAGTCAATGTTCATAAACTGCTTTCTGTGTTTTATAAATAACAAGAGAGTTTTGTGGCATGGGCATGGAAACTGAAAAAGAATATGACATAAAATAATCTGATAGACGGAGTAAGGAAAGGAACTCAGGAATGGTGATCTTACACAATATGAAGATTTTAGATTTTATCATAAAGTGACAACTACAGAACTGCACAGAGAGCTAGTCTGTTAACAAAACACAAGCAGATTCCCTTCTCTTCACTGTTTTCCTTCTCCTTTCATAGCTAAGATGAGGAAGAATTAAAGGTGATTTGTAAGTTGAGGGTACTGGGTTTTCTTTTTCTACATGAGGATTTGTTTTCCATAGAGTTGCTGAGGAAATAACCTTTCTAAAGATTTTTGTTTGATCTGAGATTCCATCCAAATCTGATCACTGCTTATCCATATACTTAATATTAACAATAGATGTTATGCACAAACATAGACAATTAGCAAATTTTTTTAATTGTATGACTATACCTAGGATGAGAACTTACTTTTCTACAGTCCAGTGATAGAACCTGACTTAACAAGATCCAGCATATTCTCTATCTCTCTCAGAATAAATTAATTTTTCAAAAAAAGAAAAAACATATCATGTAAATATAGATGAGCTCCTCTCAGAGATTTTCTCGAATTCATTAAGTAATATGGTGTTAAGAGCTAAATTATGCCCCCTTAAAATTTTATATATTGAAGTCCCAATGCCTAGTGCCTGAGGATGTGACTGTAATTGAAGAGAGGGTTTTAAGAGGTAATTTAAGTTAAAATGAGGTCATCAGGGTAGGTCCTAATCCAATATGACTAGTTTCCTTATAAGCTGAGGAAATTTAGACCCAGACGCACACAGAAGGAAGACCATGTGAAGACATAGGGAGAAGACGACCATCTACAAGCCAAAGAGAGAGCACTTAGAAGAAATCCACACTGACAACACTTTGATTTCAGAATTCTAGCTTTCAGAAAAGTGAGAAAAAAAAATTCTGTGGTTTAAATCACTCATTCTGTGGTTCTTTGCTGTGACGGCCCTAGCAAATAATACATTTACATTAAAGCTCATATGTATTAAAGGCAATGGACATTTGCATTTCTACTATTTGCCATAAGTTAACCTGTAGCCCTACGGAATTGTGAAATAGTCTAGATAAAGAAACTTTTTAAAAAATGCACACACCATATAAAATCAGGTATTTCTCCAAAGATCCATGAGACAAAACTTATTACTCCCCTGAAAGGATGCCCAGTGATCTCTTGACCCATTCAAAGTGCTGGACTTTTTATTGATTTACAACAACCTTGTAGCTTACACGCATGTTCTATCTCGTGCATGTAACCACTAATCAGATGTATAATCATAATATATGTTAATAAAGCATGCTTTCCTTACATTTAGTAATACTTGTGACGGTAATTTTCCTAGTAGCATCTATGCACGTATCATTCCGAGCAAGATATACTCTTGGGTCTGGGATGAATTTCCCCTTCTTTTATCCTTCCTAGGATGTAAGTTTCTTCCATCTACTAGCAGCTAATATTCAGAAGCTTTAATGCTAGGATTCAATATAAAACCATCATATTTTCATAAAAATATATACAAACATCAAATTTTCATTAAAGTAATGACACTTTCATAAACCTCAATGAAGTAGATAAAACCATTTATACACATACAAATCTGATTTGAATTTTATTATTACTTAAAAGAATCAGGTTCTAATTTTTACATTGATTACTAACTCTGTTAAGTAAGATAATGTCTTGACAACTGGAGAGTAGGTGGAGAAGGAGTATTATTGGAGAAATACAGACAGGGTTTAGAAGAGGGAGGTGTCAGTCAATAATGAAGCTTTACCTGCTATACAGGATTAATAAACAACTCTGCTTTGAAGCCACATACTCCCTCAATTTATGAATTCATGACCTGATTTATTTTTAACAGTCTAAGGCTGAAGTATCCAGCAGCAAAACATCTGAAGAAATAATTCAACTTAGGTAAACTTTAAGATATCTTTACCACAGGCTTTCTTCTTCCTCCTCTCAGAGTCCATTTTCAGCACTGTGTCCTAAAGTCTAACGTTAAGGACACATAAGAAATGCCAGATTCCCTAATCCTTCTTTCCTAAATCTTATGCTGTTTAGACTTGGCTCTTATTGGTTTTTCCTATTTCAAATCAAATTTTCTCAAAAAATTGAAACATTACTTAAGTTACCCTAAAGCCTAGTTTAAAATCAAAAGGAACTGAAAATTTGACTGGGTGCCCATCTGTGAATGACAGTAATGAGTATGGGGGAGATGAAGAACTTGAACTCCTCAGAGTATCTTAAAAATGATACTGTTACTTAAAGTGCTTATCACTTAGTGACTTTTTTAAATATGATTTTTTGCCTCATCAAGGGATTAAACTGCTATTCATCACACACTTTCTTCCAGATCACTAGAATAACTGTCTTTGTTTAGTACATGACCAGCTGCTGCCCTAATAAGCCCCATAAACTTGGCTTCACAAAATCTGGCTATTCCAGATTTTGGAGTTAAAATTTTCTTCTCAGTTGTCTGAGTGATTTTGTTCCAGTTTTCAGGTGAACTTTCTGATAATACACAGTTGAAAAGCATCGCGTTTTGTGAAAACTGTATATGCAAAGTGGTTTGTTTTGTTTAATATTTTTGTTTTGTTTTGTTTTTTAATGGTACTTTCTGAATATTGTTGAAAACATTTAAACCAACTTATTAACTTCTAAAAGAGAGCTCTGAGTATATGAAAAGGCATTCTACTTCACCAGTCAAAAGGGTAATGAAAATACACATTGAGATATCACCTCACAACTGTTAGGGTAGCAGTTATCAAAATAAAACAAAACAAAAGTTAACTGTTGGTGAGGATATGGAGAAACTGGAGCCCTTGTACATGGCTGGTGGGAATGTAAGATGGTGCACCAACTACGGAAAATGATATGAGGGTAAAAAATTAAAAATAGAACCATCATATAATTCAGCAATCCTATATCTGGGTATTTATGCAAAATAATTCAAATAAAGATCTAAAAGAGATATCTGCATTATCATGTTCACTGCATAGTTATTCACAATAGCCAAGATGTAGCAAAACACCACTGACAGATGAATAGTGTGAAAAGAAATATTCAATGAAAATTATTCAGCCTCAAAAAAGAAGGCAAGCCTGCCACATACAACAGCATAAATGAACTTGTAGGACATTAAGCTAACTAAGTGAAATATCCTGGTCACAGAAGGATAAGTACTGTACTATTCCAATCATATGAGGTATCTAACATAACCAAACTCATGGAAGCAGAGAGTAGAATTGTGGTTGCTGGGGACTTAGAGGAGGAAACAGTAAGGACTTGTTTTTCAATGGGCATAAAATTTCATCTATTTAAGATGAATAAATTCTAGGAATTTGTTGTATAACATAGCGCCTACAGTTAACATCACTCAGTTACATACTTAAAACATTTAAGTTTAGAAATTATATTTAGTCTTCTTACCACACACATAAACACACATACAAATCACAGCATGAGGAAACGGTTGTTGGAGGTGATGGATATGTTTATTACCTTGACTGAGATGATGATTTCATGAGTGTATGGGTATTTCATCCCATAAACTCATCAAATAGTATACATTATATATGTGCAGTTGTCTGTGTATCAATTACACTTTGATAAACTGTTAGAAAAACATAAACTCAGGTGATGTGATGCTAATAGTCTAACATTTCCAGTGATTAAGTGAGAATAGACATCTAAGTGTTTTAAAATAATTCTATTGCAGTCCTCAACTATCTCCAAGTAACCTTAGAAGTAGCTAAGGACATGAATAAATTGATCTCTATCTTTGGCACAACATTAGAATCCAAGGTCTGTTCTGTTTTGGCACTTATCTAGGGCCAGTCTCACTGACATTTCTTCCTCCCCCACTTCCCTTCACTGAGCTTGTTACCACACAGAAGAGTCCAGTGCACCTCTTCTGTTTTCAGTTTCTCCTTTTTTTTTTTTTTTTGTCCTCTCAGAGAATGTCTTACACTCTGAATCTTTGCCCAACCTTTCCCAGAGTGTAAAATTAAATTATCTTTTGTTTCATCCTATAAGTGGTCTATTTAGTACAAGGCCAAGTAATCTCATGAATATATCTCATAAACTAGGAAACTGATGTATGATATCAGTTTCTGATATTTATTCTCTCTGTATTAAATTATGTTTGTACTGCTTTCTCATTTACTAAATGTGAGTTACTTGAGGGCAAAATTATGTCTAATTAATTTTTCTGACACCAAAATTTAGCACTTAGCTTTTTTTTTTTCTTTTTAGGGCCACACCTACAACATATGGAGGTTCCCAGGTTAGGGGTCCAATCGGAGCTACAGCTGCTGGCCTACACCATAGCCACAGCAACATCAGATCCAAGCTGCGTCTGTGACCTACACCACAGCTCACAGCAACACTGAATCCTTAACCCACTAAGAGAGGCCAGGGATTGAACCCACAACCTAATGCTTCCTAGTTGTATTCGTTTCCCCTGCACCATGATGGGAACTCCAATATTAGGCTATTATTTGAATAGAGAGTGTAAATTCTAATCTGAACTGAACACATGAACTTCACTTGTGCTGTTCTGAACCAAACTGTGGTATTAAAATAATAATTTAAAGAAATTGAAAGCAAACAGTAATTGTCACACTTTTAACCCCTTTCTCTGACTTTAGGAAAAAATATTTTGTCACTTGAAATCCAAAATTTTATTTTCCTGATTGGGTTGTTTCAATTAAGTAGAGTCATAACAGAAAAGACCTGAAATGGGCTAGATCGATTTTCACTAGCAAGATCTTATCACAGACAAATAAAAGTTAATTACAGGAGCTGGAGTAGAGGATTACTAGAAAAAAGTTATCAAACTCTGAATTTTAGATAGTTTAACCTGGATTAAAAGTGAAAGATTAAAGAAACAGAACAACAACAAAAAAAATAGAATGGAATCTTTCTTTGGAATTTGTAGGGCTTAAGTTCAAATTGTCATTGCTTTTCATAATTTCTTATCTTTTTAAAAAACTTTCTGTTCTAATAAAATTTATTTATAAAAATAGGAGGCACAGCAGATTTGGCCCCTGAACAACAGTTTGCCAACCTATGATCTAGAGAGAATTAAATACTCCTTAAAAAGTACTTAAAGATCTATCAGCTTACTTCTAATTCAAATGTTCAATGAATCTGTTCAGCTATAGTTAAAAACACAGCCAAAAGATATAATGAGGCAAGGTGGATGGACCTGGAAGGCATCATGCTAAGAGAGATAAGCCCTACAAAGAAAGACAAATTCTACATGATATCACTAATATTTTGAATCTAAGAAAGCTGAACTTAGAGTTCCTGCTGTGATGCAGAGAGTTAAGGATCCGGCATTATGTGTGTTCCTTCCCTGGCCTGGCACAGTGGGTTAAGGATCCAGCATTGCCGCAACTGTTGTATAGGCTGCAGCTGTGGCTTGGATTGGATCCCTGGTCCAGAACTTCCATATGCTGCAGATGTGGCCATAAGTAAATAAATAAATTAATTAAAAAACTGAAGTCATAGAAACAGAGTGTAATAGTATTTATCAGGGGCTGAGGGGGTGGGGGGAATGGGTGATTTTGTTAAAAGATAAAAACTTGTCACTAAAAAAATGAATAATTTCTGCTGTCAATACTAGTGTTTATTTTGCATACTGTCCCATGATTACAACAATATAAAATGCAGGTTACATGGTAATTTGACCTCTGCAGAAAGAACAGTGGTTAATCATGTGAGTGAGGAGGTGACTGCTTTATGGCCTTCAAATCATACCGTATAAGTGACCATGTTAACCTAGTTCAACTGATTCTAAAGGTCTTCTGATATATTTTAAACATTTCTCAATAAATAATTTAGTTCAGAGATATTCATTGCATGAATCAAATATTATATGTTCTACTGTATAGATATTTTACATAAAAGGTACATTTTACTAAATAGAAAATTGTACATATTATCTCATGCTGTTTTACAAAAACAATATATGTACACTGTAACTTTAAAATTATATAGAGAGTATGGTATCATAGAAGGATATTTGGTCTTCATTCCTGATTCCTGGCACAGAACTTCTGAAACCTTTAGAATTTCTTGATTGATGAGAGTGATAGGACAACTCAACGCAAATAAAACAAACAAACCAAACAACAAAAAAAATTGGTCAAAGACCTAAACAGACATTTCCCCAAAGGAGAAATACAGATGGCCAATAGGCACATGAAAAGATGCAAATTGCTAATTACTAGAGAACTGCGAATCAAAACTACAATGAGGTACCACCTTACACCAGTCAGAATGGCCATCATCAAAGAGCCTAAAAATAACAAATGTCTGGAGTTACCATGATGACTTAGAGGAAATGAATCTGACTAGTATCCATGAGGATGCAGGTTCTATCCCTGACCTTACTCAGTGGGTTAAGGACCAAGTGCTACTGTGAGCTGTGGCGTAGTTCACAGATGTGGCTTGAATCCTGCATTGCTGTGGCTGTGGTGTAGACCAACAGCTGTAGTTCTGATTTGACCCCTAGCCTGGGAACCTTCATGTGCCATGCGTACAACCCTGGAAGGAGGGAAGGAAGAAAGGAAGGAAGGGAGGAAGGGAGGAAGGAAGGGAGGGAAAAGATAATATGTGCCACTATATTCAAATCAGCACTATTCACAACAGCCAAAACATGGAGACAAACTAAATGTTCACTGATAGATGAATGAATAAAGAAGATAAGCAGCCATAAAAAAAGAATGAAATAATGCCATTTACAGCAACATGGATGTAACTAGAGATTATCATACTAAGTGAAATAAGTAAGAGGAAGATAAAATATCAAATGATGTCAATGTAAAATATGACACATAAGAACCTGTCTAGGTAACAGAAACAGACTTATGGACCTGGAGGACAGACTTGTGGTTGCCGAAGGGGACGTGGGTGGCGGAGGGACTGAGTGGGAGGTTTAGGTTAGTAGATGTAAGCTCTTAAGTATAATAGGGATAAACCCAAGGTTCTACTGAATAGCAGAGAAATTATATTCAATATCCTACGATAAGCCATAATGAAAAGAATATTTTTTAAAAAGAATGTGTATATGTATAATGAATCACCTGGCTGTACAGCACAAATTAACATAGCATTGTAAATCAACTATACTTCCATAAAAACTTAAGAATAAACTAGCATACAGATATTTCCATTGTCAAGAATAGTTATTAAAATATTTTCTTTAATGGAATAGGAAATCATTACACTGATAAATATAATTTACATAGCTTATGACAACCATTACATTTCAAATATCATGGGTAGTGATTTTAGTATATTCTAAGTATAATTTCTTAGGACAAACTATACTAAAATAACAATCTCACAAACTGATACGAAAAATCAGTAAGCTGTGACTGTCCATGACAATATCTTCTTTCCAACTAAAAGGGGAATTGATATATTACAAATCAATTACACTTCAATAAAAAGAGAAAGAAAAGAAAGGCTGAGAGAGTTAAAACCCAGCTTCCAAATATTTTTTAAAAATTTAAAAATGAGAATTGAGATACTGATCATTTCTGTGAATATATTGAATATACTAAAACATAATTATTATCTGAATTCTTGTGATAACATGTTCCAAACTAACTTTTAGGGATTGTTTTATTTATTAAACCAAGCTTCAACTGGAAAAAACTTTCAATTTACTTGAAATAGAGTACAAAGGATATACTCTGTTTTGGAATTACTGAATCTTCAGATAAGCTGAGATATTCTAATACTCAAAAGATAAAAACTGAGCATAAATCAAATTCATCATATAAATTAAAATCAATAGAATTCTGTCAGGCATAATTAAGCAATATTTATTATTAACTTCAAATATTATCTAGTGTGGTTAAGTCATTTTATTTATTTTTATCTGAGTTTTTTTTTCCTGTAAATAACAGTCTAGAGTCATATAATTTTTGAGTACAGAGGGACCTTACATATTAATCAAGTAACATGTAAGCTGGAGTACAAATTCCTTTGGGGTAAATATTAAATTTTCTTTTTCTTTAGATCAATACATTATACTTGTGAAAGTTTACCTAATTTTTAAATTAAGTGTAATTGAAAATGAGGAAAGTGTGTTCCAAGAAGTTAAGTGATTTATCTAACGAATATTAAGAGACAGATGTAGCTAGACTTTATTTTTTTTTCTTAATGGCTTTTATTTCAATCATAGGTGCACATAAATCATCACAAGTCAACTTTACAGATTTTTGTATCCCAGACCAACAGTGCATCCCCCCATCCCCCTTATTTTTCAAATAAGATTGTTTTATTTGAAAAACCAAGGTTTTCCAAAGTCTGTGAGTCATTGTCTGTTCTGCAAAGAGGTTCATTGTGTCTTTTTAGTTTCCACATGTAAGCGGTAGCATTGGGTGTTGCTGTCTGACTGACTGGTTTCACTTCGCATGAAAATTTCTAAGACCATGCATGTTGCTATAAATGTTGGTAATTCATTCCTTTTAATGGCTGAGTAACATTCCATTGTGTGTATGTACCATATCTTCCCTATCCACTCTTCCATCGAAGGGCATTTAGGTTGTTTTCATGACCTGGCTATTGCATAGAGTGCTGCAATGAACACTGGAGTACAGGTGTCTTTTCGAGTCATGGTTTCTGCTGGATAGATGCCCAGGAGTGGGATTGCTGGATCAAATGGTAATTCTATTTTGAGTTTTCTGAGGAATCTCCATACTGTTTTCCACAGTGGTTGCATCAATTTGCATTCCCACCAACAGTGTAATAGGGTTCCTTTTTCTTCACACCCTCTCCAGCACTTATTGTTTGTAGACTTTTTGATGATGGCCATTCTGGTGGTGTAAGGTGGTACCTCATAGTGGTTTTGATTTGCATTTCTCTAATGAGGAGTGATGTTGAACATCTTTTCATGTGTTTATTTGCCATCTGCATGTCTTCTGTGGAGAACTGTCTGACTAGATCCTCTGCTCATTTTTGGATGGGGTTGTTTGTTTCTTTGGTGTTAAGCTGTAGGAGCTGTTTGTAAATTTGGAGATTAATCCCTTGTCTGTTGAAATCATTTGCAAATATGTTCTCCCATTCTGTGGGTTGTCTTTTCGTTTTGTTTAGGGTTTTCTTAGCTGTGCAGAAACTTTGAAGTTTAATTAAGTCCCATGTGTTTATTTCTGTTTTTATTGTCCTTACTCTGACACATGGATCTGAGATGGTGTTGCTATCATTTCTGTCAGAGTGTTTGGCCTATGTTTTCCTCTAAGAGTTTTATAGTATCTGGTCTTATATCTAGATCTTTAATCCATTTTGAGTTTCTTTTTGTGCATGGTGTTAGGAAGTGTTCTAGTTTCATTTTTTTACATGTAGCTGTCCAGTATTCACAGCACCACTTATTGAACAGGCTATCTTTTGTCCAATGTATATTGCCTCCTTTGTCATAGATTAGTTGACTATAGATGAGTGGATTTAATTCTGGGCTTTCTATCCTATTCCACTGATCTCTATTTCTGTCTTTGTGCCAGTACCATACGGTTTTGATGACTATAGCTTTGTAGTAGAGTCTGAAGTCAGGGAGCCTGTTTCCTCCAGCTCCATTTTTCTTTTTCAGGATGTCTTTGGCTACTCTGTTTTTTTGTGTTTCCAAACAAACTTAGAACTATTTTGTTCAAGTTCTTTAAAAAAGGTCTTTGGTAATTTGATAGGGATTGCATTGAATGTGTAGATTGCCTTGGGTGGTATAGTCATTTTGATAATATTGACTCTTCCAATCCAAGAGCATGGGATATCTATCTTTCCACCTGTTTAAGTCATCCTTGATTTCTTTCATCAGTGCCTTATAATTTTCAGAGTACAGGTCTTTTGTCTCTTTAGGCAGGTTGATTCCTAAGTATTTGATTCTTTTTGATGCGATGGTAAACGGGATTGCTTCTCTACTTTCTCTCTCTGATCTTTCATTGTTGGTATATAGAAATGCAGTTGATTCTGTGTATTAATTTTGTATCCTGCAACTTTGCCAAATTCATTGATGAGCTCTAACAGTTTTCTGGTAGAGTCTTTAGGATTCTCTAGGTGTAGTATCATATTATCTGCAAAAAGTGATAGTTTTACTTCTTCTTTCCCAATTTGGATTCCTTTTATTTCTTTTTCTTCTCTGATTGCTGTAGCTAAGCATTCCAGAACTATGTTGAATAGTAGTGGCAAGAGTGGACATCCCTGTCTTGTTCCTGATCTCAGCAGGAATTCTTTCAGCTTTTCACCATTGAGAATGATGTGAGCTC
>PVHT020000521.1:9481804-9518845 GCA_004024745.2 Catagonus wagneri | reverse complement strand
CATCTATGGAGAGGATCATATGGTTTTTATTCTTCAGTTTGTTAACGTGGTGGATCACACTGATTGATTTGCGGATATTGAAGAATCCTTGCATCCCTGGGATAAATCCCACTTGATCGTGGTGTGCAGTCCTTTGAATGTATTGTTGGATTCGGTTGGCTAGTATTTTGTTGAGAATTTATGCATCTATGTTCATCAGTGAGATTGGCCTGTAATTTTCTTTTTTTGTGGTATCCTTGTCTGGTTTTGGTATCAGGGTGATGTTTGCCTCACAGAATGAGTTTGGGAGTGTCCCTTCTGCAATTTTTTGGAAGAGTTTCAGAAGGATAGGCTTAGCTCTTCTCTAAATGTTTGATAGAATTCACCTGTGAAACCATCTGGTCCTGGACTTTTGTTTGTTGGAAGTTTTTTAATCACAGTTTCAATTTCAGAACTTGTGATTGGTCTGTTCATATTTTCTATTTCATCTTGGTTTAGTCTTGGGAGACTGTACTTTTCTAAGAATTTGTCCATTTCTTCTAGGTTTTCCATTTTATTGCCATATAGTTGCATATAGTAGTCTCTTATGATCCTTTGTATTTCTGTGATGTCTGTTGTTACTTCTCCTTTTTCATTTCTAATTTTATTGATTTGTGTCCTCTCTCTTTTATTCTTGATAAGTCTGACTAAGGGTTTGTCAATTTTATTGATCTTTTCAAAGAACCAGCTTTTAGTTTCATTGATCTTTTCTATGGTTTTGTTTCTATTTCGTTAATTTCTGCTCTGGTCTTTATGATTTCTTTCTTCCACTAATTTTAGGTTGTGTCAGTTCTTCCCTCTCTAGCTGCTTTAGATGTAAAGTTAGGTTGTTTATTTGAGCTTTTTCTTGTTTCCTGAGGTAGGCTTGTATTGCTATAAACTTTCCTCTTAGAACTGATTTGCTGCATCCCAGAGGTTTTGGGGTGTCGTGTCTTTGTTGTCATTTGCTTCTAGGTATTTTTTAATTTCCTCTTTGATTTCTTCTGTGATCCATTGGTTATTTAGTAGCATGTTGTTTAGTCTCCATGTATTTCTATTTTTGGCCATTTTTTTCTTGTTGTTTTTATAGCATTGTGGTCAGAGAAGATGCTCGAAATGATTTCAATTTTCTTAAAGTTACTGAGGCTTGATTTGTAGCCCAGAATGTGATCAGTCTTAGAGAATGTTCCATGTGCACTTGAGAAGAATGTGTATTCTGTTACTTTTGGATGGAATGTCCTATAAATATCTATTAAGTCCATCTGATCTAATGCTTCATTCAGGGCCTGTGTTTCCTTATTGATTTTCTGCCTGGATGACCTGTCCATTGCTGTAAGTGGGGTGTTAAATTCCCCCACTATGATGGTGTTATTGTTGATTTCTCCTTTTAAGGTTGTGAGCAGTTGCCTTATATATTGTGGTGATCCTATGTTGGGTGCATAGATATTTAAAATTGTTATATCTTCTCCTTGGATTGATCCTTTGATCATTATGTAGTGCCCTTCCTTGTCTCTTTAAATGTTCTTCATCTTAAAGTCTATTTTGTCTGATAGGAGTATTGCTACTCTGGCTTTCTTTTGATGCCCGTTTGCATGGAATATTTTCTTCCATCCTCTCACTTTCAATTTGTATGTGTCTCTAGAAGTGAAGTGGGTCTCTTGAAGACAGCATATATATGGGTCTTGTTTTTTTATCCATGTGGCTAGTCTATGTCTTTTGGTTGGGGCATTCAGTCCATTAACATTTAAGGTAATTATTGATATATATGTCCTTATTACCATTGTATTAACTGTTTAGGGTATTTGTTGCTCTTTTTTTCTTCCCTTATTCTCTTGTTGTCTCCTCTCACAAGATGGCTATCTTTAATGTTGTATTTGAGTTGATTTTTCTTATTTGTTTGTGTATCAATTGTAGATTTTTGGTTTGTGGTTACCCTGAGGTTTTGATATAGGAGTCTGTATATAAGTGAGATTGTATTAAGTTGTTGGTTTCTTAATTGCACGTGCTTCTCCAATGACCTGCATTTGTGCTTTCTCCTCATGATTTCTGATTTTGGTAGCATAATTGTGCATGTATGATTTAGTATCTTTACTGTACATATGCCTTTACTGGTGGGCCTTGTCATTTGTGGTGTTTTTGTTTCTGGTTGTGGCCTTTGCTTTTCTGCCTAGAGAAGTTCCTTTAGGATTTGTTGTAAAGCTGGTTTAGTGTTGCAGAACTCTCTTAGCTTTTGCTTATTTGTAAAGGTTTTGATCTCTCCTTCAAATCTGAATGAGAGCCTTGCTGGATAAAGTAATCTTGGTTGGAAGTTTTTCCCTTTCATCACATTTAGTATATCATGCCACTTCTTTCTGGCCTGCAGGGTTTCAGCTGAGAAATCTCCTGATAAACTTATTGGGGTTCCCTTGTATGTCATTTGTTTCTTTTCCCTAGCTGCTTTCAATATTTTCTCTTTGTCTTTAATTTTGGTCATTTTGATTAATATGTGTTTCGGGGTGTTCCTCCTTGGGTTTATTTTATATGGTACTCGTTGTGCTCCCTGGATTTGACTGAGTGGTTCCTTTCCCATGTTAGGAAAGTTTTCGGCTATTATCTCCTCGAATATTTTTTCTGTCCCCTTCTCTCTCTCTCTTCTCCCTCTGGCACCCCTATAATACGGATGTTGGTGTGTTTAACATTATCCCAGAGTTCTTTGAGACTCTGCTCATTTCCTTTCAATCTTTTATCTTTCTCTTCTGCATTAGTGATTTCCACTAATCTGTCCTCTACCTCACTGATTCGTTCTTCTGCCTTCTGTATTCTACTGTTGGCTGCTTTTAATGAATTTTTTATTTCAGTTATGGTATTCTGCATCTCTTCTTGTTTAATTTTTACAGCTTGTATTTCTTTGCTCAGTGTTTCCTGTAAATTATCAATCTTTGCCTCCAATCTATTTCCAATGCCTTGCATGATCTTCAGCATCAACAGTCTAAAGTCTCTTTCTGGGAGGCTGATAATCTCCTCATAACTGAGCAGTTTTTCTGGGCTTTTCTCTTTCTCCCTTAGCTGAGTTAAGAGTTTTCTGTCTTTTCATTTTTGTAGGTTTTTGGTGTGGTGACCTTTGTGTCGACAATAGAGTTGTAGCCTCTCTTATTTCAGGTGTTTGCCTCCCTGTGGCTAAAGTTGGTATGGAGGGAGCTTGCTGTAGGCTTCCTGATGGGAGGGAGTGATGCCTGCTCACTGGTAGGTGTGGTTAGCTAGACTTTAAAATTTATTTATTTTTTAATCCTGGAAAATTAACAGTATTATTATGCCAGACTTCTTCTCTCAATATAAATATTTTTAATAATAGGAATTTATTGGATATGGCCACTCTTATCTAATGGAATTTCTTAGTGGAATGTATTTAATTATATCTGGCATTCCATACTGAAATGCCTAGGTAGAATGGGGCAGGTTAAGTACGTGAGAGAACATGGCCAGTATTGTGTAACCAAAGAGAACTGATATAAATTTCATAACTCAGGTCCTATCTATATAAGGCTTATTCTCAGTTTTAGGAAATCTTAGCGATCTATTACTTGGAGGTGGGAAGAAACCATCTCTTGCACAATAATCCAAACAGACACAAGGCAGAGTCTGGCTACCATTTAAGAATAAGTGAGGAATGCAGACAGATACAATACCACCCCCAAAGACCCAGGACCAAAGGTCGTGTCTAAAACTGAAGTTAGGCCAAGAAAGCAAGAAATTTTTCCCTTAAACACAGATGTTTATAGCAGCTTTATTCATAATTGCTACAACTGGGAAGAAATAAAAATGTCCCTCAGTAGGAATGGATAAATAAATTGTAGTACATCCAGAAAACAGACTAGTATGCAACACTGAAAATGTGTTACCCAGCTGTGAGAAGACATAGAGGAAACTTAAATGCATATTACTAAAAGCCAATCTGAAAAGGATATATACTACATGATTCCAATTATACGACATCCTGGAAAAGGCAAAACTAGAGAGACGGTAAAAATATCATTGATTTCCAAGGGTTGCAGTGAGGGTGGGGTGGGGATGAATAGGCACAGCACAGAGGATTTTTAGGGCAGTGAAAACAAAAACCACTCTGTATGATAGAATAATAATGGATACATGTTGTCACAAACGTGTCCAAATCCACATTACATATATAAAACCAAGATTGAACAGTAACATAATCTATTACTTATGACTTTGGTTGATGATATGTCAATGTACATTAATCAGCTGTAACAAATTTAGCACTCAAGTAGGAAGTGTTAATAAAGGGGAAAGCTATGCATGTGCGAGGGCAGGGGAGTGTATGAGAAATCTCTATACCTTCTCCTTACTTTTGCTGTGAACCCATAACTCTTAAAAATAATAAAGATTAAAAAGAACTTAAAATATATAAAATAATCAATAGGTCTTCAGAAAGAAGTATTAGATGTTTGCCAAGAAATGAATGCAGCTGGAAAAGGCAAAATATAAAAATAATTATAGTCAATAAATTTTTTTAAATTATGCAATGAATAACTGATATACCAGAAAAATATTATAAATACATATTAAGAGATTTTCACATATGTAAAAATAAAACACTTGGCAACAACAGTACCAAGAATGGGTGGCTCTAAGATTCTTACATAAGATGGAGTGGTATAATATTACTCAGAACTGCATGGCAAAAACCCCAGAACAGTGTTTCTCAGCTGGGTATGATTACCTCTCCACCCCTCATACACACACACACACACGACATTCAGCAATGCCTGTTGACATTTTTGTTCATCACAACTAAGATGAGTTACTGAGTCCAGTAAGCATAGTACAGGGGTGTGTTGTATACCTGACAATACAGAGAATGTGACTCTGCAACTAAATAAGAAGTGTCTGACTCAAAAATATCCATAGTGCTAAAGCTGACAAACCCTGTTCAAGAATTGTTATTTTAAAAAAGCTTTAATGTGACATAAACCAATAGTGGATTTAAAAAGGGATTTGAAAAAAATAAACCCAAGTAATTTAAAAGAAGTCAGGAAAAGAGAACAAAAGGAACAGAGAACAGATAGGACCAAAAGAAAACACTCTGCAAAATGGTAAATTTAAGTCCAACTATAATTACACTAAATTACACTGACGTAATTTAATTTACATTGAAAGTGAATGTCTAAACACTCTAAATTAAAAGACACATATTTTCAGACTGGATAAAGAGTGAGACCCAAATATATACTATATGAAACACAATTTGTGTCAATACAAATTAACCAAAAATAAACAAGTGCATAGTATACAAAATGACTGGCCAATGAGGACCTGCTGCATAGCACAAAGAACTCTACCCAAGATTCTGTGAAAATCTATTTGGGAAAAGAATCTGAAAGAGAATGGATGTGTGTACATGTATAACTGAATCACTTTGTTGTACATGAATCACTTTGATGTACAGCAGAAATTATCACATTGTAAATCAACTGTACTTCCAAAAAACTTTTAAAAAAATGAAAGAAAAAATATAAAGGTGGAAAAATATGTTCTATACAAGCATTAGTGAAACACAAATTGGCATGGTTATAGTAATAATGGACAAACTAGAATTACAACAAGGAATGCTATCAAATGTAAAGGATATCACATGATAATACAGTGTTTGATTTATAAAGAATATGCATGATCCTAAACTAGTATCCCCTTAAAAAGAGTTTCAAAATATGGGAAGCAATAACTAATGGAGCAAAATAAGAAATAGACAAATTAACAATTACTATTGGCCAAATCATTACCCCACTCCTGCTAACTGATTTTTTAAAAGTATATGGAAAATAAATAAAAATATGGACAATCTGAAAAATACTATCAACCAATATGATCTAATTGACACTTATAAAATAATTCCTTTCAAGGACTGAATACACATTCTTTTAAGTGCATACAGAACATTCATCATGATAAGGAGAATTCTAGAGCAATAAAAAATATTAACAACTTCAAAAAGATATAAATCAGACAATCAACCAATGGGATTAATTTTTTAAAAATAAAGAAAAACACTTTTAAATAATGTATACATCAAAGAATTCACAAGGAAAATTAGAAAATAATTCAAAAGAAAATGAAAACATATATCAATATTTGAGGAACTCAGCTGAAGTAGTACTTCAAGGGAAGTCTGTGGCACTAAATGCTTCTATTAGTAAAGAAAAAGATCATAAACCAGTAAACTAAACTTCTGCATTAGGAAAAGAAGGGCAAAATAAATCAAAAGTAAGCAGAGGGAATAAAACAAAAAAAATATAGGGACAAAAAAGCAATGAGATTTAAAATGAGAAATCAGGAGTTCCTGTTGTAGCAAAGCAGAAATTAATCCGACTAGGAACCATGAGGTTGCGGGTTCTATCCCTGTCCTCGCTCAGGGGGTTGAGGATCCGGCGTTGCCATGAGCTGTGATGTAGGTTGCAGACAAGGCTTGAATATGGTGTTGCTGTGGCTCTGGCTTAGGCTGGCAGCTACAGCTATGATTAGACCCCTAGCCTCAGAACCTCCATATGCCACGGGTGCAGCCCTAAAAGGACATAAAAGCCACCAAAAATAAATAAAATGAGAAAAAGGGAAATAAATAAAATGAGAAAAGGGGAAAACTCTTTATTAATAAAAAAATCAACAAAATTGATACACCTCTATCTAGAGTGATTAGAAAAAAAAAGACAGATTATTAATATTATCAATATCAGAGAAAAAAACAGAGAATACCAATACAGATTACATAAATATTAAAAGACAATGGGAAAGTATCATGAAAAACTTTGTCAATAAATGTGATGACTTATACAAAATACAGCATTTTGTTTTGTTTTGTTTTTTTTGCCTTTATCTAGAGCTGCACCTGTGGCATATGGAGGTTCCCAGGCTAGGGGTCTAACAGGAGCTGTAGCTGCCGGCCTTCGCCACAGCCACAGGAACATGGGATCTGAGCCGCGTCTGCCACCTACACCATAGCTCGCGGCAACGGATCCTTAACTCACTGAGCAAGGCCAGGGAGCGAACCCGCAATCTCAGGGTTCTTAGTCGGATTCGTTAACTACTGAGCCACGAAGGGAACTCCCAAAATACGGCAATTTTTGAAAGTTACAAACTATCAAAATCACACAAGAAGAAATAAACTTAATTATGCATATCTATTAAATAAATAAATTGCATTTATCATTAAAAATATTTTCCTCTTCTTTCCTCCAAAACAGTAACACCAGTTCCATACCAAATGGCTTCATTGATGAATTCAACAAGGCTTTAAGTTAGAAATTATACCAATTCAACAGAAATACTCCTCACTAATATACTTACTAATTACTAAGGAAAAATAAAAACTTAAGTAACCAGAATGACACTTCTTTTATCAAATGATTAAAGTTAACATTACCAGTAATAGGACAAATTAACATCATGTGCATCTTAACGTGATGCACCAAGAACAAAATATCTCTTCAGTAGTATTCCTATAAAATGTCCAGAGCAGAATTGAGTAGTATTTTACAGGTAACTGCTCTGTCCTCTACAAAATTGTCAATATAATGAATGACCAAGAAAAACTGAAGAAATAAGTACCTCAAATCAATATGACTACTGTGAAATTTAATTTTTTCTCCTCAAATATGTTATTTTATCTGATTTTCTTATTACAGATAGCGGAAACACTCAGTCTTTCAGAAGACCAGAGCATGGCATTTTATTGCCAGCCTTTCTTGTCAACACTCTAAGTCTGAATTAATCTGCCAGTTTAACTCTGAAATATAATTCAAATTCCACCCACTCCTTTTAAAAAATATATATTGAGACATAACTCATGTATCCCAAATTTGTTCATTTAAAGTGTAAGATTCATTGGTTTTCAGCATTTTTACAGTTTACAAACATCATCACAATTTTAGAGTACTTTTATCACTCCACACCAAAAACTGGTATCCATTAGCAGTCATTCTCCACTCTTCTCTCAACCATATGTCTCTTGGGAAACCACTAATCTACTTATTATTCTACAGGTTTTCCTCTTCTGAACAGTTCATATAAATGGAATCATACAATATATAGTCTTTATTTGACTTACATCTTTTATGTAACATGTTTTCAATATTTAATCATGTTGTCACACATATCGGCACTTCCTTTTTTTTTTCTCCAAATAATATTGTCTTGTTCAGATATACCACATTTGTTTACCCATTCGGTGGTGGCTGTTTTGATTATTACACTTCATGGCTAGAATGAATGATGCAATGAATTATTCATGAACAAAGGTTTGCATGGAAGTATGTTTTTATTTTACTTGAGTATATACCTAAGGTATGTTTTCATTTCCCTAGGGTTAGAATTGCCAAGTTATATGGCAATTCTATGCTTAATATTTGAAGAACTGCCAAACTCTTCTCCAAAGTGGCAGCAACATTTTACATGCCTACTAGCAACATATGATAATTTCAGTTTCTTCACATCTTTTCAATATTTGCCATTATCTGTCTTACCGTGACTATCCCAGTAGGTATGAAGTGATATCACCTTGCAGTCTTGATTTTCATTTCTGCAATGGCTAATCATGCTGAGTATTTTTTATGTCTTAATTGATTATTTACATATCTCCTTTGAAATATAATTTTCTGATACTGTAATTGGTTTACTCTTTTTTTTTGCTTTTTAAGGCCAGAACCATGGCATACGGAAGTACCCAGACTAGGGGTCAAATTGTACATGAAGTTTCCAGCCTGCGCCACAGCCACAGCAACACAGGATCTGAGCTGTGTCCACAACCTACACTGCTGCTCAGGGCAACACCGAATCATTAACCCATTGAGCAAGGCCAGGGATTGAACCCACAACCCCATGGACACTAGTCATGTTCATTACCACTGGGCCACAATGGGAACTCCTATTATTGTATTCTAAATGTTCTTCATATATATTCTTAATACAAGTCCTTCATCAGATATATTATTTGGAAATACTACCATTCTGTAGGTTATCTTTTTACTTTCTGGATAGTATCATTTGCCACCCACTCCTTTTTATTTCCACAGTAAATACTCGAATTCAGGTCCTTATCATTTCTGGATTATTCTTGAATTGTTTTGTAGACTTTCAAATGGACTCTGTATTTCAATCTCTACCCTCTCCTATCAATTCATATGTAGTTGTCAGCTAAAACCAAAAATCAGATTGCCATTTCTTCCTCAAAAACTATTTGTGGCTTCTCTTTGTCTTTAAAATGAATCTCAACTTTTAAAAATGGCATCAAAGTATTTTAAATACTGGCTCCAACCTAGAATTTTAGAATTCTTTCAGATATCAGTGATCTTCAACTCCCATGAAATGTGAGCTCTCACCACCCCCAACCAATTTTTAGGTTATTTACACAATTACTTTTATACCCTTGTGCTTTTGCACATATTTCTTTCCATCTCCATCAACAAATCTCTACCTACCCTTTTTTGCATATATGGAAAACAACTCCTTTGGAAAACCTTTTTTATCACTGTGTCCCCAGCAAAAACTAAGCATTTGTTTCTTCCTCTCTTATGAAAATGGAATGGAAGTGATGTAACAGTTTGGTTTACTAGTTGTTAAGCTTTTTTATGTAGTAGAACCTAATACCATTATATGTGTTCCACGTAAAAAATGTATTGCATATACCAGTTACATGTCTGTTTAATGAATAAATATGAAAATTAAAATTTTAAAAGAGATCACTATATTTATCACTTAAGAAATAATTATTTATTTTATGAAGAAGTTAATTTCAAAGTGCTTTCCATTCCTTGGGGTATTCATGTTGAAATATCCTAAGGGAAATCTCATTATATATTAGAACAGAAGATATTACAGTCTACTTTTAGGATATCTATATTGGCATGACTGGTACATCAATATTGTCACTTTTTTTTTCTTTTTTTAATTTATTTTTTTCCATTATACCCAGCTGCACAGAGTGGTGACAGGGTTACACATACATATATGGATTCATCACAAGTGGTTAGACATAGTTCCCAATGTTATACAGTAGGATCTCCTTGCTTTTCCATCCTAAAGGCAATCGTCTACAAATATTAACCCCAGTCCCCCCCCTACCATCCCACTCCCTCCCCCACCCTCTTGGCAACCACAAGTCTGTTCTCCAAGTCCTTGATTTTCTTTTCAGTAGAAAGATTCATTTGTGCAGTATATTAGATTCCAAATATAGGTGATATCATATGGTATTTGTCTTTCTTCTTCTGACTTACTTCACTCAGTATGAAGGTCGCTAATTGCATCCATTTTGCTGAAAATGACATTATTTTATTATTTTTTATGACTGAGTAGTATTCCATTGTGTATATATACCACATCTTCCTAATCCAATCATCTGTCGATGGACATCTGGGTTGTTTCCATCTTGGCTATTGTGAATAGTGCTGCAATGAACATGTGTGTGCAGGTGTCTTTTTCAAGGAGATTTCAGATTTCATGCCAACGGACAAGAAAGGAAAGCAGGAGTGGCAATACTCATATCAGACCAAATAGACTTTAAGATGAAGGCCATAAAGAAAGACAAAGAAGGACACTATTTAATGGTTAAAGGATGCATTCAAGAAAAGGGTATTACAATCGTCAACATATATGCCCCTAATATAGGAGCACCCAAGTACCTACAACAAGTACTATCAGACATAAAAGGAGAAATAGATGGCAATACAATAATAGTAGGAGACTTTAATACTCCACTCACATCAATGGATAGATCCTCTAGGCAGAAAATCAGTAAGGCAACAGAAATCCTAAATGACACAATACAAAAGTTAGACCTATCTGACATTTTCAGGACATTACATCCAAAAAAATCAGAATATACATTCTTCTCAAGTGCACATGGAACATTCTCAAGGATCGATCACATACTGGGAAACAAAACTAACCTCAACAAATTTAAGAGTATAGAAATTATCTCAAGTATCTTCTCTGACCACAAATGCATGAAACTAGAAATCAACCACAGGAAAAGAGATGAGAAAAAACATAGTACATGGAGACTAAACAACATGCTACTAAAAAACGAATGGGTCAATGAGGAAATCAAGAAGGAAATTAAAAAATACCTTGAGACAAATGAGAAGGAAGACACAACCACTCCAAAACTATGGGATGCTGCAAAAACAGTGCTCAGAGGAAAGTTCATAGCATTATAGGCTTTCCTCAAAAAAGAAGAAAAATCTCAAACTGACATCCTAACCCATCACCTGAATGAATTAGAAAAAGAAAACTCCCTAAAATCAGCAGAAGGAAGGAAATCAATAAAATAGAGACTCAAAAAACAATAGGAAAAAATCAATATACCTAGAGCTGGTTCTTTGAAAAGTTAAACAAAATTGACAAACCTCCGGCTAGATTCACCAAGAAGAGGAGAATAAATAAATAAATAAATAAATAAATAAATAAAATAAGAAATGAAAAAGGAGAAATCACAACGGAGACTACAAAAATACAAGAAAGCATGAGAGAATAGTAGAACAATTGTAAGCCAACAAATTTGACAACCTAGAAGAAATGGACAACTTTTTAGAGACCTACACCCTGCCAAAACTGACTCAGGAAGAAACAGATCAACTGAACAGACTGATCACTAGACATGAAATTGAGTATGTCATCAAAACACTCCCTACAAATAAAAGTCCAGAACCAGATGGCTTCAGAAGTGAATACAACCAAATATACAAAGAGGAACTCATACCCATCCTCCTTAAGCTTTTCCAAATGGTTGAAGAAGTAGGAACACTCCAAAACACATTCTATGATGCCAACATCACCTTAATTCCAAAACAAGACAAAGACACCACAAAAAAAAGAGAACTATAGGCAAATATCTTTGATGAATATAGATGCAAAAATTCTCAACAAACTTTTAGCCAACTGAATGCAAGAACATATCAAAAAGGTCATACACCATGACCAGGTGGGATTCAACCTAGGTGCACAAGGATGGTTCAACATATGCAAAAAAATCAACGTCATACACCACGTTAACAAAAGAAATGTCAAAAACCACATGATCATCTCAACAGATGCAGAAAAAGCACTTGACAAAGTCCAACATTCATTCATGATCAAAACTCTTACCAAAGTGGGAACACTGGGAGCATTCCTTAACATAATAAAGGCCATTTATGATAAACCCACAGCAAATATAATACTCAATGGAGAAAAGCTGAAAGCCATCCCACTAAAATCTGGAACAAGACAGTGATGACCACTCTCACCACTATTATTCAACATAGTATTGGAAGTCCTAGCTACAGCAATCTGAAAAACAAAAGAAATAAAGGACATTCAAATAGGAAGAGAAGAGGTAAAACTGTCACTCTATGCAGATGACATGATACTTCATATAGAAAACCCCAAGGACTCAACCCCAAAATTACTTGAACTGATCAACAAATTCAGCAAAGTGGCAGGATATAAGGTTAACCTGCAGAAACCAATCTCATTTCTGTATACTAACAGTGAAATACTAGAAAATAAATACCAAAATGCTTTACCTTTTAAAATAGCACCCCAAAAAATCAAGTACTTGGGAACAAACCTGACCAAGGACGTGAAAGACTTATATGCAGAGAACTACAAAACATTAGTCAAGGAGATCAAAGAAGATACAAAAAAACGGAAAGATTTTCCATGCTCATGGGTCAGAAAAATTAATATTGTAAAAATGGCCATACTACCCAAAGCAGTCTACAAATTCAATGCAATCTCTATCAAATTAACCATGACATTCTTCACAGAACTAGAACAAACAGTCCAAAAATTTACATGGAACCACAAAAGACCCAGAATCACAAAAGCAATTCTAAAGAACAAAAACCATGCAGGAGACATAACTCTCCCAGACTTCAGGCAATATTACGGGGCCACAGTAATCAAGACAGTGTGGTACTGGTACCAAAACAGACATACGGACCAATGGAACAGAATAGAGAACACAGAAATAAACCCAGGTGCCTACGGTCAACTGATTTTTGACAAAGGAGACAAGAACATAAAATGGGAAAAAGACAGTCTGTTCAGCAAGCATTGCTGGGAAACCTGGACAGCTGCATGCAAATCAATGAAGTTAGAACACACTCTCACACCATGCACAAAAATAAACTGAAAATTGCTTAAAGACTTAAATATAGGACAAGACAACATTAAACTCTTGGAAGAAAACATTGGCAAAACATTCTCTGACATCAACCTTACAAATATTTTCTCAGGTCAGTCTCCCAAAGCAACAGAAATAAAAGCAAAGATCAACCAATGGGACATAATCAAGCTGACAAGCTTTTATACAGCAAAGGAAACCAAAAAGAAAACGAAAAGACAACTTACAGAATGGGAGAAAATAGTGTCAAATGATGCAACTGACAAGGGCTTAATCTCAAAAATATATAAACAATTTATGCAGCTCAACAGCAAAAAAAAAACAACAACCCCATTGAAAAATGGGCAAAGGACCTGAATAGACAGTTCTCCAAAGAAGATATGCAGGTGGCCAACAAGCATGTGAAACAATGCTTAACATCACTTATGATTAGAGAAATACAAATCAAAACTACCATGAGATACTACCTCACATCAGTCAGAATGGCCATCATTAACAAGTCCACAAACAACAAATGCTGGACGGGGTGTGGAGAAAAGGGAACCCTCCTGTACTGTTGGTGGGAATGTAAGCTGGTACAACCACTATGGAAAACAGTATGGAGGTACCTTAGAATACTATACATAGAACTACCATATGACCCAGCAATCCCACTCTTGGGCATATATCTGGACAATATTGTCTCTTTTACAAAAGTGCTTCTGTAATTCATCTTATCAGGAACCTGATTTCAGAAATAGCGTGCTTTATTTTGTATTCTCTTTGCCTCAGCAATTTGCACCAATGGGGGAGAAGAACCCTTCCTCTCTTCCTCCTACACTTCATAATTATTATGATCACCCTCACATAAACAGCAGTAATAAAAATGCCAGTGTATCATGAGTACAGTTAGTGAGTTTCCCTTATGTGTCAGGAATCATTCTAGGTGTTTTGAAATATTTTCTGGCTAATCATTGCAATGACATGATGAGATAAATATTTTTAAGCCTGATATGTAGATAAGAAAACTAAGAATCAGTAAGATTAGCTTATTGAAGATTTTCTTTATAGCAAGTAGAAGAACCACATTTTACAGATTCATACTCCCAATGAGTATATCTAAGTTTAAAATAAAACCCATACATATTGAAGCTTTCCAGATGAGTATTTTCCTATAAATCTGCAGGAGCTTTTAGAAGGTTGAGTCTAAAATCATAAAATTGGGATATTAGAAAGAAACAATTTATTAAGCTTTATAGATCTAAACTTGAATCTTAGTCTATGACATCACTATCTAGCCTCATACACCTCACAATTCAGTGAATCTCTATGGGCACAGTGTTTTTTTTCTTTTTTCAAAGGGTAAAACATTTTTTACCTTGCCTGGGTTTTTGTACAGATAATAGTTGTAATTATTTTTTCAATATCAAATCTGAATCTAAGAAAACACTAGAATAAGATACAAAATGACATGGACTTAAAAATATGTATATATGTTTTGAAACAGGTCAAAACACATGAATGTATCTACAAAAGAGAAACAGACTCACATACACAAAGAACAGACCTGTGGTTGCCAAGTGGGACGGGGGAGGCAGTGAGATGAATGGGAGTATAGGGTTAGTAGATGCAAACTATTACATTTAGAATGCATAAACAATAAGGTCCTAATGTATGGCCCAGAGAACTATATCCAATCTCCTAGGATAGGTTATGATGGAAAATAATATTAAAAAGAAATATATACATGTATATATATATATATATATATGACTGAATCATTTTGCTTTACAGTAGCAATTGTCACAATATTGTATAACAACTGTAATTTCAAAAAAAGGAACAAGTCAAAGCTAAATTTATTTTTATTTTACTTCTCTCTCAAATAATTCAACCACTTGCTTAAACATTTTTTGAATTACTATATAATTTAAATACATGCTAAAAAGTCAATTAAGAGATTTCTAATCTGGACAGGAAGGTATAGAATCCTTTTCCCCTACATTGCTCCTCTAGGAACATCTATTTGCCCCAGAAAGGGTACAAGACACAACCAATGCACTATGACAGGTTGTAAGAAGGACAGCTGGTTTAGGACACCAGGATTGGAGGAACAAACACAGTTGTGACAGCGTCTTGTGTCCCTCACCAAACAGAAGAAGGCCATCCAGATCCAGCATTTCCCCAATCCTAAGTTAGCAAACACAAGTAGAGAGACAAAACCAAGGGAGCCTGAAACCACCAGAAAGGGGGAATCAAATGGGAGTCCTGCCAGAAACAAACAACCAGAAGAGAGTCCCTCATGACCCACAGGCCTGAAAACTCTCCTTACCCTCCAAGAGATTCCAAAACGGGCAGGCAGAGCTAAGAAAAGAGACAAGATAAGGCAGATGGCCCAGGATGCCTCTCAGTCCCTATGCGACCAAGTCTCTCCTACCCACCCGGAGTCACCAGAGTGGACAGGCAAAACCCATATAAGGGACAAAGTCACACTAAGCAGCCTGGTCCAGACAGGATTTTTTTCTCAGTGTGATCCATACCCTTACAGTATGGAGATACCTTAGAAAACTATACATAGACAGTGTTTGAACAGGTGGAGTAAGGGACTTACCTACAGTAAGCAGCTCAGTCTGAGAAGCACCTTTGTCCCTATAAGCACAAAACTCTTCTCTCCACCCTGAAACACCATGGATGAAAGGCACTGGTAGGGAATCCCACTGCACCCTCATCCACTGAAAAATACCTGGCAGCCAGGCCTAGGGAAACCCCTTATGCACCCTGAGGTAGCACCAGGAGAGGACAGTTGGAGCCATGATAGCAACAGCTAAACCACACAGATGAAAATAATACCACAATGGATTTGGTAATTAAAATGACATTACTACCACAGCCTACAAATGTAGGCCAAGCCCCAGATGTTAAATCTGACTGCAAAATTTATAATTTATCTTTTAATCTTATTAAATTTTGGTGTTAGTTTCCAGGAAACTCTGCTCATTTTGTGATTATTTTTCACTGAATCTTTTTCAGTGGATGCTATATATTTTTTAACTTTATTTCTGAAGTTTTTTTTTTTATTGAAGTATACTTGATTTGTCTGAAGATTTTAATTAGAATTTTAGTTTTGCTTTTCAAAGTTCCATTTATGATTTTTTGGCCATGCCCATGGCATGAGGAAGTTCCTGGGCTAGGGATTGAACCCACACCACAGCAGCGACCAGAACCACTGCAGTGACAATGCTTGATCCTTAACATGCTGTACCACAAGGGAACTCCAGTTCCATTTTTTTTTCCCTCTGTATCCATTTCTTCTGGCACATTGGCCATTTTACTGGAGGACCCTTAAGCCCAAGAATGAGGATGGGGGCACTAATGCCCATTATTTCTGTCCAAGTCATGTATAAAATGATTTTTTATTTTTTAAATAATAAAAGTGTTTATTTTTAAAACAATAAAAGTTGATTTTCAATTATCCTATCTGCAAAAAACTATAAATATCTATCACTAAATTCTTATTAGAATAGCTGAAATTAAAAAAAAAGTGACAATGCCAAATGCTGATAAGGATATAGAAAAATTAGATCATACATTGCTGTTGGGAATATAAAAAGGGGCAAGGGACTTTGGAAAATAATTTGATGGCAATTTTTTTGAAAAGTAAATAAACACCCATCTCAACTTCTAAGCTTTTATCTTAGCAGAATAAAAATAATGTTCACACAAAGACTTTCACATAGTTGTTTCTGGCAGCTTTATTTTCAATAGCCAAAAAACTGACACCAGCCTAGATATCTTCTAAGCAAAGTATGGTGGTACATTGTAACAGACTACTACTCAGCAATAAAAAAGAATAAACTATTGATACACACAACAGCTTGGAACAATCTTCAAAGAATTATGCTGAGCAAAAAAAACCAAAAAAGTCCCCAAATTTATATACTGTATGATTCCATTTATATAACCTTCTCAAAATTACAACATTTATAAGTGAAGAAGAGATTACCTATCTGCAGTGTAGACTTGTGGATAGGCATAGGCAATCACTCCTGTGACCTTGCAATCAACCAGACTTCTCACTACTGCCTTCTGTAGCCTGGCAGGCAGTTCAGCCAGCTCATCAGTTATAACCCTTTTTACTTGTCAACTAGACTGTGGCTTCAAATGTTATCAGTCAACATTGTGTCTACTGTTTTCTGTCTTCTAGAAATTTACTAACATTTCTCATGTTTTCATGGTCTCCATTTGCTATTCTTTATTGTTGCAGTTACACTATTTACTACTTTGTTTTACTGTTATTTTAACATGCCAAGAGAAAGAAGAAATATGTATGTGTTGTCTGCAATTTTCAAGCTTAAGTCACCATTAAAAGCTTCTCAACATAAAAATACAACTGTTATACATTTTACCAGTAGTAATTTAAAAATCTATAAATACTTTTCTTTTCCTCTGGAAATATAATTGAAAACTAAAACCATAATTATATTTGTCAAGCTAAAAAAAATTGAATCATGGATTTCTTCCATCTTCCATCTCATGCTTCCTGTGATTTTAGCTACTAGCTTTGCATGATTAAAAATAAGTAAAGTCAATTTCTTGCAATGTATTTTGAAATTTTATTAGAAATATTTTTATATATCTATGGAGAAGGATTTATCCACGTTATTTGTTACTGAGTCAATGCTAGGCATAGATTATTCAATCAATTAATATTTGTTATGACCACAAGATTAATTTGAATGTGTAGTGATATGCAGTTTTGTGTTCTGGGAATCTGTGCTGGTTTTCTAACATCATCCTTCCCACCCCAAAATCAATCTCCCTTCCAACGTTGTCATAAGTTTCACTGACAGTAAAGTCACTCATCTCAGTGAAGCAGAAAAGTAAAAGCAGAATTATTGTTTGGAACTACTGAGACAGTGTACATTTATTTCATTTAGTTCAAGAACCAAAACATCCAAGCCATCTTAACCATGCTAATAATAGCAAAATATCTTTTGAGCCCTTCAATAGCTACAGAACTTCAATTATATACCGTCTTTTTTTCTGCCTGATATCCTATTTCTCAGTGATGCCATTTTGCATAACATTGTGATCCTGATTAGAAGACTAGAACAAAGGCAATGATGAAAATGATCACCAAGTTAAAACACTTAAAACACTGGAGAAAAAGCAATCATGAATACGTCTCATTTAACCATTTTTCTGTGAAGATTTCTGTTAAGATAAAATATTGTTTATCATTTGGAGGCTACTGTTAACATTCAGGTAGCAGTGAGGGAAGAGGGGAACAGAAAATTTTGTGTTAAACCAGCTTGACTTTGAATAAGTCAACATTGACACTGTGGATTTCTCTTGTTTCTTTGTAAAGCTACAAAAAGGAATTAGGTTTCTCGGAATTAAAAAAAAAAAAACCTGTCTTGTACCCTATCTGGGGTCCACATGTCATCCATGAAAATAGCCCTAAATTTCACTTAAATTACAGGGAAACTGGGAAATATGGTCCAACTATATGTCTGGCGGGAAAAGGCAATGGTGTTTGGATAAGTGTTACCAAATAAAGGCTGTTGTTAACTAATTACCACAAACTCAGTCATTTAAAAAACATAGATTAATTACTTTACAGTTCTCAAGGTGGTAAGTCTGAACTGGGTCTCACTGAGCTAAACTCAAGCTGTTGGCAGAGATGTGTTCCTTTCTGGAGTATATAGGGGAAAATCTATTTACTTGCCTTTTCCAGCTCCCAGAGACCACCACATTTCTTGGCTAATAGACCTTTCCTCCATCTTCAAAGGCAGCAACTTTGCATCTTTGTCACTTTATGATTATAGACAGGAACCATTGTAAGACCCACATAATTATATTTGCCCACCTGGATAATCTAAGGTAATTTTCACATCTCAAGATATTTAACTTAATCACATTTATGTGGTCCCTTTTGCCATGTAAAGTAACAAACATAATCATAGGTCCAGGGGATTAAGGCATGGATATCTTGAGGAATCATTAATCTGCCTAACAAGGTAAGCATATAACATTGTTTCCATTATAGCTTGATATACGCTAAGATTTAGTAAATAAATCTCACACACATATACACACACATATATACATACATTTTTTTTTTTTTTTTGGCAGAACCCCAGCATGTGGAAATTCCTGGGCCGGGGATCGAATGTGAACTGCAGTTGTAGCCTGTACCACAGCAGCAGCAATGCCAAATCCTTAGCCCACTGTGCCATACAGGAATTTCCAAGTATAAAATTTCTTTAGTGAGTTCTACCCAAAGAAGTTTAGTTTCTGCAAGCGATTAGTCCTAATTAAAACTGTGTCACATCATGGATATCATGGGCTCCAGGGATGGCTCTAGTGCTGCCTTCCCCTTATATATTCTCCCTAAAGTGTTTTCCTTTTCAAGAGCATATTACTGCTATTTTTAAAGAATGTCTATTACATTACCCAGTCCTAGATCTCTTTTTCTGCCTTTGTTGTGACTAAACTTATTTCTAAAAGGAACAAAGCTATTTGAATTACATGAGAATTGAATTATTGAAGTTGAATCAATGGGGATGGGGGAAAGAAAAATATAAATACATGTGTAATATGTATCAATTCAAAGAGTTAAATCTAGTACCCATAATATATTTTTCATAAAATCATCTCTTTTCTTTATGTTAAATGCAGCTGTTTTGAATTCTTATATAATGTAGCCTGTCAACTCAATGCAGAATTTTTCTTAAAGCAATTTCATTTGATACCCCCAAAAGCAAAAAGCTAATAACTTTTTTATTTTTTTAATTAGTAGAAGCACCATTTCTTAGATTTTTTAGAGGCATGTTCAGATAATATAATGAAGTTCGATAAAAGAAAATCACATTTTTATTCTTCCTCAGGCAACTTTGATTTAGTTCAACTATTTGGAAAGAATGAAAGCCCCGCTTGAATGCCCACCGTTTGATTTCCACTGTGCTTCACTGTTTTCTTCCTTATTAAAAGGAGAATGTGGAGAAGGAAGAGGATTCCCATTTGAAAAAGAAAGAGAGAAAATGAGAGAAACAATTCTATTTTGTTTTCCCTTACTTAACCTGTGTGGGGACTAATGATGTTCACTCTGTAAGATAATTCGCCAAGTACAGTTTCTGGTAATGGTTAAAACTTACCTGTACAAGAAGGAAGAAAGATGCACTTCAGCTACAGGTGACCTTGATGTTTATAAAGTAATTTTAATAGCATCAAACACAAAAGTAGAACTTTTCTTTGTATTCTTGTGGATTAGAATAAGTCACTTAAGTACTTGAGTTATTAATCAACTTTCTCTAATTATGCAATGATAATAAGTAACCTTAACATCTCAGTAACATATAATAACATTGAGTTCTTGCTTGTGTTACATGTCTGTGACTGTCATGTGCTTTGCCTCTAATCTATAAGCCATCACCTTCCAGAATACAGGCTAAAGGAAGAGCCCCATTTGGGACATGCTATTCTTAGGGCAAATGGAAAACAGCAGGATAGTTCATGGAAACAACAACAGCTTCCTCTAAGTTAGGCTTGTACCACTACTGGTTCATTTTACTGGTTGAAGTAAATCACATAATCACACTTGGCAATGGAGACAGGAAGTATTTTACCTACTACCTAGGAGGAGTTAATGCAAATCACATAGCCAATGAGCCAAGGTATGTAAACTTCTACCACTTTCAAAAAGACAAGAGCAAATGATTTGAAATCATAATGCAGTCTGCCAAACTTGTTGACACATTTTCTAGGAGGAAGAAAGCTATTACATTTCTTTCTTAAAAACCTGAGTTATTCAAATTACACTCTCACAATAGTCAGAGTAGAAATATTTTAATACTGTAATGTTTTGGTTAATTAAAAATGTAAAGAGATAATGTAAAAATTCAGAGGAAGTTAAAGTTTTCATTATAATACTATATATAGCTTTTTTCTAAGAGAAGAAAAAATTTTAATAAGAGAACACCAGTTTGTTGTTTCAATTATACTGTTTTTCTTTAGGAATAAACTACTATTTTGTTGCATATGGCTATGTACCGATCTAAGCAACAATATTTCTCAGGATCCCTGGAGGCTAAGGTGGTCAATAGACGTAAGTTGGAGTTGATGGACAGTGCTTGTAAGAAAATTCCTTTAGAGTGGGACAGAGGGTTAATATAGGCCTTTTTGCCACCACTTCCTTCCATTTCTTTCTTCCTGCCTAAATCTTAGAAGCAATGAAGAGCCATAGTGATTTTGGATCTTGACTTGAAGATGGGAGCTAATAATGTTGGGGTCCAACATTAAAGGTGTTTGCATCTTTGCTGGCAATATAGCTTTTCTATCAGTTCTGGAGTGCTTAACTTTATACTTCTTTTATAAGAGGTTGGTATAAACTTCAGTTTTGTTTGAAATGCTATGATTTTCTACTTCTCTTATTAGCATCTGCGCCAATTACAGTATGGTACAAAGCTTAATTTGCAATGTTAACTAAAACTTGAGGAGATACCACTGCAGCTTTTTTTAACAGAGATCTGTCTGAATGTTTAACTGGGAAATAAGATGATGCAGAATAAGATGCCAGAGAAAAAAAGCAAGATTATATTGTCCAGCATAAGGAAGAAGACCGAACAGTGCTAGGATTCAGTCAGATGAGGAAAGCCAAAGAAATGGTCTTGTATCACATAAGATTACGACTCTACAAAGCTTATTTAGCTGTAATAATAGTTATGGATCTATGTCTTTGAGTTTATATACAGATACACAAATTTATATGGACAAATAAATAAAAATCTCATCTATTTATTTAGGTAGTGTCAAATCAAATCTACTACTAAGTGATACTTAAACTGGGACACAATAGAACTGTGAGCCCTTAGTTAAACAGATTGATATATGTTCTCTCTAATTAGCCTACTCAGCACCAATGCTGAGCCACCAGTGTCAGCCACTTGCCATGCTTCTAAAGACTTCTCAGCAATAGCTATTCACAAACAATGGGAACTATTCAAATGTTTCTCTTGGCAATTAGATCTGGGTTTGTGAAAACACTATTGCCCCAGTTATTGCTGTCATTTTTTAAAAATCTAACATTTGAATATATTTTCCCTCTGTCAATTCTTATTAGATGTATGACTATAAAAAATAATAATAGAGTTTCTCACTCAATTTTGCAGAATTTCTGTTTTGTGTAACAAGGATCTTTTCCAAACAGTGGGCTAAGCAGGCACATAAAAGTATTTCTTAACTCCTATGATGTACTATCTTTGTCTATATCCTGATTATGTTTCCCTTATTGACTCATTATCACTTTAGACAGCAAATCTAAGAGGGCGCTTAACTGCTGAAAGTTTTAACTTTCAAAATCTGCCAGATAAGATGTCTATGATTCAATACGGATTAAGAACAAGAAATAATTTTTCATTAATGGTTACATGAGGAAATATCATTAATGCACAGGGATGATTTATAATCTAAAGCAGGTGTAATCAGCACACATTAACTGATGGACCCACATATGATGCAGACAACCAATTACACAATTAAAAATATTTTAAGTAATTATAATTGCGGTTAGAGAGGATTTAAGGTAAATCCATGCTTTAGTTTCCAAATAAGAGAAATATTTCAGTTTCCAAAGAAGAACTGAAAATTTATTACTGATGGAAGTAAAGACAGTATTATTAGCGTATGTAGGTTGGAACAGGGGGAAAGAAGAGTAGGAGGTAGAGGAAGAGGAGGTAGAGGAAGAGGAGAAAGAAGAGTGTAAAGTTGCATTTTATGCAGAGAGGATGAACTGAATAAATGTTGGAGGCGAGCAATGAAAACCTGGCTGAAGACCATAGAATAATAAAGGATCTATATGTTAGCAGGTGGTTAGTGGCCTACAAATGAACATGTTTGGACTATTTGAATACTTGCATTAATTACTACTGACTGGAATCAGAAATTCCACACTTAGATATTTTAAAATGAAAGCGAACTAGCATGGCATTGATATTCTAGTTATGTGGAGATGTTTAGGTAACATCTTGGTTTTATAGTGCATTTTGCTGCTTTTATTCTAGTAACTAAGTATATACTATTTTTGCATAATTGCCAAACGAGCAGATTAAAATTAGTAAATAATTCTTGAAATGAGTATCTTGTCAATTAATCAATAAAATGTTTTAAATCCTTTCGTTAATGCTTTCTTTTCACTTACATTCCTTTTACTCCGGGAAAAGTGGAGTAATTATAATTTTTTTCTGCTTCAGAATCTGCCTCTTGGAAGTTTATCAATTTCATTCAAGTTCTTACAATTTAATGTGTCCATTTAAAGTTATTTTCTGTATTTACCTTGCTGATGCTACTTAGTGCAGTATAGCCAGCTATCTTGTTGAAATAGAAATGTCCACAGTAGACTCTTTTTCCTTTCAGAAATGATTTGAAGCCTGATAAAGAAAGAAAAAGATAAAGCCAGCAAAGCACTTGTCATTTTTTGTAAGTGCTGCACTTGTTTCTTTCAGGCATTTGTGAAAGAACTGAATATATATTATTTGATTTACTTTACTGTCTGTCAGAGTACATTTGGTTTTGTGTATTTTAAACAGATAGACTGAAATGGCTTGATAAACGATATCCATCAAAACAACTTGGAAACCACTTAAGATGTTGGTCTTTATGAAGTCAAGATAGCTTTTCCATCCAAGCTGCTTTGAGTGCTTCTGTTAAAAGTATATAGAAAGAGGGAGATGAGAAAAAGCAAATTAAAGAAGTAGAAAGGTTTAAGTTGGAAATATGACTTTAAATATTTTTAGTGCCTTTCAAAACAGATACCTCTACTAGTATGATAGCAATAGATGTCAACATTTGGTCTGAAGTTAACGCACAGTTAAAAAGCTCCATTGGCTAAATATGAAGTTCTGCATGAAATAAACTTGCACATGTTCTAATTGATTCAAAGTGTTTACTCAAAGAAGATTCTCAATTTATGCACATCGGATTGCTTTAATACTTCTTAGAAAGATAAATATGACTGTTGTTCCTAATATTCAATTTTAGAATATCAGTGAATCATCTTTGAAATGTATGATTAATAAGGTAGGAAAGGAAAATATATTGGGCCTAGTACAAGAAAAGAAAAGAAAGCTTAGGAAGTTGGTAGAGAGTTATCCAGTTTGAAATTTGGCCAGGAAACAGTGCCTGAGACCCATTCCTTTCTTGGCAATATGTTCTCTGCTATTTTATATGGCCACGAACAGCTGTAACATTAGCTTATAGCAAAAGTGATGAGAAAAGAATTGTCGAGCCAGTGCCCCGAATTCTAATCCCAAACTTCCTATCTATTTTTTTTATGAGAATATTTCATTAATTAACATTAGCCTTTTTCATTGAGGTCTGTGGACTATGGACTTAAGTTATATGATGTAATTTTTAAATTTTCTGCCAAAGCCCAGTAAATTAGAATGCCTAGTAATATGTACTAAGAATCATGTCTAATAAGAAGAACATACATGATCAGGATTTGAGGCAATAAGGAAGTGAAAGGAAACCCAATCCTTTAGATTGAATCAGAGTAGGGTTTAAAGGCAAACACTTCTCTCTCTACAATCGTCACAAGAAGTCAGACTACCCTTCACAACAATTCTATTTTCAGTTGCTGCAGTTTATCTCGGTGTATTCTGTTGCCTAAATAAGCTTCCCTTCTGGGCCCAGTAGCTCTCCAAATTCTCATGTTAAATCCCTACTGAACTTTTGACCATGAGCAGCATTCTAGATGGTAGAGAAGTATGATGGCCACTCAAGCATCAACCTAATGGACAGCATACTTTTCTCTGCAAGAGTAAGTGTGGTTAAATTTGTAATCTGAGAAAAATCACACTTTAAATGCCTTTAGGTCATTTATAGAGTATTTGAGAATAAGCATATTTCTCTAAGCCTGAAGACTCAAATAAATGCTGAGTATACAGACAACTCAAAAAACTGATAGATATTGCCTTGTGCAACTAGAAACAGTCTTGACCCTTGATTATAAGTTTTTCTACCCTACCTCCACTTTACCTTTCTTAACAAAGAAAATACATAACTTATAAAAAATGAGGAAGAAGTAGTGAAGGGATTAAAAAAATAATGAAGTTATTCCAGCAGCTTATCCAAAAAAAAAAAAATTGCTTGTTATAGCTAGGTTGATATTTTCAATTGATACCTTTAAGTCTTTATTTGAACTCACAGTAGCATTAGGTATTATTAGTCATTCCCTTCCTTTTGAAATTCTTTGTCCTTGGCTTTCACAAACAGTAGATTTGGAGTTCCCATCGTGGCACAACGGAAACGAATCTGACTAGGAACCATGAGGTGCGGGGTTAAATCCCTGGCTTTGCTCAGTGGCTAAAGGATCTGGCATTGCCAGGAGCTGTGGTGTAGTTTGCAGATGCGGCTCAGATCTGGTGTTGCTGTGGCTGTGGCGTAGGCTGGCAGCTGTAGCTCCAACTACACCCCTAGCCCAGGAACCTCCATATGCTGTGGGTGCGGCTCTAAAGAGCAAAAAATTTCAAAAAATAAAAAGAAAATCTCTTCATCCCTGACATCACCAATGTGGTTGAAATCTACCTCACCTGGACTTCTAGAACAGATTCCATCTTATCTTCCCCTTGCCAACTTACAATATTGAATCTGGGGATCAGAGTGATACATTTTAAATATGAATATATTTGCTTTATTCCTGAGCTAAAAATCTTCCAAAATAGCCCATTGTTCTTGATATAGCTATGTATTCAAGATTCAACTCATGCCTCTCTCTGCAGGTAATTTGATACCATTTTTCACCTCGCATGCTGTATTTCTTCTGAATCTGCTTCTTTAAATCTAAAAATTCCACTTTGATCTTCCTACTGAAGCCACTGCACCAGCTCCATCTTGCAACAATACCACCTTAAGCATGTTACCTCCTTCTCATTCATCTCTCCTTGAAGTTAGCCTTTTATTCACACAGCATAGAAACAAATTATACATTACCTCCATAACTTCAAACTGTTATTTTTTATTATAACTACTATAATTTTTAATGTGTTCTCAATAGATGGAGAGCTCCATAGAGTAATATTTTTATCTATTTGTGTTAACATAAATGATAAACTAACACCTGAAAGATACATATCAGATACTCAAGACGCGTTTGTAAATGTCTAAAGGAAAGACCTGGTTTATTTTGTGTATCATCAGGCTGGACTGCATCACTATATTTGCCTCAATATCATTTATGATCTATTAAGGGACACAACACAAGGTTAAGGATATGGTTTATAAAGGGGTCTTCATGATTCAGATGACTTGTCTGCTTTCCTAGCTCTGAGATGTTTGGTAAGCTACTTAATTGCTCTGTGTTCTAGTTCTCTCATCTGTAAAAATGAGGATTAATAATATTGATTTATGAGATTATGTGAGGATTAAATAAAACTTTATTTAAAGCCTTTAATACACACTCAATAAATATGAGCAAATGTTCTTAACCATATTTTTCACATATTGAAAAGTTTGTGGGAATATGCATGGTGATATTAGGTTTTATTTTTGAGGGATCAGTCAGTGCAGAGAGGTCTATGGTAGAAATTTGGAATCTGTCCAAAACACTGATTTATAAGATTATTTTTTTCTATAATGATGCAATTTTCATGAACTCTAAGGGGAATATAGGAAAAAGACCCTTCCCAGATCTTCAGACACTTCTGAAGAGAAAAATGGCAAAATACTGGTCAGCAATTCCTCTTTGGCACAAATGCTTAAAGTCTACGCAGATGTTTTTAGTTCTAGCCCTGCCTGGGGTATCATCTTACAGTAAAAACCGATTAATTGGTGTCTATAAGGAACATACTTATTCTGGACTTTATTTTTAAAGAGGATATTGATTTTGATGAGGATTATTACAGCTGTAGAATTTTCTACTTCAAGTCAATATGTTTCTGGAAAAATTATTACAAAGTCTATAGATAGCCAGAATAAGAAGCAATTTATATAACAGCAATTTATATAACTCCATAAAGTTGAGAGAGAACCAGAATAAGAAGCAGTTTATGTAACAGCTGAATTATAATACAAGATGATAAATATTTTGCATTTTTAAAATCTGTTAATTCTGAAAACTGTTTGCTGTTCACAAGTTGCTTTATTCTTTGGTAGATTTTGAATTGGTTATCATAGTAAGTTTGCTCTTCCATATCAATATCCACTACAAACCAAAAATAGAGACAAAAAGCAAAACATTTAACTTTTTGTTTTAAATTTAATGGAACATGAATCATCTGGAGTCATTAGCTGATTATACAAACTTCCTTTATTTTTTTATAGCAGAATTTGAGCTGGAAGGCAGCTTCAATGAAAAATAAAAACAGTATGTGAACACTCACTGACTCCTGTAGATTTGTCTCATCCAAAATATAATTCTAGGCACCAGAAAGTTACAGTTTTAAACAGGGTACACAGACAATAATGACAACAATCTTGAACCGGGGAAATATTTTGAATGTTAAAATATTCCTTTTAATTTGCATATATGCATGTAATTCCTAATGAACTATGTGAATGGCCACTTAGTATATACACTTAACTTCATCTTTTAAATGTGTAAGCAAATTTAAAGAGTAATATAGATTTAATCTAGCATACTGAAAACATTTAAAAGGATTATGATATTCTGAGTAGAGGATAGTGTTAGTAAATACATATTTACAAAACCAATTCATGTACATTGCACAACCTAAGGAACAATTTGAAAATGTATATTCAAGCATTTCAAATGTGAATGTGTTTTGAGCCAAAACTTTTCATTCTTAGAAATTCATATCAAGTATTTTTGTTAGGAATAATTTGTATAAGAAAGATTATTTTATTTTATTTTTAAATTTATTTATTTATTTTTCTGTTTAGTGCTGCACATGAGGCATGTGGAACTTCCCATGCTAGGGGGTGAATCAGAGCTGCAGCTGCTGGCCTAGACCACAGCCACAGCAACACAGTATCTGACAACACAGCTCATATCTGTGAGCTACACCACAGCTCACGGCAATGCCAGGCCCTTAACCCACTGAGCAAGGCCAAGGATCGATTCGCATCATCATAGCTACTAGTTGGGTTCATTACCACTGAGCCACAATGGGTACTCCATTAATAACCCTATAACAGAAGAGTTTTAAGTTTTTTTTAAAAAAGTTACAAAGACAGAATTACCATATACTCCACTTTCAATTTCAACTATTATTATCTTCCTTGATCTTGTACATTTGTTACAATTAATGAACCAATTATTGTTACTGTATGAGTTACTGAAGTCTAGACTTTATTCAGATATCCTTACTTTCTACATAATGTCTCTTTTCTACTCCAAAATTCCCTTCTAGTTACATTACATGAAGTCATCTTGCCTCCTTGGGCAATTATCTCTTGGCTATGAGTTTCTCAGTATTTCCTGACTTTTGATGGCTCTGGCAGTCATTAGGAATACCGTTAAGGTTCTCTTGTAAAATGATCCCCAATTAAGATCTGTCTAATTTTTTTTCATAGTTAGACTACAGCTGTGTTTTTGAGAGGAAGACCAGAGAAGTGCCGTTGTCATTACAAGGGTATACACTACCAGCATAATTTATCACTATCAATGTTAAACATGATAACCTGGATGAGGAAGTGTTGGTCTGATTTCTGACTGTAGAGTGACTCTTTTTCCTCTTTTCATACTCTACTTTTTGGAAGGAAGTTACTATGTGCAACTCACAGAGGGCAGAGCTTCTATATAAATTATTTGGAATTCTTCTTTTCAAGAGATTTGTCTTCTCTCACCCACTCCTTTATTTTTCAATAAGCTATTTACGTCAATATAGACTCATGGAAGTTTTAATAATGTTTATAATGACACAATTTTGAAAATATTTTAAATATTCATTATTATTAAAGTATGAAATTGTATGCAATAGGGTAATATGTAGCATATCATATGTCAATATCAACATATATATTGACATGTCCAAAAAGGCAAGATACTTTTTAGGAAAGGTGAATTTTTACCTAATTAATTAATTAAACCAGAGTGTGTGAATGGGTATTTGTGTGTGTGAACCTATTTTTAAAAGTCTAAGATGAGGAGTTCCCCCTCGTCGCTCAGCAATTAATGAACCTGACTAACATCCATGAGGACATGGGTTGGATCCCTGGCCTCGCTCAGTGGGTTAAGGATCCAGTGTTGCCAGGAGCTGTGGTATAGGTCACAGACGCGGCTCAGATCCTGCTTTGCTGTGGCTCTGGTGTAGGTCGGTGGCTACAGCTCTGATTGGACCCCAAGCCTGGGAACCTCCATAAGCCACGGGCGCAGTCCTAGAAAGATAAAATGACAAAAAAAAAAAAAAAAGTCTAAGATGAGAGACAAACTATAGGTTAAAAGTGATAGCTAGATGTTGGGATTACGACTGTATTATCAATTTTCTGTATTACATAGTTTCAAATATTTTGGGGTATTTTCATAATGAATACTAATTCCTTGGTTTTTGTCTTTAATTTTTTCCATATTAAATTCTGTATTTAAGTGAACATGATTATCCACCTCTGACTGCAAGTTTTCTTTTCTCCTTGCATAATATATAGTAACAATCAATCTGCTCATTTCAAGTATCTTTAAATGGATCTGCCCACTCACAAACAGAAAGAGCTGCCATTGGTTACATGGAATGTGTGCCATGTCTTCTGCATGCATCCTCTGACTCCACAATGTAAAAACCTACAAGAGTTGTAGCATCACTTCTCCTCCATAGAGAAGTCCCTGAGATTTCTAGAACTTGTGACAAGTCCCCCGTACTGCCTTTCTGACTAAAGAAGAGTCAAATTTTAAACAAAGATATGTTAAAATTCAAAGTTCATGCTCCCTTCTTTTTATCAGCCATGCCTGTGGCATGCAGAAGTTCCAGGCCTAAGAATCAAACCTGTGCCACACTTGAGACCCAAGCTGCTGAAGTGACAGTGCTTGATCCTTAACCCACTGGGCACAAGGGAACTCCAGCGAAGTTCATAAACATTAGGTTACATATAGGTATACTTGCTCCTGTTAAGTGCTATAAAAAAGGCCAGGAATCAAATCTGCTTCCTCACGGATACTAGTCGGATTTGTTTCCGCTGAGCCACAACAGGAACTCTGAACCATTTATTTAAAACCATGTTCTTTCTCTTTTTTACATTCTTCCTGGGTCTTCGATTTTTGGCTTTAACTTTTACATCAAAATATTCTCCTTGAGTCCCCCCTTATTTAATAACTTTTTCAAGTGACTCATCACTGTTTTTCCTTAAATTTTACATGTATTTATGATGATGTACTGTCTTCTGAACCCATATACTTAGAGTTGTGAATTGGACAATACCTCTAACAAGTTTGGATAATACTTGGCCTTCATTCTTGTAAGTCATATTCATAAAAGCAGTGGCTACTGCACTGGTGAGCTGTGCTTGTGATGCATAAAGAGTTTTTCATTAGCTATTAACATTGATTCCATAGAAAGAGAAAATATAAGCCCTTGCTTTCAGAAGGACAATTTTTTTTTAAATGAGTTACCTTTCAAGAAGAAATTCTCTTTAATTAAAGTCTTAGTACGAGCCTGTGCATTTGAATATTTTTAGTGCATTAGGATCACAGACATTGACACCTGGTGCAGCTGAGCCATGAGCAAAAATCTCAGCTGAGGTTGTATTTTATAATACTCTGTTCTATTTCAGTGAGTTTTATCATTCATATATTTTTCTGTAACTTAAGATCCTACAGTCCTAAGAGATGTATATCTCACTAATATTTAAAGATCCTATATTTATCTTATTTTTTAAAAAATATGTTTTAAATTTTAAGTGTTAGTGTTCTTCAGTGGCCAATAATATGTTTTATGTAATTATAGGAAGTCATAAAACATGACTAACATAGGAGCTGGTTAAATTTCAAAATTAAAAACTGCAGTAAATTGATAAAAATTATAGAAAATAAATAACTTTTTTAAAGTTTTCTACTCCTTTTTGCCCTCTTTTTCTTTCTCTATTATAATAATTCAGTGTTGTATAACACAAATTATATAAAACATAACTCAATGTTTTATCTAATTTTAAGATATTTATTCATTTTCCTAGCTGAAGAGGTTATAAGGATTTGGTAGAAGTTCTCTTGTGGTGCAGCGAGTTAAGGATGCGCATTGTCACTGCAATGGCTTGGATCACTGCTATGGTGTAGGTTTGATCCCTGGCCCAGGGAATTTCCAAATGCCACAGGTGTGGCTGAAAAAAATTAAAAAAATGTATTTTTTTCTTTTAGGGCCACACATGCTGCATATGAAAGTTCCAACCCTAGTGGCCGAATTGGAGTTACAGGTGCTGGCCTATGCCACAGCCATTGCCATGATAGATGCAAGCCACATCTGAGACTTACGCCACAACTTGCAACAATGCAGGATCCTTAACCCACTGAGCAAGGCCAGGGCTCAAACCTATATCCTCATGGATACTAGACGGGTTCTTAACTGGCTGAACCACTATGGGAATTCCAAATAGAACTTCATATTACTAAGAATGCTACCTATGATGGATTTGCTAACATTTTATTCTAAACAAACCCCATTCTTCAGTTTGTCAATGTTTTAATGAGAGTGGGGGATCTTAGGGTAATCTATATTGATTTACTATTTATAATAAATGTGTCTTTTACTCTGAATCATTTTCCTCTGATTATGCTTTTTGTGTAGACATATGATAGTTTTCACTACTTGTGGAAAAGTTCTTTGAAAAGTGTTTAATTATTGGGAACAAAAAAGGTAACAACTAGGCAAGGTTCACATTAATCCCATTTAAAGTTTTAATCAGTTAAATAAATTTAAATGTATACTAAATTCAGTTATGGGATATTTATAAAAGATACTCAACTTAGTAAAGAAGTTTAACAACACAAAAACAAAAACACAAACCATGAAATCATTTAGAGTAAGTGCATAATAAAACTGAAATTATAACAATTGTCCCTTCAAGTTACGCCAAGAAAATGGGAGAATCTCAGAGTTCCCGTGGTGGTGCAGCGGAAACGAATCTGATTAGGAACCATGAGGTTGCGAGTTCGATCCCTGGCCTCGCTCAGTGGGTTAAGGATCTGGCGTTGCTGTGAGCTATGGTGTAGGTTGCAGACAGGGCTCAGATCTGGCATTGCTGTGACTGCGGTGTAGGCCAGCAGCTGTAGCTCCGATTCGACCCCTAACCTGGGAACCTCCATATGCCGCGGGAGCGCCCCACCGCCAAAAACAGGGAAAATGGGAGAATTCTAACCTTCCACATGATAGCAAGAAGCAGGTTAGTTACACATTTAACGTTATATAGGAAACATGTTAATAAGTTAGTTGCAAAATAGTATGCATAGCACATCAGATGGCATTTAGTCAATCACTTTCAAACAATAAACTGCTGTTGTTCAGAACTAAGCTAAGAATTTTGACATTCATCTCATTTATTTCTCATGACAAGTAAGTTAGGTAAAAACTGCTATCTTCATTTTATAAATAAAAACAGTTACCTAAAAAATGGATAAAAAGCATTAAGAAAACATCCAGGCAGCTAACATCGAGAAAAAGGAACTTCTTAAGAAAAGATTTCTAAACTAGCATGAAAGGAAGTATAATTTCTCTTTTTAAATGTAAGAGACTTTAGCATTAGAAATTCATATAGGTAAAAATTGTCAATTAGGATTCAAAAGCAAGTCTTCCAAGAGGTAAAGATCAAAAGCCTCTATGAAATCTCCTCAAAAGTTTCTGCCTCCTGTTTAAGACCATATGTGGACACAAGATGCTTAAAAACAAATGAATTACAATATTAGGTAAGAATCTCATTGATTACAGTGTTTTTAATGCTCCAAAGCATGTTACTTTGGGCCCCTTCCTCAGCACCCACTGTCACATAATTACTCGACTGAAGTTTTTCTTTTAGTGCTGTTACTTCAGGGAATGAAAATAAATGAAGTGGAAATATACTGATGGCTCTCGTTAGTGGAAGAGGTCAAATGGGATTCTGGCTCTGCACTTCACAGTAACAGAAGACAGTGGCTTCCACATAAAATAGTTCTGCTAAAGAAATTTATATCATGGTAAGTGAAAATACCAGTCTTTGAGGATTCCAGGGCCAAAAGGAAATATAAATAGTATTTTCACCCATTATGTACAAATGACCTTCCTGGTTTTAATAATCAATCAGGATTGCTAAGGAGGTTCACAAAGATAAACATACCCTTTAAAAGTGTATGTGGTTTTTCGAAGAATTATTATGCTTAGGATTGCCGTATTTAGCAAATAAAACTATAAAATACCCAGAAATTAGAATTCCAAATAGACAATGAATTGTTTTTAGTATAAGTATGCCTAAAATATTACATAAGACATACTGATATTTTTTTAAATTGTTTATTTTTTTTATGAAATTCAAATCATCTGGGAATTCTAGATGTTATTTGTCAACCCAATGAGCAAAAGTATCAACCAGTAGACATTTTGCGAATCTGGAAAATAAGACAACAGTTCAACAACTCTTAAGAAAGAATGGACATATCAAAATATAGGTCTAGGATTTCCCTTGTGGCACAATGGGTTAAGGTTGTCAATGCAGTGGCTTGTGTCACTGCCGTGTCTCAGGTTCAATCCTGACCCAGGGCATTCTACATGCTTCTTGTGCATACAAAAAAAAAAAAAAAAAAAATACAGGTCTAATATTATTAGCCCATGGGTAACATTTTTCAGAGCCAAACCACATTAGCAGTGAAAAAAATAACAGTTTTCTGAAATAAGGGGAGGATAGCTATCCTCTTTCCAGTTCTATGGAGATAAATGCAGTGCTTTCTTATACACTATGTTGCCTTACTTGCTGGAAATACAAAGATCCACATTTCACATCCATTTAATCTCCTAGGTGTTCTAACCTTTATTACTGAGAGCCACTGGCCTGATCTTTATTTGGTTTGACTGCAGACTTCATTTTGACCAGTGTTTTTATGTATGCATAAGCTTTGTTTTGAAGGATTTCTAAGACTTAGAAACTAAGTAAGATTCCTGATGTTCTGTGTGTAGCTGTGTACATTTTATGTTGACAGATGAGAAAATGAACAAAAAGGGCAAATTAAAAAAAAAAAAAAAACTTCGGTGAACCTAGTAGCTTCAGACATTTAAGAGAACTGGGCCCAAAATGTCACCCCAGCTAGAAATGAAATGACAAGGGCTATTCAGTCACATGCTTAAGAACTCACACTTATTTTCTAAATTTAAGAGCAACACCTCACCTTCCACCTCCATGTTCTCATTGGTAAACTGGTATGCAGTACAGAAAGAATGTCAAAGCTTTTCGGAGTTCCCGTCGGGGCTCAGTGGTTAACGAATCCGACTAGGAACCATGAGGTTTCGGGTTCGATCCCTCGCCTTGCTCAGTGGGTTAAGGATCCGGCGTTGCCGTGAGCTGTGGTGAAGGTTACAGATGTGGCTCGGATCCCGCGTTGCTGTGGCTATGGCGAAGGCCGGCAGCTACAGCTCCTGTTAGACCTCTAGCCTGAGAATCTCCATATGCCTCGGGTGTGGCCCTAGATAAGGCAAAAAGACAAAAAAAAAAAAAAAGCTCTGTACATTCCATGGCATTTATGAGTTTCTCTGAAATATCTGCAATCACATGTGTTAGTGAGGCAGGGACACTAAGGTGGCTGTTGTAACAGTCTATACAGAGAACTTGGATTTCATGCTTCAGAGACTGACAAAGCAATCCACCACTGATCTGGAGAATAAGGTGCTGAACTGGAACTAAGTTTCCCTGAACCCCTAGCCACATGGATGAGTTAACTGTGCCCCCTCTAGTAAAGAACTCAGAAAATTTCTATCCTTCACGTTTCAGTTTTCACAATTGAATCATCATTTGCCCTGTTTTTAGGATGCACTTTTGCTTATAAGTGGTATTAGTGCTTAGGTATTGTGTTCAATGCCACACAAAAATGCTATGCCAATTTTCTCTCATTCATTATAGCCAAAGGTTGAAAATATTTAACCTTGTGAATATTTTTTCTCTTCTATCTTGTGGACCTCATGTTAATTCATGGACATATATTATTTATATATAATAAAACTCTGAACAATAATACATATAAACTATATTTTAAGGTCCACTTTAAATTCACAAAAGAAAGTCTCTGTCCTGAATTACCCTGAGTTGTAATAACTGCCACACTAATCCTTTTCTAATGAGTTTCCTAAAACTCCAAAATGCACACCTGAATCTTATCTTGGGAATGCCCTCCCCCTTCAAGGATCCAGAACTCCCAGAAGAAAAGTAAATTTGTCACATTTTTTGTTTTCCTCATTTGATTGTCTGCCTAGTAAGCTGCAAGTTGCTAGCAAAAGTGCAAGGCTTTCCCTGGGCACTGTAGTTGCTCAATGAATAATTAATAATCAAATGAAGCTGCATCAGTCAGTTACCCAGAGGTGAGCCACCCATCGGACACTGACTGCTATCCTGTGCTGGCTTGAGATGAAAATAACAGACTTTGAAAATCAGGTGATTCCTAATGAATTAGGAGCTTCTTTTAAAGAAAAAAAGGTCTGCTGCTGGACTCATTCAATAAAAATAATAATAATGGGAATAATAATGGGAATAAGAGAAAAAAACACAGCATCAGCATTTTTTCAGCTTTTTAAAAGTGAGTTGGTAAAACCCATATAGTTGTCATTCATAAATGCATTTCCAGACTTTACCACTTTCTCAACTTCCCTGGTGTTCTTTTGGCAGTTTTATTCTTTTTCCCCCAATTATAGAAACTTACTGTGCTGTAGTAGTTTTGAGTTACTGTGTGTTCCTGAGACATTGATAATTTCCACCTAATACATTGTAGTGCTTTCGACTAGAAAAGGAAAATTGTGATGTGTCATCAACTCATCTTTAAGAGATTTCTTTTGCAAAATTCTTTTAGTGCATAACTTACTCTGATATTAAGTTAGACAACTTGAATACCACATTACAACATGACAGATACTAAGATATTCTAAATTACAGTAGGGAGATCAAATAAAGGATACATACTTTTGCTAGTCTGTGGGTAGGTCTGGGAGAAGGGGGAGGAAGGCAAATACAGAGAAATAATATAGGCAGGAAACTGTGTTCCTTGAATAAAACTGACATGTTGAGCTAACTGTTACAACTTAAAATTCATTGGAGATACAAAAGGCCAAGCAAAGGAAAATGGAGATCAGATAAATCTCTTTATCATATAACTAGAAAATGTAGAAAGAGGCGAAGATATTATTAAAAGTATATTGAAGGGCTGCCCAAAATATTTTATCACCCCAATACATTAGATTCTTTTGAGTACTTGGGTGGTCACTTATATGATTCACATCATGTCACCTGATTTCTAGTCTTACAATCAGATAGATTTTACTTTCCATTCAGGAAAAAAGAATAAAATCCATATGAGACATTCAAAAATCATCTTGTTTGATATTTTTCATTTCTCTCTTCCAAAATCCTCTTCCCAGCTTTCTTCTTTTTCACGTTTACTTGTCTGAACTGTCTTTCCTACAGGAAATTTGAAGGTAGGACCTTGACCCTGGGGTCTTTGAACTTCTGAATGTTGTTTTTTCTTTTTTTCATTTTTTTGGCTGTAGCTGTAACAGATGGATGTTTCCAGGCTAGGGGTCAACCAGAGCAGCTGCCAACCTACACCACAGCCACAGCCACACCAAATGCAAGCTAAATCTGTGACCTACGCCAGATACTTAACCCACTGAGTGAGGCCAGGGATAGAACACACATCTTTATGGACACTATGTCATGTTCTTAACCCACTGATCCACAGCGGGAACTCCTAAATCCTGAGTTGTGACTGCAATTTTTTTTTTTTTTTTTTTCCTTCTTTTCCTTTTGTT
>PVHT020000521.1:9336504-9481704 GCA_004024745.2 Catagonus wagneri | reverse complement strand
GGCCAGGGATCGAACCTGCAACCTCATGGTTCTTAGTCGGATTCGTTAACCACTGAGCCACGAAGGGAACTCCTGAAAAATCATTCTTCATCATTCCCTATGACCCAAAGAGTTAGCCAAACCAGAGGTAGATGAGAAAGTGGTGAGGCAAGTTGTGATTTTTCCATAGAAATAATTTGTAAGAGCATTCTTCCCTCTCCCTCTCTCTCTTACCAAATACCTACCCTTAACATAAAATTCACATATTTTCTTTGAGTGTTGGAAAATATTATTATTGAATTCAGGTATATTTATATCTTTAAGTATAAAATAAACATTATCTTAATCAAGCATTTAGAAGGGAGGCTTTACCTTCTCCCATTTTCAAAGAGCTTTGTTGAGGTACAGTTACTATAACAGTCACATTTAAAGTATACAACTCAAGGATTTTTGGTATATTCACAGAGTTGTGTGACCACACAATCTTAGAACATTTTTATTCCCCCAATAAATGAAATACTCTTTAGCTATTACATGCCTTCCTCACCTCCACCTCCACTACAAAGGCAACAACTTAACCTACTTTCTTACTTATCTGCCTCTTCTGGACATTTCATGGAAATCGGATCATATAACATATGGTCTTTTTTGACTGGCTTCTTTCACTTAGCTTGTATTTGCATGGTTTATCTTTCTTGTTAAATTGAGATTCACACAGCTTAAAATTTACCATTTTAAACTGTGCAACTCACTGGCCCTTAGTATATATAAAATGTTGTACAACCATTGCCACTCACTATTTTCAGAATATTTTCATCACTCCAGAGAGAAATTCCTTGCCCATTAGCAGTCACTCCCTAGTCCCTTTTATCCTCAGTCTCTGATAATCACTAATCTGCTTTCTGTCTCCATGGGTTTGCCTGTCCTGATTATTTCATTATAAATGGAATCATAAATGCATGGACTTTTCTGTCTCTCACTTATTTTACTCAGCCTAATTTTTCAAGAGGTATCCATGTGGCAGCATGTATTATTTTATGACCAAATAATATTCCATTTTGTCATATATCACATTTGTTTATCCATTCAGCCAATGATGGACATTTGGGTAGTTTGCACTTTTTGGCTATTATGAATAATGCTGCTATGGACATTCATGTACACACTTTTGCTTAAACACTTTTTAAGCTTTACTGAAGTATAATTGACAAATAAAATTTTAAAATATTTAAAGTGCACATCATGATCTGATATACATGTGCATTGTCAAAGGATTACTATCTAGCTAATTAACATAGCCATCACCTCACATGCTTATCTCTTTTTTGTGAGAATATTAAATTTTACTCAGCATATTTCAATGAATTAACAATACAGTGTTGACTACCAATGATAATCATCATATAATTCATAACTTATTCACCTTACCTTTGAAAATGTGTACCCCTTTATTAAACTCATCCTCTTTCTGCCACAACTAGAGCGTTGCCAACAATTTTGCTACTCTCTGTTCTTTGTAAGTTTTTTTTAGATTCCACATGAAAGTGAGACTATCAAACATTTGTCTTTCTCTGTCTGGCTCATTTATGCAGCACAATGCCCACACTATCTATTGACATTGACTCAAACAAAACAATTTTCTTTTTTCTCATGGTTGAATAAAATTCTATTTCTCTCTCTAAATATATTTATTTCTTTCTCACTTTCTCTCTCTCTCCCTCTCTCTTTTCTTTCTCCCTTTCTTTCTTTGTCTCTTTCTTCCACATTGGACATTTAGTTGTTTCCAAATCTTACGTATTGTGAATACTGCTTCAGTGAACATAGGTGAAAATATCTCTTCAATATCCTAATATCGTGATTTAATTTCCTTTGGATGTATCCCCAGAAGTGGGGTTACTAGATGATATGGTATTTCTACTTTCAATTTTTTGAGAAACTGCCATACTCTTTACCATAGTGGCTACGACAATTTGCATCCCTAATCAATAGTGCACAAGGGTTCCTTTTTTCCACATCCTTGCAAACACTTGTTATCACTTGTCTATTTGACTGACAGACATTCTTAAAAGGTGTGAGGTGATATCTCACTGTGGTTTTGATTTGCATTATTAGTGATCTTGAGCATTTTTTAATGAACTTGTTGGCCATCTGTATGTCTTCTTCAGAAAAACTGTGTATTCAGTTGTTCTACCCACTTTTTTAACTGGATTTTTTTTAATTTGTTACTGAGTTGCGTGATTTCTTAATATATTTTGTACATTACCCACATACCAGATAAATGATTTGCAAATATTTTATCCCTTTCTGTAGCTTGTCTTTTCATTTTGTTTATGGTTTCATTTGCTGTGTAGGAAATTTTTACTTTGACGTAAGCCCACTTCTTGATTTTTGCATTTGTTGCCTTCGCTTTCAAAAAAAAAAAAAAATTACCAACATCAAAGCCAAAGTCCTTATCCTCTACCTTTTCTAGAACTTATATGGTTTGAAGTTTCAAATTTAAATTTTCAATCCATTTTGAGTTGGTTTTTTAGTAAGAGCAACCAACCAATAAGCTGGTTTTTGGTGTAAGAAAGGAATCCAGTTTCATTATTTTCTGTGTAGCTATCTGGTTTTCCTGACACCATTTATTTTAAGACTATCCTTTCCTCATTGCATATTCTTGCTTCCTTGGTTGTAAATTAATTGATCACATATGTGTGAGTCTATTTCCGAGGCCTCAATTCTGTTCAACTGATCTGTGAGTCTGTTTTTATGCAATACTATACTGCTTTGATTACCACTGTGTTGAAATATATATATATATATATTGTCTTTTTGCCTTTTCTAGGGCCACACTCACGGCATATGGAGGTTCCCAGGCTAGGGAATGCTGGATCCTTAACTCGCTGAGCACGGCCAGGGATCAAACCCACAACCTCATGGTTCTAGTCAGATTCGTTAACCACTGAGCTGCGACAAGAACTCCAAAAACATAATTTTAAAATAGGTAGTGTGATGCCTCCAGCCTTGTTCTTCTTTCTTAGGATGGCTTTGGATACTTGGAGTCTTTGCAGTGGCATACAAATTTGAGAACTGTTTTATATTTTCTGTGAAAAACAACTTTAGAATTGTTGACACAATTGAAAATGGGATTATCCCTCAATATGTGATAGTTCTTTCTTGGTGGGTATAAACACAACTTATTTTTATATATTGATTTGTATCCTGTAACTTCAGTAAATTCAGCTGTTTTTGTTGGAGTTTTTAGGGTCATCTACAAATAGAGACAGTTTTACTTCATTTCTGCTTTAGATGTATTTTATTTCTATTTCTTGCCTAATTGCTCTAGCTAGGACTTCAAATACCATGTTGATTAAAACTGCTGAGAGTAGGCATCCTTGTCTTGTTCTGGATCTTTGAGGAAAAATACTCAGCTTTTTACCATTCAGTATGATGTTAGTTTTGGATTGTTACATATGGCTTTTATTAATTGAGGTTAATTTATTCTATACCCAGTTTGTTAGGAGTTTTTATCATAAATGGATGTTGAAATTTGTCAAATTAATTTTCTGCATTTGCTGAAATTGATCAATGATTTTTTTCCCCTTTATTTTGTTAAGGTGATGACAGAACAATTTGTAGACTTTGAACAATCTTCGTATTCCTGGAATAAATCCCAGTGGATAATCATCAATGATCCTTTTAATGTACTGTTGAATTCAGGCTACTAATACTTTGTTGAGGATATTTGTATCTATGTTTATCAGGGGTATTGACCTGTATTTTCCTTCTCTTGACTGGTTTTAGTACGAGGGTAATGCCAGCCTCATAAAAGAAGTTGGGAGGTTTTCTTCCTCTTAATTTTGTAAGAGTTTGAAAATAATTGACATTAATTTTCTTTAAATGTTTTATGGAATTTCTCTAGTGACTCCAACTGGTCTTGACTTTTGTTTATCGAGTTTTTTTCATTATTATTATTACTGATTAGATCTCTTTACTACTAATCAGTCTGTTCAGATCTTCTCTCTCTTATTATTCACTCTTGATAGGTTCTATGTTTCTAGGAATTTATCCATTTCTTCTAGGTAGTCAAATTGGTGGGTATATAATTGTTAACAGTAGTCTTTTATTACCCTTTGCTTATGTGTCGTCAGTTAAAATAATTCCTCTTTCATTTCTGCTTTTATTTCTTTGAGCCTTCTCTCTTTTTTTCTTGGTAACTCTAAGGTTGATTTGTCTCTCTTTTCAAAAAGCCTCCTAATTATATTGATCTTTTCATTGTCTATTTAATTTATATTTAATCTTTCTACACTGATCTTTATTTCCATCCTTCTACTAAATTGGGCATTAGTTTTACTCTTTTTTGTCTAAAGTGTTGAAATATAAGGTTAGGTTGTTTTCACTCGTTTTTTTTTAATGTCGGCATTTGTCATATAAATATACCTCTTAGGTTTGTTTTTGCTGCATTTCAATAATTTTAGGATATTATATTTCCATTTTTATTTATTGCAAGTTATTTATTAGTTTATCTTTTCCTATTTTCTTTGACCTATTGATTGTAGTAGCATGTTGCTTAATCTTCATATACTTGTGGATTTTCCAGCTTTCTTTTAACTGATTTCTGGTTTCATATCACTGTGGTTGAAAAAGGTGCTTAATACTATTTCAGTCTTCTTAAATTTATGAAAACTTGTTTTGTGGCTTAACATATGATCGATCCTGAAGAAAGTTTCAGGTGCCCTTGAGAAGAATAGGTATTCTGCTGCAGTGCAATGTAATGTTCTATAAATATCTGTTAAACCCATGTGGTCAAACATGTAGTTTAAAACCAATGCTTCCTTATTAATTTTCTGTCCCTATGATCTAACCATTGAGGTATCAAAGTTTTCACTATTATTGTATTGCTATTTTTCTCAACTCACAACTCTCATGTTGTGCATTTTTTTTCAGTCAATAGCCTGTTGTGCAGTAAATTTTTTAAAAGTTTATAGACATATCACTACTCTAAAAATTGGATTATGGAGTTTCATCACCTCAATAAATTTAACTGTAATGCATGTCCGCATAGAAGTGGCACAGGTAAGGAAGGAGAAGAAATAAAACGTTTATTGCTCTGGGATATTGTTGCTGACTAATTTCATGTTTACAATTGCAAATCTCTGAAACACTCCACCAGACATGGTCTGCATTGAAACAGGAGACTGCGGTTAGATCAGTTTGGAATTATTTTCCCTGAAAGTTTGGTATTTAGCCCTAGAAAGAGTTTGGTGAGATGAAGGGCTAAACCTAGATGAATTGTTTCTGTTTAATGACATGCCAGAGACTCATGTTCAGAGTGCTGGCCATTCTCATTCTATCATCTATCTATCTATCTATCTATCTATCTATCTATCTATCTATCATCTATCTATCCATCCTGTTCCTGCTCTTTCTGTCGTTCTCACTCTCTCTGAATTTCTCTGCCTTTTAGTCTGTTTCATTCTCTCATCTTCTGTTTCCTCCTTCTGTGTCTGATTCTCCCAGTCTCTTTGCCTCTTTTCTTCCCCTATCCCCTCTATTTCTTGTATCCTTCTTCTTGACCCCTGAATACACAGAAGCACACAAATTCAGTAGCTGTAGCTCTGCCTCTACATTCTAACTTTCAATATTTTATTAGGAAACCAAATTGAGAGCTGCCTAATGATCCCAGGAGAAGACTCTCCCAATTTAACACAACCTCTAAACAACATTTGAGAGGCAATTTCATAGGGCCACAGTGGAGTGGGTATTGCAAAGCCACCGGTGCAGGGGCAGTTTAAAGTAATATGCATTTTGGTTCCTCCTCTTTGCTTTTAGCACAGCCATGGGGTTCTACAGAAATTTGCTCCTGGTACTGCTGCCTTCTCACTTTCATTTTTATTAAAAAACTAACAAGGAGCATTAAGCAGCTCCCTGTTTAATTTCCCATAGAAAAGCAATAGTTTCAAGCAGCCCACTGGTGGAGGGATATTTAAATGCAAAATGCACAGCTGTGCCAAATGTATGCACCAGTGCAAAAAGGGTTTCATAATATGACAGGTTAATACCATGGATTTTTATTTCATTTGCCACTGAAACAGCTAATCAGAGAAAATTGGACCAGTGGAAGCAGAGGTGAAATTGGGTAGTTGTTAAGAGACAAAGGATATTGCCTGTCAGCCTTCCACGGTTTTAATATTATGCTAGTAAAATGCTAAAAAATCCACCAGAAGTTACCCACTGGGGAGATTTGCCCTGAATTGCCCTCACTTATCTGAATTATCTGGAAGCTTCCTACACAGAGAACCTAAGTAAGCCATGGTTCCAGCCACATGCTCAGGCCCTACCTTTCTCCTAACCAATGAAAACAAAACTATATTAAGGAAAAACTAGAAAAGATCACACAAAGGAAATCTTTAAGGCTTTCTATCTGTGTGAACACTTGCTTCTCTTTAGCTCTGGGTAAATGGATACCTGTGAATGATTACAGAAAAGAGAATGCCCTAAGCACAGATTAATGAAATCCTTATACAAACCAGGAAGCCATGTCAGATGGCCAGCTTAGCCCACTCCTGCTTTATCAAAAAACAGTCTCCTAATTATATTTCTAACAGATGCAACTCTTACGCTAATCCTACTTTTTCAGGCTAAGTTTCCATAATAACCTTCATTTTCTTTAGTTCATAGCATATGCATCCTAGTAAAAAGTCAAATAATGAATAATGATGCTTTCAGATAGGAAACTTGGGCCAAAACCTCTCAATAGTATTTAAGATCTTAGGTAAAGATATTATGAAGTACCTTTATTCCTCTTAAAGAGCACGGCTTTCTTGGAGTTCCCATTGTGGGTCAGTGTAAACGTATCTCACTAGCATCCATGCGATGCAGGTTCGATACCTGACCACGCTCAGTGAGTTAAGGATCCGGAGCCTCCGTGAGCTGTGGTGTAGGTCTGGCATTGCTGTGGCTGTAGCTTAGGCCCATGTCTGCAGCGCCAATTCAACCCCTAGCCTGGGAACCTCCATATGCCACAGCTGCGGCCCTGAAAAGAAAAAAAAGAGCACTGCTTTCTCAAGAGATAGGTCAAAAAATAACTTAATGTCAAAATAAATATTGACACATACGCTCTGAATTGTCTCTCTTAGAATTTTTCCCTTCACTTGAAATTAATTTTTGCTTGGGCCCTGGTCACCTTTGTAACATCATTATTCAAGTTCTAGCATTCAATTTCTAAAGTACAGACTCACTGTCGCCTTGTTGTCATTAAACTACAACTATGAAGCTTTAACAGATATATTCTAGCTTTCAAATAGTATAAGGGCAAAGGGATTAAGGTGTGAAAGAAACCACGATCCATGTATATGAAGAAAGCAATGTGCTAGAAGTATCCAAAGCAGTAGTCAGTTTGCCAGAGTAAAGGAAGGAGACATTTTCCATTAGGTTACTTACAGCTCATGGAATAATCCTCTTTCTTTCAAATTAAATCGTGTTTACTCTCCTTCTCTATACAAGTATCATGAAGGAACCATCTGAGGATTTGAATGATATTTCAACAATAAATTGAAAATGGCCATTTAAAAATGAGTGCTTTCATACAGGTTCTTCTTCTGTTAGCTAAGGAAAGAGAGGCTAGCTTTCTAAGATAGTAACAAATAATAAAGAGAGAAGAAAGAAGATAAGAGTAAGGGAGAAAATCTAGATATAAACCATTGAAAGATTAATCAAAGGAAAAAGTCTATTACACTTCGAGGGGAGGAAGTAAATAGATCACTTGTAGTTTTGTTAAAGAGAAACATGATATATAAATGATGCTGAAATGATGTTTCCATTTATTCTGGTGAAATGATGGTATGTGTATATCACGAAGCACCCCAACACTGAGCCCAGAATACATGTGGACATTTGCTACCATTTTGTGAGTGGCTCCTACACATCAGGTATCACATTAAGTGCTTTATAAAATTGAAATTCATAATTTTGAGATTGAGATGACATAGGGCAACAAGAATATCTGTGGAATATTTGTATGTTAAGCCTTATATCTAAAAAATGGTTACTGCAAAGTTACAGCTCTTCCTATTTCAATTTTCTTCTCTCCCAGTCCTTGCTAATGACTCTCTGTTACTGACTATTCTTCCATATCTTCATATATAGCAACATATAATCTATATGCTGATGAAACACTCCCAGGTCCTACTCTAGACAGCACAGTTGAGTTTTTTTCCCAGCTTTACTGGTGTATAATTGATGAAGAAATTGAGAATTTTAAGTTTCAAGGATAAAAATAAAGATTTACAAAGTAATGTACTGCCATTTCTCTTTTCATCTTCTACCTCAACTCTTCCTCCTTTCTGTCAATAAACGTAAACAAGCTGGTGGTACCAACTCACATGGCTGAAGTATTCATTTTTCTGCTGGAGAGCTTCCAAAGCTCAGCCTTTGTCTTCAATTTAAAAAATAAATGCTAGGAAATAAATAAAGCACATCCATATTCACTTGAGTTAAAAATGGCTCTAGCAGGACAGAGATATATCTGGACACTCCCAAAGTCCCTCCCCAGTTCTAAATACACCAAGACTGTGAGAACAGCGTTACCTCCTTGAACATAGGTGAAAGAATATTCACAATTAAACACTTCGATTTATTTACTTATAATAATGCTTGTCTGCAGATTGCCTTTTCCTGACCTTTTCAACGCCTGCCTCTAAAGCTATCCTGGGTTTTAGAGGGCAAAGTGTTTTCTTAAAATTTTGTAAAGTGGATTTTAGTTGTTCTCCTGACAAGAATATAGCCATCCAGAGAAAGTCAGTAGGACAAGAGTAATACCGGATTCTAGGTAATAACAGCAATGAAGTTCTAATTAGACAAAGTCAAAATAGAGATTTGGTCACTTTATGGTCTGTAATTCAGTTTTATTCCTTCAGGTTACTATTCTATATGAAAGTATGCCTATAGGGAGAAGGTAATACATAAGAAATGAGAGCCAGCACTTTAAAAAAATCTGAGGAAATGTAATGGGGTTGATAAACTATTATATTTAGAATGGATAAGAAACGAGGTCATACCGCACAGCATAGGGAACTATATCCGATCTCCTGGGATACATAGAACATGATGGAAAATAGTGTGAGAAAAAAAGTGTGTATATATCTATGAGTGGGTCATTATGCTGTACAGCAGAAATTAGCACAACACTGCAAATCAACTATACTTTAATAAAAAATAATAAAGTGATTGATTTATTCTCTAGATAAAAAATATTGGCCAGTACTGGTTAGAAATAACACCAATAATAACAAGGGGAGTGTACGGTATATATTTTAACAGAAAAGACTAAAATAAAAGATTTTAAAATAACATAAAACTGAACAGAAGCAGAAAGCTTTATATTTTTCTTCTTGCTATACTATGTATCGTTTTGATATATTCTCCCAAATCTATATCTAAATATTATTTCAAAAGTACAGTTTGATTTTTGATACATTCTTGTTTCATTTTGTTCATCAGTTTCTCTTGTTCCTACTATTTTCTCCTCACCCCCTTCTTTCTTTCTTTTTTTTGTTTGTACAAGGTTGAGAGTTTTTTTAGGGTACACATCTAGGTACTTTTACCTAAGTATGGGAGCATGCCCTTTCAGACATCAGCCTTTGGGAATTTCAGGATACAAGTTCAGGTCAGAACCTGGTATTAGCTGGAAAAAGAAGATCTTTGACAAATAAAGAACACTTGAGCTCTGTGGAATGCACAGTTCTGCCAAGCATCAAATAACCTGTAATAGGATTTATGGATAGCTGTTGTTCAGTTCACAGTCCAAACAAATCAAATTGTGTAGTTTCACTTGTGAAGCTTATGAAAGGCCAGGCTTCTCAACTAGGAGCTGATTGTTGAGGACCAACAGAGCAGAGAACAACTCAAAGGGTCTGAGAAGTTCTACAGCTCCATTTCCTTTATATCAGAAAGTGTGTCTACCTTTAAGACCCTGGGAAAGAAGTCAAACTGAACATTAGTCATTTGAAAGGAATTATCTATGACCTCCTCCAATAGCAACCTCTTCCTGCTTGTATTTATTTATGTATTTAGCTTGTTGTTGCTTTCTCTTTTGGAAATATAAGAATTCTTTCCCAGATAACTTCTTCATTTCTAATTTTTTTAACATTTTTGCTTTTTTCTACGATAAAAGTACTGTGCATTCCTTATAAAAATGTAGCAAAGAAAAACAACAACAACAAAATTATAAAAGAAAACAGATGCAATGGGCTAAGCCATGAAGACAGGACTGTTTAAAAATATCAATTGATGTTTTAGCTCACTCTTTAATCTCTTCTGCATAATTCTTTACCCAAAACACTGAGCTCATTAAGTATTACTTGGCCTCATTTCAGGTAGAGATTGCCTTTTATATGCATTTAAAAAAAAAGGGAGGAAGATACACAAAGCAGGAATTTCTCTAAACCATCTATAGCTTCCATTAACCCCCATATAATAAAGAAAAAACTAAAGAGACAATTGGAGAACATGAAGGTTTTCAGGTTTATCCAGCAGTAACGAATAAAAGAATTAAAAGTATGCAGACATACTGATTCAGGAGAAACATGGCTAGCCATCCTACTTTTCTGTTGCCTGCAGCTGTGCTCAGTCTAATCATATGGAAGAGGTATAAGCTAATAGTCATTTACATCTCAAAGCATAAGTCTTTATAGCTACAGAGATATAAAACATTGCAATCACTTTTGTAAAGAAAATGAAAAAGAAAACTGCACTCCAATAGCTCTACAGGATACTTGCTTAGCCTCTTCTGTCCTGGGAAACAAAAAAATAGAGTTGTGAGTCCTAGGTTTGTGGGAAATTGGCAGTAAAGAGGTCATAGCTGAAACAGTATGAGGGATACATTAGAGTGACATCCTCAGTGTATAATTACATTCATAAAATGTGCTTCAGATGAAAAATTTATTCATTTGTAGCTGGTGTGCTTTGTTTAAATATGTCTAGTTCTTACGCCACATTTAAAGATCTCTGCTCAAATGTTATCTCCTCAGAGAATTCTTTTCTGAAATTAACATCTTAAGTAGGCCACCGCTATATACTATCTTATCACTTGATTTTAATTTCTTCATAGCACTTACCATTTGAAATTATCTCATTTGATTAATGTTTATTGTTCTCTAACCTTGCCTAATGGATTATATACCTAATGTAGTCAAGGTAGCTATGATATTGATCATTGGTACCAGATATAGAGCTTAAATTATTGCCTAGAACACAGTGGATATTTGATAAATACTTTTACAATATGACCTTAAATGAAAAACAGAAACAAATTTGGAGTATGTTAAGATCTATAGTTTCACTGATTATTTTGTCTCTTTTACTCTTTTTCTCTATAATAAAAGCCACAGCAACTTCAAAGATACTATTATTATTGTATTTTTCACCAATATTTTACAAATAAGTTCAAATGTTAATCTCTTGATTTGTCAATATTTGCTCCTGAATATTGGCTTTTTTCTGGCTTTATTATCTATTAAAAACATTTCTTTGATATATCAGTGTAATAACATATAAATCCCAGAATTAAACCCATGCACCTACAGTCAACTAATCTATGACAAAGGAGGCAGAATGTACAATGGAGAAAAGACAAGCCATTCAACAAGTGGTGATGGGAAAACTGGACAGCCACATGTAAAAGAATGAAATTAGAACACTTCCTAACACCATACACAAAAATAAGCTCAAAATGGAGTAAGAACCTTAATATAAGGCCAGATACCATAAAACTCTTAGAGGAAAACATAGGCCAAACACTCTCCAACGTAAACCACAGCAATATCTTCTCAGATCCACTTCCTAGAGTAATGACAATAAAAACAAAACAAAACAAAAAAATGGGACCTAATCAAACTTAAAATTTTCTGCACAGGGAGTTCCCATTGTGGCTCAGTGGTTAACGAATCTGACTAAGAACAATGAGGTTGCAGGTTCGATCCCTGGACTTGCTCAGTAGTTAAGGATCTGGTGTTGCCATGAGCTGTGGTGTAGGTTGCAGACACGGCTTGGATCCCACGTTGCTGTGGCTCTGGCGTAGGCTGGCAGCTACAGCTCCTGTTAGACCCCTAGCCTGGGAATCTCCATATGCTGCGGGTGTGGCTCTACAAAAGGCAAAAAGACAAAAAAAAAAAATTTCTGCACGGAAAAGGAAAATCTAAACAAAATGAAAAGACAACCCACAGAATGGGAGAAAATACTTGCAAATTAAGTGACTGAAAAGGGGTTAATCTCCAATTCATAAACACCTTCTGCAGCTGAATACCAAAAGAAAGAACAACCCCATCAAAAAATGGGCAGAAGATATAAACAGACAATTCTTGAAAGAAGACATACAGATGGCAAAAAACACATGAAAACATGTTCAATATCACTAATTATTAGAAATGTCAGTCAAAACTAATGAGGTAATACTTTACACCAGCCAGAATGGCCCTCATCAAAAAGTCTTTAACCAAAAAGTGCTGGAGAAGATGTGGAGAAAAGGTAACCCTATTACACTCTTGGTAGGAATGTAAATTGGTGCAACCACTGTGAAAAACGGTATGGAGATCTCTCAGAAAACTAGAAATAGAATTACCATTTGATCCAACAATCCCAGTCCTGGGTATATATCCAAAGAAAACCATGATTCAAAAAGATATACGTACTCCAGTGTTCATTGCAGTACTATATACAATAGCCAAGACATGGAAGCAACCTAAATGTCAATCAACAGAAGAGTACCATCAATATATATACCCCTAATATAGGAGCACCCAGATACCTAAAACAAGTATTAAGAGACATAAAAGGAGAAGTTGATGGGAATACAATAATAGTAGGAGACTTTAACACTCCATTAACATCAATGGACAGACCCTCTAGGCAGAAAATTAATAAGGCAACAGAGATCCTAAATGACACAATATAAAAATTAGACTTAATCGACATTTTCAGGACATTACATCCAAAAAAAATCACAATATGTATTCTTCTCAAGTGCACATGGAACATTCTCAAGGGTTGATCACATACTGGGGGACAAAGCTAACCTCAACAAATTTAAGAGTATAGAAATTATTCCAAGTATCTTCTCTGACCACAAAGGCATGAAAGTAGAAATCAACCATAGGAAAGGAAATGAGAAAAAACACACCATATGGAGACTAAACAACATGTTACTAAAAAACGAATGGGTCAATGAGGAAATCACGACAGAAATTAAAAAATACCTCGACACAAATTACAATGAAGACACAACCACTCAAAATCTATGGGATGCTGCAAAAGCAGTGCTCAGAGGGAAATTCATAGCAGTACAAGCCTTTCACAAAAAAGAAGAAAAATCTCAAATCAACAACTTAACCCATCACCTAAATGAATTAGAAGAAGAACCAATGAAACCTAAAGTCAGCAGAAGGAAGGAAGTCATAAAGATCAGAGAGGAAATAAATAAAACAGAGATTCAAAAAACAATAGAAAAAAATCAATAAAACCAAGAGCTGGTTCTTTGAAAAGGTAAACAAAACTGACAAACCTCTGGCCACACTCACCAAGACGAGGAGAGAAAAACCCAAATAAACAAAATAAGGAATGAAAAAGAAGAAATCACAACGGATACTACAGAAATACAAAAAAACATACGAGAATACTATGAACAACTGTGTGCCAACAAATTTGACAATCTAGAAGAAATGAACAACTTTCTAGAGGCTTAGAGCCTGCCAAAACTGAATCAACAAGAAACATATCAACTGAACAAACCGATCACTAGAAATGAAACTGAATATGTCAGAAAAACACTCACTACAAATAAAAGCCAAGGACCAGATGGCTTTACAAGTGAATACTACCAAACATACAAAGAGGAACTTATACCCATCCTCCTTAAATTTTTCAAAAGGTTGAAGAAGAAGTAACAGCCCCAAAGACATTCTATGATGCCACCATCACCCTAATACCAAAACCAGACAAAGATACCACCAAAAAAGAAAACTATAGGCCAATACCTCTGATGAATGTAGATACAAACATTCTCAACAAAATTTTAGCCAACCAAATCCAACAACATATATAAAAGATCATACACCATGACCAGGTGGGATTCATCCCAGGTGTACAAGGACGGTTTGATATATACAAATCAATCAACATCATACACCACATTAACAAAAGAAAAGTCAAAAATCACATGACTATCTCAGTAGATGCAAAAAAAGCATTTGACCAAGTCCAAAATCCATTCATGTTCAAAACTCTTACCAAAGTAGGTATAGTGAGAACATACCTTAATGTAATAAAAGCCATTTATGACAAACCCACAGCAAATATAATACTCAGTGGAGAAAAACTGAAAGCCTTCCCACTAAAATCTGGAGAAAGACAAGGATGCCCACTCTCACCGCTGCTATTCAACATAGTATTGGAAGTCTTAGCCACAGCAATCAAACAAACAAAAGAAATAAAGTTATCAAAATTTGAAGAGAAGACGTAAAACTGTCACTGTATGAAGATGACATGATACTATATATAGAGAACCCTAAAGACTCAACCCAAAAACTCCTCAAACCAATCAACAAGTTCAGCAAAGTAGCAGGATATAAGATTAACATTCAGAAATCAGTCGCATTTCTGTAGACTAACAATTAAATATTAGAAAAGAAATACAAAAATACCTTTTAAAATGGCACCCCAAAAATTCAAATACCTGGGAATAAACCTGACCAAGGAGGTGAAAGACTTATATGCCAAGAACTATAAAACATTAATCAAGGAAATCAAAGAAGATGCAAGGAAATGGAAAGACATATCATGCTCCTGGGTTGGAAAAATTAATATTGTAAAAATGGCCATGCTACACAAAACAGTCTACAGATTCAACGCAATCCCTATCAAATTAGCCATGACATTTTTCAAAGAACTAGATCAAACAATCAAAAACTTTATATGGAACCACAAAAGACCCAGAATTGCCAAAGAAATCCTGAAGAACAAAACCCAAGCAGGTGGCATAACTCTCCCATACTTCAGGCAACATTACAGAGCCAAAGTATCAAGACAGAGTGGTACTGGTACCAAAACAGACATACGGAACAATGGAACAGAATAGAGAACACAGAAATAAACCCAGACACCTATGGTCAATTAATCTTTGACAAAGGAGCGAAGAATATAAAATGGTAAAAAGGCTTTTCATTAAGTGGTAAAGGGGAAACTGGACAGCGCATGTAAATCAGTGAATATGGAATACAATCACACCATACACAAAAATAAACTCAAAATGGCTTAAAGAGTTAAATGTAAGAGAAGATACCATCAGACTCCTAGAAGAGAACATAGGCAAAGCATTCTCTGATATCAACCTAACAAATGTTTTCTCAGGTCAGTCTCCCAAAGCATCAGAAATAAAAGCAAAAATAAACCAGTGGGACCTAATCAAACTGACAAGCTTTGGTACAGCAAAGGAAATCATAAAAAAAAACCAAAAATACAACTTGCAGAATGGGAGAAACTACTTTAAAGCGATGCAACTGACAAGGGCTTAATCTCTAAAATACATACACAACTTATACAACTCAACAGCAAAAAAGCCAATGACCCAGTTGAAAAATGGGCAAAAGACCTGAATAGACATTTCTCCAAAAAAGACAGACAGATGGCCAACAAGCACATGAAAAAATGCCCAACATCAATGATTATTACAGAAATTCAAATCAAAACTACCATGAGGTACCACCTCACACCAGTCAGAGTGGCCATCATTAATAAGTCCACAAATGACAAATGCTGGGGAGGGTGTGGAGAAAAGGGAACCCTACTGCACCGTTGGTAGGAATGTGAATTGGTACAACTGCTATGGAAAACAGTGTGTAGGTACCTTAGAAAACTATCCATAGAACTACCATATGACCCAGCAATGCCACTCCTGGGCATATAGCCAGACATAACTTTCCTTGAAAAAGACACCTGCACACACATGTTCACTGCAGAACTATTCACAACAGCCAAGACATGGAAACAACCTAAATGTTAATCGACAGACGACTGGATTAAGAAGATGTGGTATATATACACAATGGAATACAACTCAGCTATAAAATAGAACAAAATAATGCTATTTGCAGCAACATGGATGGAGCTACAGACTCTCATACTAAGTGAAGTAAGTCAGAGGAGAAAGACAACTACTATATGATTTCCCATTTATATCTGGAATCTAATATAGGGCACAAATGAATCTCTCCACAGAAAAGAAAATCATGGACATGGAGAATAAATTTGTGGTTGCCAAGAGGGAGGGGAGGGTGTGGGACGAACTGGGAATTTGGGGTTAATAGATGCAAACTATAGTCTTTGGAATGGATAAGCAATGGGATCCTGCTGTATAGCACTGGGAACTATGTCTGGTCACTTGCGATGGAGCATGATAATGTGAGAAAAAAGAATGTATAAACGTATGTGTTTGGGTCACCTTGCTGTGCAGCTGAAAACTGACAGAACACTGCAAATCAACCATAATGGGAAAAATCATCATAAAATAATTTTAAAAATGTTTAAAAAAATTATAATAAAAGAACACATGTGTACTCCACTGTCACTACAGCACTATATACAAGAGCCATAGCATGGAAGCAATCTAAATGTCCATTGACAGAAGAGTGGATAAAGAAGATGTGGTACATATACACAATGGAATATCATTCAGTCATAAAAAGGAAACAAATAGCAGCATTTGCAGCAACATGGATGGACCTAGAAATCATTATGCTAAGTGAAGTCAGTCAGATAGTGAGACACCCACATCATATACTAACACTTACTTGTGGAATCTAAAAAAGGACACAATGAACTTCTTTTTGAACAGATACTTACTCACAGACTTTGAAAACTTATGTTTCCAAATGAGACAGGTTGGGGGTTGGGGGTTTCACTTGGAATTTGGGATGGAAATGCTATAAAATTGGGTCGTTATGATCTTTATACAATTATAAATGTAATAAAATTCACTGAGTAATTAAAATTTAGCAAAAAAAACATTTCTTCGGTTCAGAACCCTCCTACACTCTTAGTGCGAATGTAAATTGGTACAGTCACTATATAGAACATTACGGAGATTCCTTAAAAAACTAAAAATAGACCTACAATACGATCCTGCATTTTCACTTCTGGACATATAACCAGAGAAAAACATAATTTGAACAGATACATGTACCCCAGTGTTCACTGCAGAATTATTTACAATAGTCAAGACATGGAAGCAAATTAAATGTCCATTGACAGAGGAACAGATCAAGAAGAGATTATATATATATATATATATATATATATATATATATGGAAATTACTCAGTCATAAAAAAGAATGAAAGAATGCCATTTGCATCAACATGGATAGCTCCTGATATTACCACACTAAATGAAGTAAGCCAAAGACAGTGACAAATATCATTTGATACCATTTATATGTGGAATCTAAAAAAATTATATGAATGAACTTATTTACAAAACAGGAATAGACTCAGACACAAAAAACAAACTTATGGTTACCAAAGTGTGGAGGATAAGTTAAGAGTCTGGAGTTAAAATATGCACAGTGCTATATATAACTAACAAGGTCCTACTATATAGCACATGGAACCTATACTATACTCAGTATCTTATAATAACCTGTAAAAAAGAATCTATACTTATATATTTTAAAACAGTATATTTTGAGGCAAAAACAAAACCACAGAAACAAAAACCCCCAAGCATTTCTTTAGTTCAGTCCTACATTATTGTCTTTGTTTTGCCATACCTTTTTAGGGAGAATTTTGCTGAGTTTAGAATTCTAGTTTGACAGTTATTTTCTTCAGCACTGGAAAGATATAATTTAATTTTCCTATAGCATCCCTCATTTTTCCGTTGAAAAATTAGCTCTGTTTTATTATAGCTTCAATGAGAGTAGACTGTGTGTGTTTGTATTTTCTTATCCACTACAGTTGCTTTTAGGGTTTTCTTGTTTCTTTGCTTTTTAATGGATTCATTATGTGCCTAAATATGATTTCTTTTTATTTATCTTCCTTGGGGTTTATATTATTTTTTGAATCTCTGACTTAATATGTTTCACTATTTTGAAAGGAATTCTAGGCCACTATCTCTTCATGTATTACTTCTGTTTAATATTTTCCGCTTGGGTCTCCAATTATGCATTCAACAGAACTTTTCTGTCTTACATGACTCACAATCTATATTTCTATTCTCTTTTTTTACTTCAGTCTGGACAATTTCTACTGATCTATTTTCCAGTTTATTAATTTTTGTCTTCAACTGAATTTAATCTTCCTTAAAGCCTATTCTTTCTTGAGCATTTAATTCATATATAATGAATTTTATTTCTCAATCTTCATTTGGTCTACTTCATACATTAAACTTCTGCTTCTTTACTTAATTTTTTCATCTTTAATTTCCAAACAAATTTCTCACAGGGGTTTTAAACTCTGCTAAAGCTAATACCTGTTTGTGTTATGTTCTTTTTAAAAATTTTTATTCAGTTTTTTTTTGCAAGGTTATTTTTCCTTACTGAATGCCAAACTGTCTATAAATTTTTAAAATTAAATTCATAGATAATTTGCGTCCCTCAATGCTATTACCTTCTCACAAAGATACTTTACTTTTGCTTCTGGATCATGGGATGAGTTGATTCAAATTTGAGTTTCTATTTTTGCGATGGTTGGTTATTTTTTGTTTCTTAATCCTAGGTTGTGGGAAACTACAAAATCACAAGTCTGGACTGTAAGTCTGAGGTATTTACTGGGATAGTTCTTCCTTTGAAGATTTGAACTCTAATTTTCATTCTCTCAGTTCCAAGAGGTAGTTTAAAGCATAAATCAACCAAACAAAACTAATATTTTGTCCAGTATCTCTACTTGTTTTCAATGGGATAGTCAGTTCAAGTTGAGTTAACCAATCATTACTAAAACAGTTATTTTACAGAAAATTAATAATATAAGACTGAAACTACTTTCTAAATAAAAAGAGCAATTACTAGCAATCAGGTAAACTTAGTTATCCAGAATTAATCATACCTCTCTGTTTCAGGTAATCAAGTTCTGACTTCTGACCTCTTTCTGTATGTATATTGATTTAAAGAAAAACAAACTTAATTTGTGTGACCTTGGTAATTTACAGAATATTTTTCATGAGAAACTGTCTTAATACTTACAACAAGTTTGTGTGCCTGTATAAAATGTGAAAAATATAATTAGGTAAATTAGGTGCCTATATTGCATGTATATATCAGGAGTCTACACTTTTTAGATATTTCTGGATTTATCTTATTTAAATTTTATCACGAATTAAGTGCAAATTCTGCCTTTATCTTCAACAGCTAGAATTCACTTCCTAGGCAGTCTATCCATGTTTGCAGAATTGTGCTGATGGTGCTATTCAATGCAGTAAGCGTGTATAGTTTATTAGAAGAAAAATCACTTCTCATTGTGGTGCAGCAGAAATGAATCCCACTAGTAACCATGAAGTTGCGGGTTCAATCCCTGGCCTCAACTCAGTGGGTTAAGTATCTGGCGTTGCCATGAGCTGTGGTGTAGGTCACAGATGTGGCTTGGATCCTATGTGGCTGTGGCGTAGCCCAGCAGCCGCAGATCTGATTTGACCTGTAGCCTGGGAACCTCCATATGCCATGAGTGCGGCCCTAAAAAGCAGAAAGAAAGAAAGAAAGAAAGGAAGAAAGAAAGAAAGAAAGAAAGAAAGAAAGAAAGAAAGAAAGAAAGAAAGAAAGAAAGAAAGAAAGAAAGAAAGAAAGAAAGAAAGAAAGAAAGAAAGAGGGAGGGAGGGAGGGAGGAAGAAAGGAAGGAAGGAAGAAAGAAAGAAAAGAAAAGATTTACCACCAATATATTTTTTCTTATTTAAAATGTACACAAGTGTATTTCGCAAAGGGTTTGCAAATGAAGTCGTTTGCCAGTGGCAAAATTTGGAGAGTGGAATAGGGTGTGAGAGGAAGGTATCATACAAGAAGTATTTAGAAAAAATTTGACCCTAAACCATTTTATCATTTTAAAGTTCTCTTTCATATTTATGTCCTTCTCACATTTTCCCTTTTTTTCTTTTTCTTTTTTTGGTCTTTTTAGGGCCATGCCTGTGGCATGTGGAGGTTTTCAGGCTATGGGGCGAATCAGAGTTGTAGCCGCCAGCCACAGCCACACTAGATCCGAACCACATCTGTGACCTACAGCTCACCGCAACACGAATCATTTAACCCACTGAGTGAGGCCAGGGATCCAATCTGTGTTCTCATGGATGCTAGTCAGATTCCTTTCTGCTGAGCCACGATGGGAACTCCCTCTTACCCTTTCCTTTTTATACTGTATGCAAAGAATCAGGGTTAAAAATTATTTTAAATGCACTTGTTTTAGACTTTCACAGCACTCACATATAGCTGGGGGATCAAAACAAAGACTTCATTCACTTTTCAGTTTCCAAATGTAGAGTAACACCTGAAAAAAAAGGCCTGTTTTTTCTTTATTGTTGTCTCCCCTGCAACCTTGCTCACCTCCAACCCCCCCCCCCCACACACACAGGCAAATAATATGGCTAGGAAGCCATTGTTGAAACTTGAGTTCTGCATCTTTTAAATGAGCACTGTACACAGAGGAAAGCAATGTGTTTTATTTTAACTAAAGCATGACAAAGCTTCTAGTTGAGTCATGGAAAGAGTGAAAGAGAGGAGAAAAATGAGCCAGTGAAACAGTGCTGAATGCAGGGATAACAAGGAAATGGTTTCCTTGGCAACAACAGCACTTTGGAAGGTTTCAGACAAGAGTTCAACTGGGTACAAAGTATCTGACTAAAATTTATTTCAGGAGAAGGAAATTGTGCAAATTTAAAGGTACCAGGATATGTGTTGTAAATCTGAATGTGACTGCTGAAAACTGATATCTATAATTTGTTCAGTTGAGATTATTTTCTCTGTGTTGGTATTATGTAACATTTGGGAAGCCATGCAAATCTAGCAAAAAAAAAAGTTTAACGTAGCTAAAGGATATTTGTGCTTGATTTGTGACCTAAGAATCAAAATCCATTGACAAAAGCTACAAAGTACATATCTAAAACAGCAAATTTAGACACCTATTGGGGGACTCATAATATCTCCTTTAAACCCCTTCTTCAATAAAGGATAATATTAAATTTTACTTATTTTATTTTATTTTGAAAAATAAGTATTATATGTCATGTTCTATACCCTTAAGATAATCCATATTTACCATTTAGTTTTCAAAGCTAACATGGCACAGATAATAATGATGAAAATCTATTATACAAACTCTGGTAACTCTGGTAACTGGTAACTCTGACAGATTTATTCTTCTACATATAATGCTGCCAATCTAGTAATCCACCTTCTTCAGCAATGTCATACATATCACATTCTACAGGGAAGTAGAGAATGAAGGGCTGTTGGATCTCTAAAATATTGCCAATTTTGGAAGAAAACTTTCAAATTGCTTATGCTAAATGAATTACCACAACATTTAAAATCTTGTTTCACATACCTATATGTGTACAAGATAATATTACCATAACAATTTTACAAAGATAATCCCATGTTTGAAGACTTGATTGGCATTAACATGTAGGAAAACAGCACCACTCAGTTCTCAGTTACTTCAAGTTACACAATGGGGATAACCCTAAGAAGTAGTAAGTGAGATTTAATTCATTTTTATTTATGACTACTACTTAAGTTTTCTAAGAACTCAGCATGTCTAACATGGAACTCCTCCTAAGATAGTAACTGAAATAATATTTTTGTGAGGAAATTGAAAGTAAGGGAAATATTTTAGTTTCCTAATGTGCAAGGTACACTTGGAGATTTTTGCTATAAAGATGTGGGAAAGAAGAAAACATTTCTATTTATTAATTTTGTCCTTAGCTATAGCTAATATTAAAGAATTTAAATAAAAGTAAATATATGCCTATACTCAATATTTAATTTTGGTTCTCTAGGAAAAACTATGCCAGGTCAAATTTTGATAAAAAGTCTGGTTCTGGCTTAAGTGATTCACTCATCCCTAATAATGATGGGTAATTTTTAATCAGTAGAAGGCAGGAAATAAAATTTAAATGTTCTACAGAACAGTATATGAATATGCACATTTTTTTTTTCACTTTACTTCTATTTCTGGTAAATTGTATTTAAAATACCACTGGTGAAAGGACAATGGAAAATCTAATTCCATGTCTTCTATAATCCATTTTGGCCAATAAAACATCCTTGCCTTTGGCCCTGAACTTTTACCATATAATTTTTAATTTATACAAATTTTCATATTTAAAGACTACTATTTTAAGAAAGAAAAGTTCTATGCTTATTTAGAATGCACACTTTAAAAAAAATTGATACAGTGCACAAATCATTATTACAAACACTAACAGCCTTACCATTGAAAATCTGATAATTTTATACAGATAATTACTAATGTACACATTCCCAGTAATTTTCAGCATGAAGTCGGATTCATTTCATTAAAATTAACTTTTTAAACTCTTTCTTGAGGGCCTACTATATCCTCAACATTTGAACAGATATTTAGAATTAAAAAAAAATCTAGAAAAAGGACTTTGTTGTGAACATGATTATATACTACCTAGAAGAAAAATATGTAAATATCAAATTACTTCTACATATTGTGTGTTATCATATCTCTGGAATAGGTCTAAGTTGATAGTCTACCTAACTATCAAGGTCTATTTGATAAGCCAATAACTCTATATTTGCTATGATTCCCCCAACTAGATACAGACTCTTGCACTACAATGTTCCCTATAGGTTATTTTTTAACTTAATATCAGTTCTAGGATGTATACTTTTTTTCACATTGATTATGTAAGACAAATCATAACTAAAAATTATAACAAATAATAGCCTTATTATGTGTCCAATATTTTCTAATTGATTTAGATATATTAACTCCTTCCATCTACACAATAGCCTTATATGGTAATAAGCTCTCATATACACATTCTGCAGGTGAAGAAAGTTAAGTACAGAAACGTTCAATGTCTTTCCCAACAACCTATCCCTAGGGAGTGATATATCCAAAAGTTTGGTTCTAAAACTGCGTCTTTAGCCATTATACTCCACTATTTATTCTAAAATGATAATATTTCTGAACCATGAAGTAATGGATTTATTACTTGGCCTAAACTAAATGTCATAAGTCAATGATATATCATACAATAGTTGGCTCATTAGGTATAGACAAATATAGTATATTTTTTTATAATTAGGTACTACTAAATTTATACTTCCCTACTGAATAAAAATTATTTCAGGATTATCTAAATTATTCTAAAATATCTTACAGAATCAAATACAGGGTCTGCTTATATTAGTGCTTAGTGAATATTTACCATATAGTATATAAGAAATAATTTATATGGATTATATACTAGTCCATTTATAAAGCACTGAAAGGGAGGTTTAATAATACATGAGTTTTGAGAAGTGATCATGAATTAGGGCAGGTCTTTTTTGTTTTTTGGGTTCTTTTTGCTTTTTAGGGCCACACCCATGGCATATGGAATTCCCCAGGCTAGGGGTGGAATCAGAGCTACAGCTGCTGGCCTATACCACAGCCACAGCAATGCAAGATCTGAGCTGAATCTGCAACCTACATCACAGCTCACTGAAATGCCAGGTAATTAACCCACTGAGTGAGGCCAGGGATGGAAACTGCACCTTCATGGATACTAGTCAGGTTTTTACTGCTGAGCCACTATGGGAACTCCAGGGCTGACATTTTTTTAAGGAAAGGTGTTGAGAGGAAATCAAACTGAACTGGACATTGGATAATTTTTTGATTTGAATAAGCAAATGAGATAAATCAAGGTTTTCCAAAGGGAGAGGTGTGTATGCAAAGGCCCAAAGGCAAGATGACATATTTAGCATAAATTAACATGACAATCTAAGTAAAGTAACAGATTCCTAACATGGAAATAAACTAGAGTATATAGGCGGAGGAGGGGGGTGGGGGGCCAGAAGGGTCACTGAAAGCCAGTTAAGAAGATAAGACTCTTGATAAAGCAGAAAGGAGACACCGATAAAGAATGGGGTTTAGGATGACTAATCTAGCAGCATTCTGAAGGATGGGTTAATTAGAGAAGTAAAATCAAATAATTGTTGGGTTAACAGAAACTTGTGTAAAGATGTTGACTGTGATGGCAGAAAGGAAATGAGAGATTTTTTTTTAATTTTTTTTTTTTTTTGTCTCGTCTTTTCACGGCTGCACCCGCGGCATATGGCATATGCAGGTTCCCAGGATAGGGCTCTAAGCGTAGCTATAGCCGCCGGCCTTCGCCACAGCCACAGCAATGTGGGATCCTAGCCGTGTCTGTGACCTACACCACAGCTCACGGCAATGCCGGATCCTTAACCCACTGAGCGATGCCAGGAATCGAACCTGCAACCTCATCATTCCTAGTAGGATTCGTTAACCACTGAGCCACGACGGGAACTCCGGAAATGAAAGATTTAAAAAAATAAAATGAAAATTTTGAAAGCTGACAGGACTTGATGATAATGATACAGTGGATGTAAAGAAAAAAAAGAAGAATCAAGGCCCAAAGAGAGTCCAGTCAGGAAGCAAGAATATAGGTTAATAAAAGACTAGTGATGTCCTAGATTCAAGTCTCAATCATTACACTAACTGATAGATTTTTTTAGTAATTTTCTTAACTCTCAGCCTCAGTGCTTCAACTGTAACAAAAATGATACTTATTTCACCTGGTGGTTAACAAGACTAAGTAAGATGATACAAATAAATTCCTTAATGGTGTCTACAAGTAGGGAGAATTCAACAGCTACTAACATAAACCTTAATATCAATTTATTACATTAACAATAATACATTAATAAAATTACAGATATCATTCTGCCGATCTGAATCTAGGTGACCCAAAATCAAACAACAGGTAAAGAGGCATCTAAATGAAATGAAATAAAATGACTGGTAAAGGTTAGGGAGAAAGAAAATATTCTAAGTATTTTTATTTTTAAATCATTTTTGAAAATCTTTGAAACTAGGTCAACAGGAACAAGGAATAATAAGGGATCTTTCAATAAATCCTTTTAAATTGAGCCGAAAGGAATGCCTTATTTATTACTATGATGCCTTAGGCAGTACAAATTAAAAAAAAAAACAACTAAAATTCTGTAAGACAAACTATTCTCTGATTCTAGTATTTTACCTAAAATCTGGGTGGTTGCTACTGAGACTAATAACTGACAATAGCACATACTTTGGAAAAAGGCTGTATAATCTTTGAAAACAAGGATACTTCAGAATACTGATATCAATAAAGGAGAGAAAAATTGTAAGAAACATTCACTATGGGGCTGAGACCTATATCTTGTTCTCCTCACTACTAGATAGCCAACTAATCTTACACTCAACAAGCATCCCTTTTTTTTTTTTTCAGACTTTGAGTGAATAAAATCATTTTTTATGGCTATACTTGTGGCATATGAAATTTCCCCTCTAGAGGTCAAATCAGAGCTGTAGCTGAGGCCTATGCCACAGCTACTGCAATGCTGAATCCAAGCCACATCTGTGACCAATCCACAGCTTGAGGCTGGATCCTTAAGCATTGAGCAAGGCCAGGGATTGAACTGTCATCTTTGTGGAGATTATATTGTGTTCTTAACCCACTGAGCCACAATGGGAACTCCAGAAACAAATATTTTTAATTGATAAAACGTTGACTACCATTTCTAATGAGATTACTCATGCCTACCCATCTGTAAGGGATGACAACAAGAAAGGACTCTACATCTGTCCAATTGCAAAGTCTATTCTGTCTTCCATACCTGTCATTAACTGAGTCTAATGTCTGATGAGATTCTAGTTTTAAAGTGCACAGGAGAATGTGATTGATTGACAAGTTTAATTTTCAGGTTTTATTCACTGACTAGAGTATGTTTTGGGGTTTTGAGAAGTAGTATCAATTTTTAATGAAAATTTAATGTTTCTGAGTACTTTATGTTATAGAAATACTAATGTTAAAGGTATCAGGATATATTTTGAAAACTGAAGTCTTCAACTAGAGGAATTTTACCTTGATCTAACCTCTTTTATGTGATTAATTTTAAATATTTTTGGAAGTCAAAGGATATTTTTTGCCCTATGTTAAATTTAGAAATACTTCCTATTAATTTTTAAGATAAATAAAACTGTCTAAAATTCAGTTCCAATGAAACACTCTACTGAAGGACTTCTTGAAAGTGACTCCACTTATAGTACGTCGTCCTTCTGAATACTGAAGGCAATCCCTGAATGGCATAAACCTTCAGAAATACTGTTAAACGTTTGTCATTGTTAAATACGTATAATAGGAATTAGAATTTTCCAAGGAATATTTATACAATTAGTATGAATAAGTAACAGAAATTCACTCCTAACTACACATTGCTTTGAAGGCAGTCTCAAAGCTATATAGGTAAAATAAGTGATTTTATTTATTTTGATATTTATTAGTTTTCTAAAACCAGTGTAAAAAAGTGGGTTTGTATCAGATTTCAGGAGCAACAGAAATGTTATGTCTTAGCTTCTCCGTTGGTTCCACAGTTTGTGTCTAGCTTGATGCTGAAAACAAATTACATGTTTTAAATACATCAAAATATAAATCTCACTTTTTAAAAATAGTATTATACCCTTTTTATCTACAGTCTTTTGTATTACCATAATGACCCTTCACTTTGGATGAGTTCACTTTCAGGATCATTCTACTCAGTGAAGGCCAAAATAGACAAGACATTAAACCACTTTTTATGCTGTGAATAATTAGCCGAATGTTATGGTTGTGTTTTGTTTGTTTTAAAAATTTTCCTGTGGAATTCTATACTTTTAATTAAAGGAACACACAGTGACAACTGAATGTGGCTAGCACAATTCTTTTCTTAAAGGTTTTAGTGTTCTTACTCATTGTTTTGTTTCACATTACTTTATTGATAAATATACTAAGCTTAAGGAACAACTTATCTTTGCAGTCTCATCAATTTAAAAGCTACATTTGATTTAATTAATAGGGGGAGTTTATGGGAAAAGCTTTTATCGATGGGCATTGGTTTAAGACATCTTGGCCTTTTGAGAGTGATGCACTATAATAATTGGTCTAAGATCATGTTAGAGAAGCCAGGTCGCTTTATATTCTCCCTCAACTAATAGAGGAGTCAGGTGAGGTTGTTTCCTGACACAGCTACTATTTCATTATTTTGGCTGATATTGCCAACCCCAAGAAGCTATTTCCAGTATTACTTGGACCCAGCAGATACAGTCATTGACAAGCACAGTGTAAATATAGAAAATAAGTTAGTCTATTCATATTAGGACCACAATTTATCATTAATTTTCTGCTCTTGATTACATGATAAATTACATCTATCAAGTGCATCACACTGTGATCTAAAACAAAGATTGGCAACTGTAGTGTGGGGACCAGAGTAATTATTGTTCTGGGTGTATGGGAAGCTGTATTTTAGCCCAGGTTTTATCACAGTAAGCTTTTGGCTAAACAATTTTATGCAGTGATTCTCAAGTTTCACTGAAGACTGCAGTTATGAAGCATCTTTTAAAAAATTAAGATAAGGGAGTTCCCATCATGGCTCAGTGGTTAACGAATCCTACTAGGAACCATGAGGTTGTGGGTTCAATTCCTGGCCTTGCTCAGTGGGTTAAGGATTCGGCATTGCCATGAGCCGTGGTGTAGATTGCAGATGCAGCTCAGATCCTGCATTGTTGTGGCTGTGGCATAGGTCAGCAGCTATAGCTCTGATTCGATCCCTAGTCTGGAAACCTCCATATGCTGCTAGTTCGGCCCTGAAAAGACCGGAAAAAAAAAAAAAAAGAAAAGACAAAAAATTAAGATAAAGCAAAATGAAGCAGAACACTGACGACTGGTCCCACTGTTAGAATTTTATCCTTCCATGATTTTTTTTCAAGGTATTAAATATTCTAGCTATATACTTTTCTTTTTCTTCTTTTTTTTTAAAGCTGCTCTGCAGCATAGGGAATTTCCCGGGCCAGGGATCAGATCCAAGCCACAGTTCAGGAACTCTGGATCCTTAACCCACTGTGCTGAGCTGAGCTGGGGTTTGAACTTACATTTCAGTGCTCCAGAGACGCCACCAATCCCATAGCGCCACAGTGGGAATTCCTCCAGTGATAATCGTAATGCAGTTGTTTTTGTCTTGCAAATAGGTAGTAGCTCATTTAAGCTAAAATTTAGTAGTCAAGAATAAGTATTTATCTTAATCCATATATTTTTAATAATAAAAATGTACTTCAATATTTAAAGGTATTTTTGAAGATGTTGACATATATTTTTAGTGATCTTTTTTCTAGTTTTCTTCTTTAATGAAGTCCATATTGTTTAATTTAAAAACAAATGAAATAAAATTCAATCCTAAATTTTATTCCTTTAGAGGGTCTAGATCCCCAATTCTTTACCTTTTCAGTTAAAAATAAACTTCTAACTGAAGATATAAATACAATTTTCAAATTATTACCCAGAAGCAAAAAAAAGTTTGATCAGTTTTTTTAGAACACAATATACGCCTTATTACTATTATTCAATTGACTTTCTTACTCTTTTAATATACAAGTTGCAATTAGGAATTTTCAATCCACAGCCTCTTCTATTTGCAATCTAGTATAAAGGATATAATCTAATTATCATTCATATATTATTACTGTTTTTGACAAATGAGGAGAGGTGGTCTTGGACCTTATGGATCTTAAAACCTAACAATTTCCAGAAAATGAAGTAAAAATCTTTGATTAATCAGATAATTAATTATATAAGCATGGAGTCAAATATAAAGATTTCTAATCTCAGAAAATATAAAAGATAGCAGAAGGAAATTGATGTATAAGGAATAGGAGAGAACTGCTCTCTACTTTAAATTCTTATTCCTTTGATTCTCTGGAACGAAGCTAGGTATGTCATCCTGACCTCTTGATTTCTGGCTACATCTTTTTCCCTCCCTATACCCAGCTATGAGAATTTGCATGAAACATACTTCTCAATTTGTCTTTTGATGGTTTCAAGCTCTCTTGAATTCCTACTGAGTTTATATACAAATCACTGAAGTCCATCAAGGATGATATTTTCATTGTTTATACCAGGGTAATTAATTTAAAGTTGAAAATCAAACAAAAAGGTTTGAATTAATGTGGCATTTAGAAGCTATGAGTATCTCATCTCCAATGTGGAAGAAGGAGCTGAATAGAGACATTCCATTTTTACCTGATGGAGACATTTTTAGTCCCTCCAGAGATGAAAATGTCTTTGCCTCTCTACCATTTGTTCTTAGTTTTTGTCCTTTACTTGTCTCCTAGGTTCATGTTATCAATTACTATCAAGCTTTTATTAAAAAAATTGTATTTCACACAATCACAAATTTATGAGATGGAGCAAAACCTCCAGAGTCTCAACCTTATTTCTCCTCCTTCAATAGATCCTTTTCTCACAATTGTAGGCTTCACAGAATGTTCAGAGTATTTCAGTGAAACGACTCATATATAATAGCACCAGCTTTGTGTTACTCCTTATTTCCACTGCCGTTAACAGAAAAATGTCATACTTTATCTCTTCTAGAGAATCTACTTTTGATACAAATTTATTTTTTGCCACATGAACTCACAGATTTATTCCTTGATTTCCTCCATGTGAATCCAAGTTTCCTGATTTTATTAATTTTAGTTCATCTTTTCAAATATATATTTGCTTTCTATTTCATTTTTTAATTAACCTACCTTCAGATTTTTCCTCCTTACATTGCCCCCAACGACAGTCTAGAAGCTCTTTGTCTATTTACATTTAAGGACATTTTGTCTTATATTATGAAAGAATTTAAGCTTAAATTACCTATATATTATCTATTTCAAAATTCTGTATCTCATACATTGGTTCTATTGTTTTCACTTCTTTTACCAGCTCATTTCAATTAGCACTTATTAACCCCTGACATTGAACTATAAGTTGAGAGAACAGAACAATTAACCCTCAGGAACTTTACAAACATGGTGACAAATATCAATATGCCACAGGCATCCATCAATTTAATTTGATTTAAATGGCTTTTGCTAGTTACTCAGATACACAACAGTTAATGGTTCCCTTCAGTGAACTAAATAAATATGAATAGTTATTATCTGGTAACCATCGCTCCTGATGTGAAAGAAAATGTGAGTTCTTATCACAGATATGTTCATCACCTTTGCCCACAACCTTCTGAAGAACTGACCCTACAAATTTGAAATATATTTTACCATCCTTTCTAGTAAATAAGAACTTTAATTACAGTAAGTCCAAAATTATAACTTCCAGGAAAGAGTCGTATACTAAATCCAGGGTTATAGATAGCCATAAAATTGAAAAAGTTGGTGCTTATAGCAAACTTAGAACTGACTTTTAATACCAAGTTATTGAGCAGCTCATTTAGATTAAGGGAAAAAAGCAAAACATTTCATTCACAGATTACTATCACATTTTGAAGCTTGGTGGCTTATTTTGTGGTATGTTTCTTCTTCAAAAGTTGTTATAAACAGCTTTATTATAAAATGTTTTACATGTATAATTGGCCAAGACAACAAAAATACTTAAATGCAATTCAGAATTATTTTTCAAATGGACCATTCCTAATGTAATATTCCAAGATTATAAGTAAGTAAAATGTGGTCATTCTAAATTTCTATTGTTTTCTCTCATATTAATCATGAACATTACAATAAAGACCTATTTTGTTCTTCCTTATATTAAAACTTTGTTTTGAATATATTTTGTTATTTCTGAGGTATAAATTTGTTCACTTTCCCAGTGAATTTTGATATTCTCAGGGGAAAACAAAAAAGCAAAATGTAATACACACTTAATAGTGAAATAAAGTTATGTAGCAGAAATCATTTTCCAGAACAGAAAGTAAGGAGAAACTTTGAATCTTCCATCAAGTAGCTTATTTTTTATTTTCTATCTGCCTTTTTGAATGCAATAAATTTATTGTTTTTTTACCTTCACGTCTATTGCCACTTTTCTTTCCTCTTCACCTCAGTCATCAAAGCTAACAACACTAATTTTTCTACTGGTCCTGTGCCAGATACTTTTCTTAGTGCTTTCATGCATTTTCTAATTTATTATTTATACCTACAGAACAAGGTAGGTATTTTTATTACCTGCACCATCACTGCACAGATTAAACAACTGAAATATGGAGATTTATAGTTTTTCTTCCCATATCTTTACATACTAGAAACCCTCGGGCACCTTAGAACAGATGAATTTTACTGAAGCTTCACATAAAGCAAACAATTTTCTTAGGATTTTAAATGCAACACTGTTAATAGGACACAAACCCAATTTATACATCCCTCCTTTTTACTATTTAAGTTATAGATCTGGTCCTCATTTGAATAAATTCAAGAACACAGAAAATGAGCAGACCAGATCCTCTCTGACATACAAATTCACTGATGTTAATCAAATATATTAATATATATATATACATTATTAATATATATAGATAGATATATGATAGATAAATAGACAAACAGACCGACAGACAGGTAGATAGACAGAAGTTCCTGTTGTGGCTTAGTCGGTTAAGAATGTGACTAGGATCCATAAGGATATGGGTTCAATCCCTGGCCTCGCTCAGTGGGTTAAGGATCTGGCATTGTCACAAGCTGCAGTGTAAGTAGCAGATGCAGCTCAGATCTGGAATTGCTTGGCTGTGGTGTAGGCCCACAGCTGCGGTGCTGATTCAACCCCTAGCCTGCGAACTTTCACATGGCACAGTTGCAGCCCTAAAAAGAAAAAAAATAGAAAATTTTAAAAAAGAATCTTATTTCTTAAAATATCTCCAAATCATCATCCCAATTTAGCCTTCATTCTCAAGTAATTTTTATTTATTTTTCTCTTCTTTCTTTCTGTATCTCTTTTCCCATTAAGAGGAGACTCAATTTCTACTTTTCTGTATTTGCATTGTTTTCTATTCTTAATGTTATCACTCTTGTAGGAAACGTCACTATATACTGTCTAGAATGTCTTAATAGTCTCTGAATTGGAAAACCCAACAAATTGTCTCATTTGATAGAAAATTTATTTTCTTGAAATATAGCTCAAATATCATTTTTCTTCACCGGCTCCCCCATTGCCCACTGAATTAATGAATACATATTTTTAAACCTATAGCTAAACATTCAAGAATATTCAGTACTTCACTAATCTCTATGTCACTCATGGCTCTCTAAATTAACACTAAGCTTTATTAATCTATTCATTCAGTTCTTTTTTCAGAATAATCTCCTTTCCATTTCTTACCTACTAAAATTTTTAACAGCCATTTAAATGTCACCTCCTCCATGCAATCTTCCAGAGCTTCACTAGATAGATATCATTCATTCTTGCTCTGAATCCTCAGAGGACTGCATTTTTACCTTTCATATCCCACAGTTACTCTTCTTATAATAGAGACACTTGTGTACTCACTTATATTTCTACATTCTACTAGATCATAATTTCTAAAGGTCAAGAATTATATCTTACTCATTTATGTGTCCCTCTATTATCGAATTACAAAGTAAGTATTAAATGGAAGCTTGTTCAATTTCATATTAAAGAGATCAAAACAAAGCACTAGGAACTCTTAGTTTTATTTCATGTTGAACTTGACTTCTCTGACATTTCCCCAGAAAAGTTTATACTCTATGTTTCAGCATGTTTGCCCATTAAATCAACATTTTAACTTATACATAAAAAGCTCAAGACAGCAGTTCATGTCCAAACAGTATTTAAGTCTCCAGTAATGCTTATTATTAATATACACTATCATATATATGCATATGATATATATGGTCCTATACAGAGTAGTGAAAAGACATGGACAAGAAATCAGGAAACCGTCTTCACTCTTCTCTCTGATGTAACTATCTGCATGAGCTAACCGATGTCATTTTCAACATGCTCAAATACATAGAAACACTAACTTGCTTCAGGTTTTTATGTATTTCAACTGAGATGATGGATGCAAATATATTTAAAAAAAATAAGCCCAAATACTGTGCAAATTCAGGTGGAAGCAGCAGGTCGAATTACAGAATAGAGGAGAAAAAATTAAATAACTGGGAGGGACTAGGTAGATAAAACATAGGTGAGACTATCATGATGGAGAAAGTCAAGAAAAACTCTAGGCATTTTTCTTCAGAGATATGTTCAAGTGATTTTATAAAATGATATATCAAGTTGTGATCACCTATCCAGTGTGAGGACAATTTTCAAGAACATTCTCTAAACACTTTATTAAGCAAAATATACAACTTATTTTCTTCTAACATGTTTTTTGACTTGTATGAACAAATACTGTATTCAGGTAGTATTTTTATTTTGAATCTTAAAGTTACCATGTAGTTGATGGAAGCTGAGATGAAGGCATCAAAAGCAGGATATTTCTGCTGAGTGCTAGATGCACTGCAATAGAGTGACAGTATCAAAAAGAACACTTGAGTATTATACAATATGAAAAATGATAAATGTTTCACATAACATCTAAAAATCATCTTTAAAAACAAACTGCTGAGTTGTATCTGTTCTGTGGTACTTTATATGTTCGTTTGAGGCTGATGCTTCAAATGATTCTCCTACTCACCTTTTCACCCATACGTGCCTAAAGACTACTTTATGATGCTTTTTCAGATATCGTCCTTGCCTTTCAGCATTAAATTTAGTTTTGAAAATATACGTTCACTAATTTATAGAATGTCAAAGGAGGCATTTAAATTCAAATTACTACACTGAGATTATTGAGACAAGTAAAATTTTAATTGTATTTTTATACTGTCTTTTTTCTTGCCATCTCAGGAAAACCCATATCCCTGATACAATCCACATACTGCAAGGAAAAATAGTATGCCTTCTCAGTAATGTATCACTTTCTGTATGATGAAAAGCCTCATTTTCTAAAAGAAATATCAGAAATATGAAGGAAAGCACTTTGTACAGTATTTTATCACTTTATCAAGAACAAAAAGAATGGTTTAATACTTCCTGTAATTCCACTTTCTCCCTCAGCATACAAAGTAAGTTGCACAAGTTCAAGATTAACAGATCGCAATTGAAATGCCGAACGACAAATACACAGTATAATTATCCAGTTTAGAGTTTAACATTTTTTAAGATATTTCAATGTGAAAAAATCTGTTCAGAGACTTCATAACACATGTCATATTATAGAAGGAAATGAGCACTGATTTTTCTAGATATTTTCAGTGCATAACAAAATATGGTATTTTATCTTGACTTTGTAACCAAGCACCATATTTTTTAACAGATGCTATTTCTCTTCTGATTATTATATCCCACTATGAATTACCTCTCTTGGGAAGAGGGGAAGAGGGAGCTTCTCATCAAAACATAAATCTATGCACCTGAAATACACTATGTTCTAAAGACAATTAAAAATTATATACATACACTAGTCTATCTTTGCCAATTTGAAAAATCATCAAACTTTCAGAGCAGAAATACTGAGGCCTTGGGGGACATTGTAAAACCAACAGAGCAGTGTATTTATACTTCCAAAGTTGGTATTATTCTACCCCAATAAAATCTTTCCATATATGCAAACAGTAATAACAGCAATGTAAGGGAATTATCCATAAAATATTGTTTTTCTTATAGGATTGATGAAAGATGTTTTATACTACGATGCTGTTAGAAAGTGCTATCACGTTGCACACACCAAGGCTTCTAATTAGACTTGTCAATCACTGATTGATTATACCCATAAGATGAAAGAGCAATTGCATCCCAGCAATTATATTATCTTAAGGGTACAAAATGCAATGTTCTGCTCTCAGCTGTCAGCAAGATTTCACTGAACGAAGACCTGTTCTACCACTACAGGCTGTTCAAAGACCCTTCTGAGAACTTAAATGGCACATTAATCTCTGGAAATTCTACTACTCAAAAGAAAAAAAAATGATAGAATGAAATTGACTTAATTTTTAATTGATGAATGAAAAATCAAAGGCTCTACAGCCTCATATTCTGTAATTTTAGGAAAATATGGTCTATAGAAACATGCAAAATTACTCGGTGTTTCCATACTTCGTATACTTCCTTTCTTATCTCCCCCCACTTCTGTCTCTCTGTATTGACACCCTCTGTGTATAAATACCTCCACTTCAATAATAGGTACCTGTATTTCATATAGTGAACTTTTGATCTTTGGTTTACCAGGCTTTTTAAACATTCATCAGATATTTACATTTCTAAGTGTATTCTAACAAAATAAATATTTTCTTTTCTTCCTAAAAATTAAATATTATGTCAATAATTATATAAAAATGAAAAGATTGATTATCAAATATTATTTTTCATTCCAAAATATATTATTTTGGAAAGATTATATTCTTTCCAGTAGCACCATTTTAGGTGTACCTTTCATAATTCAAATTCAAGATTATAGTATATAAGAAGGGTGTGAGTTAAGAACTCTACAGCCATAATAGCTACTGTAGCTTCAAATATTTTAGGAGAAAAAAGAAACCATTAACTGATCTGGTATAGAAAGGAGAGGCTTTAAATTAGAGGTTTATTTTACTTTTTTTGTAATTTCTAGCCTAATAAGAAATATTGGATGACATTCTAGTTACTATTGCTATAAACAAACCATTCAAAACTTTTACGTGGAAAACACCATCATTTTATTATGCTCAAGGATTCTATAGGCCAAGAATTACGATAGGACACACTGATTACAGACGCTCTGCTTCTCAGGGTCTGAGGCTCATCTGGGAAGATTTGAACAACAGGGTACTGGAATCATCTGGAATTTTCTTTTCATCTAGGCTTTCTTGTACCAGTGATGAGATGACCGAGCTGAACATGTCACCCAGGGCACCTAGGTCTTTCATGTGGCTTAATTTTCTCACCACATATCGGCTGGATTCTAAGTGAGAATGACACGGGAGTGAGCTTTTCACTTGAATCAGAAGGAAGCTACATGGGCTTTTATAAACTAGCTCCAGTCATATTAGATCACTTCTCCTGGGCACTATTAGTTGAAACAAATGCAAACCTTATCCATTCTTAGGGCCAGGGTATATAGAACCATCTCTCATGTGAGGAGAGTCAAATAAGTCCCCAATTAATAATGTCCTTTAGGGGTTCCTGTTGTGGCGCAGTGGAAACAAATCCGACTAGGAATCATGAGGTTGCGCGTTCGATCCCTGGAATCGTTCAGTGGGTTAACGATCCGGTGTTGCCGTGAGCTGTGGTGTAGGTTGCAGATGCCGCTGGGATCTGGGGTTGCTATGGCTCTGGTGTAGGCCAGCAGCAACAGCTCCGATTAGACCCCGAGACTGGGAACCTCCATATGCGGCAAGTGCGGCCCTAAAAAGACAAAAACGAAATAATAATAATGTCCTTTAAAAAGCCACCAAGTTTCATCTGGCCACAGTTTATATTTATCACATCTGCACAATAGAATCAGGCTCTCTTAAGTCTCCTCAAATGTCTCAATTCTTTATGTTATTTTATTTTTCGTTAAAGTATAGTTGATTTACAATGTTGTGTTACTTTCCGGTGTATATCAAAGTGATTAATATATATAATACATATATATTCTTTTTCCATATTTTTAATATTCTTTTCCATTATGGTTTATTAAAAGATATTGAATATAGTCCCCTGTACTACAAAGGAACATGGATGGGCCTAGAGATCATCATACTAGGTGAACTAAGTCAGGAAGAGAAAGACAAGTGATATCATATGATATCATGGATATGTGGATTCTAAAATATGACGCAAATGGAGTTCCCATGTGGCTCAGCAGTAATGAATACAACTAGTATCCATGAGGACATGGGTTCAATCCCTGGCCTCGCTCAGTGGGTTAAGGATCCGGCATTGCTATGAGCTTCAGTGTCAGTCACAGATGCAGCTTGGATCTGGTGTTGTGGCTGTGGCATAGGCCAGAAGCTACAGGTCCAATTCCTCTTATCCTGGGAACTTCTGGATGCTGCAGGTGCAGCCCTACAAAAACAAAATAAAATAAAATAAAATGACATAAAGAACGTATTTACAATACAAACATACTCACAGACATAGAAAACACTTACGGTTACCAAAGACGAAACGGAATGGGTGTTTGGGATTACCAGACACAAAACTGTATATAAAATAGATAAACAAGGTCCTACTGTATCTCACAAATCAAGCAAAAAAAAAAAAAAAAAAACGGATTTGGAGTTGAGAGGCAATAAACTGATGTGGCACAAAGCCCCAAAGGAACCTTTGTTTATGTGGGTTAAAACTATGTAAATTAAAACTATAGACATTTAAAAATATTTTTATTAACTTATTTAAATTGTTTATAATAAATCCACTTCATTTTTAGAGATGCATATATTTTAAGAACAATACTATATTTTTATTTATTTACTTTTGAGGTAGAAATGTTTATTTATGAGTTAACAGTTTTGCCATTCTTGGAGGTACAGTTTTATCCTAAGCAAAAAAGTCAGGGAGATATGAAAGTTTCTAAGAAAATGAATATTAAAATTCTCATCATAAGAAAACATTTTTTCACATTTGTATGTTGAATGTTAACTTATTGTATTATAACATATACATATATTAAATCATTATGTTATACAGATAAAACTAATTATATGTCAATTATTTCTCAATTTTTAAAAAGCCAGTGATGGAGTTCCCATCGTGGCTCAGTGGAAATGAATCTGACTAGCATCCATGAGGATGCAGGTTCGATCCCTGGCTCCATTCAGTGAGCTAAGAATCCAGCATTGCCATGAGCTATGGTGTAGTTGCAGATGTAGCTAGGGTCTGGTGTTGCTGTGGCTGTGGCCTAGGCCAGCAGCTACAGCTCTGATTTGACCCCTAGCCGGGGAACATCCATATGCCACGGATGCGGCACTTAAAGATCAAAAAAAGCCAGTAAGTAGAAATATTAATTTTGGTATGTCATGCATTAAAAAGTAAATTAGAAATCATTTTTTCAACCTCCTAGATTAATACTCAAAGTTGTTACCTCAACAATCACATTCCCCTAATTAACATATACCTGTTATATCTATAATGTCTATATATATAATAGATGCTTAAAAAAGAGAAGTTCTAAGAAAGCATTGCCTAAAATCATATATTTGAAGAGTACTTTTAATAGACCTTAGATTTACCAAGGATTTTCATTAATTCTATAAAAAGTAACTTATTCTCCAAAATAACTAGCATCTTGAAAGCTACTCTCTGGCTACTTTCTTTTTTTATTAATTTTATTGGAGCATAGTTGACTTACAATGCTGTATTAGTTTCAGATGTACAGCAAAGTGTATCAGTTATACATATACACATATCTATTTTTTCTCATATAGGTTATTATAGACTATTAAGTAGCTTTCCCTGTGCTATACAGTAGGTCCTTGTTAATTATACATTTCATATACACTAGTGTGTATATATTCTCATCCTCCTAATTTTTCCCTCACCCCCAGGATTTTCCCTATACTAATTATGTTTGATTTCAAATTCTACTAATTTTTTGTTTTATAAATAAGTTATTTTGTATCATTTTTGTTAGATTCCATGTGTAATTGATATGAGATGATAATTGTCTTTCTCTGTCCAACTTACTTCACTAGAGGAAAGAATGATGTTTTACATTTTGCATATTTCTTTGATGTCTGATTAAACAACAATTGGATTCTTATATCTGCTTCATCAATCTGTCGTAATACGTTGTTTTGGTTGTAGTATATGGAAAAAATTCTCCCTCATAAATACATGTAGTTGGAAAATCGAGCAATATTTAATAAGCTTTTCATATGATTATAGTTTTCTTTGATACAACACCAAAAATCAACATAGTTCATTAAAAATTGATTGCATTGTAAAATCTGAAACCATACCAATGAACCTTTGACACTCTATGACACTGCTTTTTTTGGTTCATTAGTCTTGCTTTCTGTAAAGCAGCTATGCTCACCATTGCCAATCTTGCATTCTGAATGGATGCGCTAACACATGATTTTTAACAAGCATTAGTAATTTGATAAACACTGCTTCACTGATTTATGCAAATACATTTCATCATATAATCTTTAAAAAATCACATTAATAGCACCACCGATCTCATCAGAAAATTTTTTAAATATTGTGAAGCTGACAGGCTCACAGTGGCAGATTAAAGTCTAAAGTTTTAATTTTTTCTTAAAAACTCAAATATTATCCTTGACAGCATAGAATTGTCAGTGACTTTTGTCAGGCGTTTGTTTTTGAGAAAATTTCTGACAAATACCAAGTCAAAATATCCAGTTTATCAATTTATCCTTCTTTTAAAGAAAAATGATGTTCCATAAAAAGCGTTTTTAACTCAGCTCAAAACTTAATCACCCAAGGGCTTCTCCTTTGGGCAGCCATCATACTTTAAGGAAGGACAGAGCACAGAAGATTTTAGGGCAGTAAACTACTCTTTATAATACTGGAACAACGAATACATGTATTTATAAATAGAATGTACAAAACAAAGAGTGAACCCTAATTTAAACTATGGACTCAGCGATAATATTGTGTCAATGTAGTTCATCACTAGTAACAAATGTCCCACTCTTGTCTAAAAGTTTATAACAAGGAAGACTATTAAGCACGTCTTGGGGGCAGGTGGTATATGGGTAATCTCTGTAACTTCTGCACAATTTTGCTGTGAACCTAAAACTAAAAAATAAAACTTTAAAAAAAATAAAAAGAATAGAGAGGCTTTTTCTATATCCTAGTTTCTACTAAATATAATCCATACTGTATGAACTGAAAAGCATACACAGAAAATTTTATACTTTTCCTTAAGATAGACCAATTAAGAGCAAAGTACAGATATATTAACCATTTCCTTCACTTGTCATTGTTCCACATTAACTATGTTAATGTTAACCAGCCCTTTCGCATATGTTAAATGTTAAGTTTTGGCAAATCTTTGGTTGCTTAGCATATGCATACAAAGGGATGGATTCATAATAACTTGAACACTTGGATAGCTTGATCACGCCAAAAAATTATAATAGAAATGACAGGTAACTTGTACTGACTGTGTACTAAAAATTGTGCCAAATACTCAGTATTAATTGAATCATTTACTTTTCTCAAAACTATGTGAGGGAGGTCATATATTTCTATTTTCACATAAAGAAACTGAAGCATAGAAAAATGAAGTAATTTAGAGAAAGCTACACAGTTAGCAATTACAGCCAGGATCTGAACCTAAGTGAACTAATTCCATCATGCTTTCAGGTACTATGATAAAATGTAACCCTCTCCACAAAAACAATCATTAAAAATTATTAAAAAGAGGCTATTTTGCTAAACATCCTAAGTCAGACAATGTCCAATCTTTTAATCATTTATAGCACAAGATGCCTACTGTGCAACAATGCGTAACTGGCCTTAATAGCTCATTTTAGATGATGGTGTAAAATTAAATAACTGTATGATTTAAATTCCAATGACTTTTCTTCACTGCTATTGTAACATTCTAACAACCTACAGGGTTTGCATTTCATTCACCACTAATTTCAGGGATCCTCTAAGGATATCAAATATGCTCATTAAGCACATTGTCTCCCATCAGTTTTTGCCAATTACATGTCAAGAGGGAGGGTATTGAGGAGATTAACTTGCAGATAGGTGAAGTGTGGGTAAGGCATGATGCCCTTCAGAGTGTAGGTGGGGCTCATCAGTTGAACAAAAAGACTGGCCTCCCCAAGCAAGAGAAAACTCTCTTGGAGACTGCCTTTAAATTTCATCTGCCACATCAAATTTTCCTGAGTCTCCAGGCTGTTTGCCTACACTGTAGGTTTTAGACTTTCCAACCTCTGTAACTCTGTGACCAAATCCTTGCAATAAATTTGGCATCTATTTATCTCTTGAGAACCCTAATACACCGGGACCCCATCATCAATGACCTAGCCTGGCATGGTGCCTAATCTACATGATCTACGTGGTGATTTGTGACACAGTGGAGCAAAAGGCACTCCCTGTCATAATAGTATTCTGCCAGAGAACTCTCAAAGTAGAGCTGTTTACACCTCAATGTTTCACACAGTATCTCTGCACAGTTTTTCTTTTATAATCTTTATTTCTCTCTGGAATCTCCATGGGGTCTAAGGGCAGTACTAATCATGAGTTAATCTGAATCATGACTCGCCTTTTACACCGATGACTCTTATGCACAGGTGTTTTTCTTGGGTTGAATTATCTCCGTCTGTCAGGTCAGCCTGTTTCACTGTTTTTCTAAACCTTACTCAAGACAATTCTGCTCCCAAGTAGAGTTCTTTCCTAAAGATCTCTTCAGATACCAGGTGAATGGAATTCCCTTAGGAATACTCTCTAGGACTTTAAGAATGCTCAGACATGTCTAAATGCCAATAAAGGCAGTATTTCTGCAGTATGCAGCATCTTCACATTCATTTTAATTCCTCTGGCATTCATATTCTATGGGAAAATCCGCCATCCTGCATCCTGCATGCTTCTTTTCCATTTTACAGATGTCAGTTAAGCATGAAACACTAAAAGTCCCACTAACTTTACATATGAACATAGGGGACTATAATTTTACCTAAATTTTGTTTGTGTAGAAAGAGTCTTCCTCACAATGAGTGAGGAAATACTCTGTCCTTGTACGAGACAGTGACTTGGCAAACATGTATGATGTGTGATCTGACCCACAAATGCACATTTATAGAAACACTGGGGAAAATTTTTGATATCTGAATGATCCAAAAACAGCTAGACTATACAATCATATTAATTTTCATTACATAAGGAGGTAAAATTGAGAAGAAAAGTAAGAATAAAAGAATATATAATCTAAAACATGTTTATTTAATTTTTTAAAACAGTGAACAATAACTGCTAATTTGGGTTTAATGTTAAGTTAAGGTAACAGCGGTATATTTGGTTTTATTCCTATTATTAAGTCTTCTAGAAAAGAAATCGAATTTAAGAACCTATGTGAGGAAAAAATTTAAGAACCTATGTGAGATAAAAAAGATTTTCCAGACATTAAGACATCTTCTCTACTACCTATGCATTATCTGTCTTATAACAATAGCTACCTAGTCAGTGACTCATCCAAACCAAATGTATGAAGTGTGCAACAACTGAATAGATTGAAAGCCTTTCCTTCCATTCTCTGATATAAAGAACAAAAGTATTAAAATCGAGGAGATGGAAAGTAAAATGTGATGGAATATATACAAAGTTGTCACCTGTAAGGGATTTCTAAAAAAGCCAACCTCAGCCACCTGTTTTTCAAACCAAAGCACCTCAATTATGTCCTCAACGTCATGCCTACTGGCCAGAAGTATGCCTGCCCCTTGGGTGATTTCAGGTGGTAAAAGCACTACAGGTCTAACTTTGAGTTAAGCTAAATTTCTACCGCATTAACACTGGATGTGTCAATATCTAACTGACATCATGGAGAGAGCACTTTCCTTTTACTGAATTCTCTGTTCAATATTAAGTCCCAAATTATTACAGTTAAAATTACTAGCCAAGAGTATGATGCCCTTTTTTGAAAAGACTATTCAAAAAACTTCCAGATCTAAATTTTACTTTTCAGATTAATATGATTAACTTTCTTTGCTAAGAATTGAGGGATAATATGCTACTTTGAACTTCTTAGGGTTAAAGCTCATTTTAAGCAGAAAACTTAATACACAATGATAAATTTTTTTAAGTAACATTTGGGAGTAACCTAATGAACGCCTTTTATATTATAACAGAAACTAGTTATTGTCCCAAATATTTTAAAGACTTCTTATTCTCTTTACCTGAGTAAAGGGTACTCAAGTATATTACTTGTACTTGAAAAATGCTAAAATGCATTGTTTTACCTATCTGTATATATTCTCCAGTCTTTCATGATTAAAATGTTTCCTATTAAATGTTCAATATTACTATCTATAGCATTAATAAGTATATAAAATAAACACTGGAAATATAAGCAAAAATCAAATGATATTTCTGCAAATGGAAAGCAGAACTAAAACATCCCATTCTGCTTATCATCCCATACCTCTTAATATTTATTTATGGTTCCTTTGAAATAATGCCATCATGCTCTATGGCAGGCAGGATTGGTCATCCACCTAAAAGCCATCCTCTCCCAATTTTTCTTTCTTAATCTAATCATGTGTTTACCCAGACATCAAGTAACCATCTGCTTTAGAATGATGGGCTCCACATAAATCTAGCTAGAGGGTGATCTTGATTACTAAAATCATGGAACTTCTCCTTTTAATCTTGGTCGATCTAGGATGGATTTTATTATGTAATTCAGACAATGATGATGTTGAGAAAAGTTTCCAGGAGCTTTTGAAAAACATTCATTGTGCTTAAAGAGATCCACATCTTCTTTGCCCCCTTTGGCATGCAGATGGTTGTGTGAAGGTGGGGTGCTAAGAGCTATTCAATTATTGTAACACCAAAGGGGTAAACAGGACATTAGCTGGCAGAATGGGGATGCCTACATAGAAAGATGAAAGAACCTGGGAGTTTGATGACTTCACTGAGCCACTAATTTAATGAAATCTGAAAACTCCTCCCTTGGGACTCTTGTTACATCAGGTCATATGTCCTTATTGTCTAAGAAATTTTGAGCTAGATGTGTACTAATTGGTGCTGAAACAATTCTAATTGTTACATTATAGATTTAGGATCCATGCATATTTATTACCTGCTTTCACAATAGCTCTAGGATCTCTGACTTTTGAAAGGAAATGTTGACTCTCTGCTCTCAGATCAAATATTCTCCTAAATAACTATTGCTGAGGCTACTACAGGACACATTCTGAAAGGATATGTACTTTTTAAGGTATTAAATCTGAAATCAGAAATTCCCATCAAACTTTGGTAACTATTGAGTCAGGCACTATATTTTAAAATGTAGGAGGATGAATAATGTTGAATTAATTAGTCTTTAAACTGGGATATCATTTTGGAAAAGCTAAAATTATATATATTACATATTCTTATATATCTCTATCTTTTTATTCTTTATCTTATACACACTTTATACTCATCTATAATCTCTGTCAATATTATGCAAATTGTGGGATTTATAATCTAAAAGTCTCACTAAACTTTCAGAGAACAACTAGGAAACTACACAATTTCTTCTTAGAATAGATAATCTTTTGATTAATGCTCTAGGGCATAATTCTACCTCTGCTGAGTTATTTTAACAACAAAGCATTTAAGTGTTATGTCTGTTGGCTGGTCAAGTTAGTATCAGGCACCAGTTAAGGTGTAAATCACCGACATAAATCCATCAAGTGACCCATGACCCAATGGAATCACATCTGCAAAAGAGTCTTTCTAGTAGAGAAGATTATGAATTTAATAGTGCTGCATGAAAAAAAAAGTTTCTCATTGGTCTAAATTTCTAGTAAGTGGCAATTATTACATGACACGGGTCTGTTTTAAAATGCTCATCCAAATATTTCAGACAAATCACAAGTAACCAAAATAATTAAAGTCCCTTGGATTTTAGTCTTCCAAATGTTCTGAAGTAAGATATACACTGTCTCAACACCAGACTTAAGTCAACTGAAATGGAGAAATGTTTTAAATTCACATATTCATAGGTCATGGGTTAACAGTGAGCAATGTTTATTTTGTTGTTGCTGTTGTTTTGCCTTTTAGGGCACACCTGTGGCATATGGAAGTTCCCAGGCTAGCAGTCAAAACAGAACTGCAGCTGCAGTGACAGTAATGCAGGTTCTGAGTCCCCATCTGTGACCTACACTACAGCTGATAGCAATGCCAGATCCTTAACCTACTGAGAAAGGCCAGGGATTGAACCCACATACTCACGGATACTAGCTGGGTTTGTAACCTACTAAGCCACAACAGGAATTCCCCAAACATTATTTAAAAGCAGCACTGGCACTATCTATACACCCCCTTCCATCAGCAACCAAAATTTTTCATTCAAATAATTCAAGAAAAACTTGACATTGGAAATGGAGTTATGAATCCATTCATATTCTCTTAGAAAATTTTGAAAGCTTATATAAATTATCCATTCAATTTCAGTGAAGTTCATTTCAAAAGCCCTTTTCCGAAAAGGAATCCTTTTAGGTGAAACTTTACGTAACTATGGCTTTCACACAGAGAAAGTAGTTGGTTACCTTTCCGTGGTAATCCTGGTGTGCTAGCAGATCTGCTTGACTCAGAAAAATTACAAGGTAAGGGTATATGCTATACACAATTGCCCAGTTCTTCTGCTCAAAAATCTATTAATTTTATGTAGCATAATTACCTAATAATAATATAATTATAGCAATCCTTCAAAAGTCCTAGTCCTTTCTCAGCAACTTATTCATATATACATATCTATTTTCCTAATTTTGTAACTTATTTTAGTTTCCCAGTGTACTTTAACATATTTGCTGAATGGCTACATGGACAAACTAAGTAAGAAGATAATAAGAAGGCTATCATGGGATATCTCAAAGGAGAATGACTTAGTTAAGAGTAGGTAACAAGCAACCTTGAGGTCTCTGTCTTAACATAACAAAGGTCTACTGATCCCTTGTACACAATCTATTATGGATTAGGGTTAATGTTCAGACAAAGAGGGCACCAGCAATTTAGACTGCACTGGTTTTATAGTTCTACCACAACAGCATAAGGTCTTATCTGTTGTTGCCTTAGGGGAAGGATAGCTAAAAAATTGTGTGCTGCCATTTCCCAGCACTGGCTGGGAGTGACACACATCACCACTGCCCATAGTCCATAGGCCAGAATCACATGGCCAAGAAGACCAGAAATGTGGTGATGCAAATGGAATATTTGGCAAATGCCACTCTCCTTTCCACTGTGGGAACTTGAAACTAGTCATAGTTTTACAGTAACAGCAAAAACAACAAATACTGAAATCCCAGAAAGGAACAGGAATGGGCAAGATGAGATCAGTAAACCTTGTTACTGATTTTTGGGACTACAGATGGAACAGAGACAAGAATATTTAAGTAGATCTTTCTGCTGAATGGAAGTTGCTTTTTGTTATAAACTTGACCTACATTATAGGGGTTACTTACTTGATACAGGTGACCCCAAGAATTTACCATCTTAGAGAAACCAAAGGTCTAACTGAAGAGGCACCAGAATGCACGTGTATACACTGATATCATCAGGTCTAGGTTCAACCTTTTTGAACCTGAGTTAGAGAAGCAAGCAGAAAGAAGTTTAAATTAAGGAAGACATTTTCTGACTATTGTCTCTGCATACAACCTGAATGGGCTTCTCTGGGATAGTCAATTATTTCTGTGTATACTCAACCATAAGCTGGATTCCCTACCAATCCAATCAGGGATGTGGTCAAGGGGTTCAAGTTCTACACAGAGGATTGGCCCGTATAACTTCCATTCCAAGTCTTACAGGATCAGAAAATCAAGGTCATAGAACATTACAGATTTAGGAAATATTTCTTCACTAGTATAGAAGAAACAGATTTTATTTTAAATTTGAAAAAAAAGACACTGTCCATTTGTAAGAACACATATACTGTTGAATCAGAAACTCAAAGCACACAAAACACCAAATTGAATACATTTATAATTAAAATATGCCCTCATATTTTGTGTTGATATCAGTAATTTGGATGAAATCAAGGTCTACTTTTTTGTTAGAAAACTTGATAAAAGAACCACATTAAAAAATGTCACGTGTGGGGTTTTCCGGTTTTTTGTTTTGTTTTTGGGGGGTATTCCTCAGTCAAGAGGTGAAAACTGCATCTTCTCCCCTGAATTTGTGATTGCCTTGACAAAAAGAATGTGTTGAATATGACACTGTATGACTTTCAAGGATAGTTTAGAAAAGGTCATGCACATTCTGCTCTTCCTCTTGGGACAGAAGCCCATGGGTATTAAGCTATCATGTTGGAGTCTTACTACCCTGAACTGCCATATGAATTTCGATACCACATAGAAAGAGATAGGCTTGCCCACAGAGCCCAGTACCAGATGCTTGTGAAAGGTCTTCTCTCTATGTCCCTGAGAAAGAACTGGCTTAGCTGAGTCCTGTCAACCTCATGGTTATGAGCATAATAAATGACTATTACTGATTTAAGCTACTGTTTTGGAGTAGTTTGTTAACACAAACGTAAACTAGAACACACAGACACCTCACTATTATGTTTTCTTTACATAATGCTTGTCCATTGACTGGAAAAGGGGAAAATTCAGTCAATTAACACTATTTTGGCATTCTCAGCTCTAAATATAATTTTCTATTAACTTACCGGAGAAAGTACATTTTTGGGGATTATATAGAACTGTAGTTTATGTATGAATTTAAATAAATAGACTTTTCCTTTATTGTTAGTTGTAAAATGTGACGTATTAACTGTAACTAACAGTTAACACATATCTATCTATCTATGTTTCTACCTGTCTACCTATCTATACATCTGTCCTGGATTACTCAAAGAAAGTATTTCATTATATATACATATATATTTTTTTTTGTCTTTTTGCCTTTATGTAGAGCCACACCCATGGCATATGGAGGTTCCCAGGCTAGGGGTCTAACAGGAGCTGTAGCTGCCGGCCTTTGCCACAGCCACAGCAACGCGGGATCCGAGCCGCATCTGCAACCTACACCACAGCTCACGGCAACACCGGATCCTTAACCCAATGAGCAAGGCCAGGGATCGAACCCGCAACCTCATGGTCTTTAGTCGGATTCTTTAATCACTGAGCCACGAAGGGAACTCCAAGTATTTCATTATAAATAGCACAAATAAAACTCTGTGATGCTAAGAAAAATAAATGTCCTAGCTAGTCAGACCCTCAGAAGCATCCCTCAAGAACCATCTCAAGAATCAATGAATGCCAAAAAAATGAATAGTTAGCCAGTGCTCAATACTATGTGAGAGATATAATCTAAAAGTCAGGTTAGTGAAGAACATTTTCCCACCTGAAGCCATCTAAATGACACATTCTTTTCTATATCTCAAAGGACTAACAAGAGTTTATAGAATTAAAATTTTTTTCAACCTGTAACTTGTTAATATACATGTGAAATCTAATTGTTACTATTTACGCATTTCATACACAGGTAAATAAACTATTTCAATCAGTATTACTACTGCCAGTTAAACTACATTTTAATTTTTCAGTTCGAATGCTATAGGGACATCACTCCTAATAAAAACATTTAAATATCTTAAGTGAAAGTAACAGTAAAAATGATTGTTTCCTTTGCATTATTTTGTAGATTCTAGGGTCAGAGTAAAGTAGAAAAGTGGTAAAACCCAAACACTTGCTTATGCAATAATCAGCATCTTACAAATATATTTGAACAAAAAAGCATGAAATTTTAATTATCATATCCTTTATATATGTATAAAGAATTTTTATGTTTTAAAATGTTATAAAAATTAGAAAATCTTAAATATGACTTCTTTTCCTTACAAGTTTCTTACCAAAAGTCAGTTGCTATGAACTTAAGTTTTCCTATGCAAATCAATCTTAATATAATATCCCACTGCTGTATTCCAATAGTTATTTTAATATAATCCTATTAATTTTCTATATTTTCCATAAAATTTTAAAGTGATTGATGAGATTAGTTCTCATCAATATATTCTCTAAGGCTTATTGATAATTCTCCTTTGGATGATAGTAAATTTAAATAGACACTGAATATTTTAAAAAGCAGTAAAAATTCCTAATTTGAAAAGTAGACAGTTTGAAACCAAAATTTACCCTCAAGTTAATTCTTAGGTGTTGTCCTAAAACCTTTCTTCTTCTTACAAGAATTAATAAAATCCATTTTATTATATGAACAGCATGTTATTTACTAGAGTAAAAATTACAAGTTGATAAATATGAACAATGTCAAAGTTTAAATACCACATCCAATGTTAATTAACCATCCACAAGTGATTATTAGATTAGAAAAAGGAAATAAAAACTGAAAGTCTCATTATATAACATCCCTGTAGTGTAATTTATATAGTACAACAGTATAAGAGTGCCTCCAAGTGGCATTTGTCAAAATTCCATACGAAAAATTAAAATAAAAGATCTAAAAGTTAAGCTTTAATAACAATAGAACCTAAAGAAAGATTATTCCTCTTTTCTTTCTGCCTACTTATGCTCTACTCTTCATATTTATGATTCAGTTAATCAGAAATCTGTCATTAAATACTCTCAATCTCATTAATTCTCAGAATTACTTAGTTTTTTAATAGATTAATTATACTGTCCTGATATAGTATTTTGGTGGCTAATATGTAATTATTTCATTACTATTAAATTTGTACAGCAGAATCTATTTTTAAAGTTATACTATACTTCTTTTTAGTATTCTTAAAAACAGTGTTCACTATTTACTAAATCTTAAAGAGAGACAATAGATTCTCTCCTATCCATAGAATTCTAGAGTTGTAGGATTATCTAATACTTCCTCTCTATTTTACAATTAAGCATAAGAATTTAAGCAATTTATCCAAGTCATCCTGGTTAGGGACTTAACTAATGGAATCTGTCTCTCTATACTTGGGTTTTGGTTTTTGATTTTTGGGGGTTTCTTGGTTACGCCTGCAGCATGTGAAAGCTCTCAGGCCAGAGACTGAACCCACTCCACAGCAGCAAGCCAGGCCACTGCAGTGACAACACTGGCTCCTTATCCCACTGTGCCACATGGGAACTCCAAGTTTTTCTAGACTTGTTAATTCAGGACTCTTTCAAATGTACTTGCTAAAACATAGAGCTCTTCCCCATGCCCTAAACAAATGCAAAATTAGTACATGGTCTTTTTAAAATTCAACCAAACTCTAGAATGCAAATAAATTTTAGAAGTTACCTAAGGCTAAAAGTGCTCAAGAACAGACAAATGACAAATAGGTTCTAAACATACTTTTTAGAAAATTAATGAGTGTGTAGTGTCTTGAAATTTTCCCAGTTAATACGCTACAGAACTGTTTAAATCAGTAGAGCAAAGGGATTCTAGAACCATAATAAAGGTGGCAACTGACATTTTAGAGATTAAAATTTGCTCTGAAAATTCAGTCTTTGTACTAAAAGTTATTTTCAAACTGATTTTATTTGTAAATGTTACTACTTCCGTTGTTAGACAACTCTTATTTTTTCTGAATTTCATATTTTACTGCTTATTTTATCTTCTGTTCCATAAAATGATTCCAGTAAAGCATCTTTCTCTCTTTTCCCAAAGGTGTCATGCCAATGCTATTCTCCCCTAATTCTTATTCCTTTTCCACCACTTAATTGCTCTTTAACGGCTCTTTTACTTTTTCTCTTTCCATTTCATCTACAACTTTCTTGGACGGAGTTAGCTAACATCGAAAACAAGATTTAAAGTTTAGTCTCTGAGGGGTATAATGTAGATATATATAGATATATAGATATATAGAGAGTATTAAATATAGAAAAGTGCAGGTAGATTTTTAAATAGACAGGTTAAAATATTTAATATAATGCTTTATTATCTATGGAAATATTTTGCTGTGAAATTAGAACAAATTATTCTAATTTAATATTTATTCTTACCTATCTCCAAACTGCCATTTAAAGACTGAGCTCACACTCAGCATGTTATCTATAATTCTTATTATTTTCTTCAGCTGTATCACATTTAAAAACCTATGTGTTTTAACTTCCTCACCAAGATTCTATTTAAGGTAGTTTCAAATTGTGACTGTTTTTTTTTTTTTTCTTTAAGTGATGTTTTCACGACCTGCCAACCTGAGCTCAACTGAGAATTTCATTAAGGCTCTATTTACTCCATCTCTAAGATCGTTAATAAGGTTCCAAATAAGACCAAGCTGACATTCACCCCTATGGTACCCAGAGAACATGACACTGTTTACCTTCATTCTTTGCTTCAAGCCCATGGGCCAGATTTTAGACATTATGACAATGCTTAACATAAAACCTACTTAAATTAACTTCTCTGAATTAAATCTGACTGAAATTTAATGAGACACATCAAAACTGGTTATAATTAATACAAAAGTTCTACATTTATATGGCTGTTAATCCTGCTTATTTCTCCCATGATTAATTATTCATATGTTCATTTTTCCCATACTGAGTCCTTCAGGTATTTTCCTTGATATTTGTTTTCATCTCATTAGTGGTAAAAGATACAGGTCAACCTTCATGAATACTTCAATACCTTTTAGTTTGGTAAAGATTATTTAATTTTTCATATTGCATGCCAAATAAATCCAGACGGTATGCATATATCAGAGTTAAATACATGTAATTATAAAATCCAAGTTAATATTTTGCCACATTTTTTATGACTCACTCTCAGAATTAGAACAAGGGATAAACTGAAAATGAGTAAACCATATTTTCTAGGCTTTGTGCTAATTAAATACAGTTCCATTGCTATAAGAAGAATAATTTTTAAAAGACAAAAAAATACAGATTAAATTGGGCTATGAGATATTTAATTAAGTATAATAATAATAATTTATTTGTATTTATGGGCTACCTACCTTTCAACCAGCTGAGGATATTTTATGCTACACGTAGGGAAAGATGTAACATTTTGTATTCACTCTGAATGAGAATCATTAGGGAAAAGAAATGTTGAAATAAAGGTAATAAACAATGTATGTACTTGAAAAGTATGGTCATTAGAAACTACTGAACAATTATTATTTGGTTCCACAAATGTTCTAAAATCTGTGTGTATATATTACACCTTAAATAAAATGAAAAATAAAGGCCAAACTACATTGAAAGTAATACAATGTTTTTCGCTAAATAAATATTGTGTTTAAAAAAATGAAACATAACAAACAACAGAGCCAAAATGGAAGAGGCACTTGTGTTAAGTCCCGCATTAGCAAACCAAGACTTAATTCCTAACTTAATTGTGATTTCAGGCTCTCCCAGGAAAGCAACCTTTAACCAGTCAACCTGGAATTACCTGGCCAGCAAGGGTGAGGTAATCTGCCTGACAGACCCAAGCCTTCCCACAAAAGAAGGTAACTTTATCTGAAATAATCTTTTCTTTTGACTTTCTTGTTCCAGCCCCTTTCTGTCCCTAAAAAAAAAAAAGAAAGAAAAGCCTTTCCTTTTCTGCAGCTCTTGGGAGTTCCTTTATATTTGCTAGAAGGGATGTTGCCCAACTCTTGAATTGTTGAATAAAGCCAATTAGATATTAAATCTATTCAGCTAAATTTTGTTTTTTAACATTTTCTAAGTGACTGATGTTAATGAGCTGTATTCCCTATGACAGTGTGGTTCTTGTGTTAATATGCCTCAGAATTACCAGATTGTTTGTCAATTACTGAATCAGAATCACTGAGATGGGGGAGGTTATAAACTCTCTAGATGAGCTGTCCAGTCAAAACTGCTTGAGAATCATTGTTCTATAAGCAATATAATGAATGAATGAATGAATGAATGAACTGATGAAAGAACAAATCAAGAATATTTAGATGCTGTCTGAAAGCACGTGATGAAAAACAGCACTATCATTTCTATTAAGCTAAAGAGGATAACTTCATAGAACATTTTTGAGTTAATTTTCAGCATTAATAAATTATTACCAGGGAATTACAGTTTATCTGATTATGCTGTCTGTGTTGACTGAATATGACATATACTGTAGCTGTTTAGTGGTAAAATCAAAATGTCAAATTATAAATGATTGCCTCAAATTAAAAAAGGCAGTGAAAGCTAAAATTGATCAAAAATGTATTTTGTATTCATGCCAAAGACTTGGACATATCTATATTGGTAAAATTGATGTCAACCATTGACCTAGAAAACTTAAGTCAAAACACAGTCATAAAAGATGTATCTGAATTAAGTGGTTAATTGTCTCTAGATCCCAATATTAATATTCTAAAATGAAGTTACCTAATTTATTTCCATGGTCCCAAAAAACTGAGTGTAAAAAGCAAAGGTAAATATTGTCCATGCTTTATATTTGAGAAAAATTGTGGATAATTTAGTCAAGAACATAGGGTCTGAAGAAAGACACATTTATGTTTAAATTCTATCACAGAATAATTAGTGAAGTGTCCCAAGCCAAGTTATTTTAATTTGTGATGTCTAAAACAAATAATAAAATGGGGGTAAGAGTGGAGGAATTCCTGTTAAATATGATGAATAGATGTGATAATAACACTAGCTCTGAAACCTGATAGATGCTTTGTGACTGTTTATTATTATTTTAAACCTTTATGACTTGAAGCAATCACAGTGATAGGAACCTAGAGGAACTATAGTTAAGAGCCTGGTAGCAGAGAGCAACTGGGATTGCTCTCTAATGTAATTAATTAAACATACTACTCTTTCCCTGTGTGGTCCAGATTCAGTGAATTGACACTCTCTTATTTGCTTCAATAAAATTTTCTGATTCAGGATTTTTTCCCAGCAGAAATGTTATACAGAGGAAGAAGCATATGTCAAGGGAAATCTTTGTACATCTCATGAACTATATACCCTCTGGAGTGAGTGTCTGAACAGAAGAAAAGTGGCATTGATTGGACAGCCATTGGGAAAAAAGAACTCTTCTGCAATGATTCAGATGGCCTATTTAATTAGCAGATGACAGAAAATTTGCTGGTAGGCTGTTTCAACATAGCTAAGAGGATACTAAAAAAACTAAATAACACAAGCAGCTTTGTTGTCAATCTTGAATATTATTGTTAACACATAAATTGAATAAAAATAACTGATATGAAGAGATACATTATGTCTCATTATGCCTCGAGGTTCACAGAAGTCGAATTAATGACATATTTTACAGAAATTATCACATTATTTCAAAAACGTGCTAAATATCTACAATATATAATCACATGATAATAGGCATTTTCAAACATTGAAAATACCAAGAACACCCTTAACAATATCTCAAGGATTATACCATTTTATCCAAGTTTATATTAATACTGGCAAAAAATCAGAAGACAATATAAGAAATATATATATATATATATATACATACATACATATATATATATATATGCTACAAGAATTCAAGAGGTGTAACTTGGGAAAGTTTCATAAGAAAATGAGACATTTTAAATTAGTTCTAAGATTTTTTTTTGAAAATGAGAGCCATGTAAAACATTTTTGTTTCCTGATTTTGCACTTATGTTCATATTTCTAGGATGCTTTCAGAAATGTATAATTTGAAGTAACATCTGACTTTGAGGCCCTTAAATTAAGCATTGCCAAACATAAAATGAGTCAAAAGAATTAATAATGACAAAATAATTATTCAAGCTCAGATTAAGAAAAAGAAAAAAAAAATTAAGGCAACAGATTTAAGTGTAAGAACAGAAGGCAATATAAGAAGTGAAACTCATAATTCCAATACATGGCAATAATAATACTTAAGACCAAATTCCAACTACAGAAGAAATCAAACACTCTGAAAGTGTTAAAAAAACGAATAAAACATAAAATATAAAATTTAAATATTAATAAAAAGATTGTAAACAGCAAATCTAAAAGACATTCTTTTCATTATGAAAAGAAGTAAATATATTATAAGAGATACCTGACAATAAAATATTAAGGGAAGATATCATTATTGTTAATAAAATGTTGCAATATAATCATAGATTGTCTAATGAAGATAAATAAAGCCATCTGTGACAGAAACCTTCTGTCATTTTTTTTTAATTTTAAGAGAATAATCTTATGTGTCTAGGAAGAAAGAGCTATTTATTCTTGGTCAGGATACATCTAAGATATGATAAAAATAATTTAGTTGCAAAAAAATACCCATATTGATATTACTAAATTTGGCAGAATGTGTTCTATTCAGCCCTCATTTTCTTTTCAAGCTGTCTTAAATTCTTCTCTGTTTAGCTTTAAAACATTAAATAAAGATAATGGATCCATCACTGGAAAATGTAATGCTTATTTGTTACCTTCCTTTCAAAGTATAAAGTTCTTCTACTGAGAAAATCTCCAAATAGCAATATCAGAGAAGAAATCCCTTTAGGGTACAAAGTGTAACTAATCTATTATAGTACATGGAGTAAGAAATAAACAATGATGTTTGAAAATATCTAGTTTTACATTGGAATCGAAAAGCAAGACAGTTTAGAAGGTATTAATTTAGTCATTAATTAAATGAGAATTGTATAACAACACACGTTAGTTGGTAGTAACTGTGTATGTGTTTTGCAAATAAAAACTGCCTCAAAATTCTGGTTAAGGGAGATTTCAGATCTTGCAGAGCAGAATATGTAATTTCAATAGTTCAAGAGCTGTGACAATGGACTTGACACAGTTCAATTAATTATAGTCATTTTCAGGACTGGGAAACACACAATATCATAAATTATTTTATACTAGACTGTATCAACCACCTACATATAGGCAGTAGAGGTAATTTTAGCAATGGACCAGCTAATTGCCTTTCTTCTATAAATCAGAAGCTAGGAAAATATTTTCACTACTCATGACATCTATTTCTGTACATCTCTTTGCTTCATTTCCCAGATTGTCTTATTCTGCCTCTCTAAATTGATGATTTCATAAGCATAATAACCTGTTAAAACATCTGAATGGCCTTACATATTTTAGTGCAAATTCAACGCAATGTTTATTGAAAATATATTACTGTAAAGAAATATTTTGGATAATGTGGGAACTTCAAAGGTTAACCAGGTTAGGCAGAAAAGTTCTTATTTTCAGGGATTTGGACAGGGGAACATATATGTATGCCACAAAATTTAACCTGTTAAGCATCAATATGTTTAACTATGCATAACACAGAAGTACCTGTGAAATCTGAGAAGAAATTATTTTAAATACCCTGCAAGGGGGTGGTGAGAGGAAACGCATCAATCATGGCGTCTAGGACAGTTGAGATGGCACTTAATGAATGCGTAGGACTGAAGTTGTTTGACACAGAGAATTCAGATAGGAGATATGAATGAAAGAGGAAGAACTATAGAATATTTTTGAAAGGTATGAAGACAAAAAATGAGATTTATAGGGGTCCCCTTCGTGGCTCAGTGGTTAACGAATCCGACCAAGAACCATGAGGTTGAGGGTTCGATCCCTGGCCTTGCTCGGTGGGTTAAGGATCTGGCATTGCCGTGAGCTGTGGTGTAGGTTGCAGACGCGGCTCGGATCCCGTGTTGCTGTGGCTGTGGCGAAGGCCAGCAGCTACAACTCATTAGACCCCTAGCCTGGGAACCTCCATATGCCGTGAGTGCGGCTCTACATAAAAAGGCAAAAAGACAAAAAAAAAAATGGGATTTATCTTTTGAGGTGAAAAGAAGGAATCCGATTTATATTTTAGAGCAAAAAGTTCTACTAGCCATTGTGTACTGTTCTCCTGTCAGGATTGCATGAATCAGTTACTCACTCCTCACTTTGAAATACTGTACTGCAAGACTTAGCGACATTTTCATACATACAACTCTCATTCAGAAAGCTGATTTTAAAATTGAACACAAAACATCCATTTATTTCCATTTAAAATGTTTTACAACCAGCTTTCAGACTTCCATAAGCTATCTAGATTAGATAATTTGCATTCAAGCAGGAAAAGCTGATGAAATGCTCATTAAAAATTGGAGAGGCTTTAGTTTTTAGAATTTGGTATTTATTAAATCTTTAAAAAGTTTATCTGGAGTTCCCGTCATGGCGCAGTGGTTAACAAATCCGACTAGGAACCATGCATGAGGTTGCAGGTTCGATCCCTGGCCTTGCTCAGTGGATTAACAATCTTGTGTTGCTGTGAGCTGTGGTGTAGGCCACAGACGCGACTGGGATCCTGCGTTGCTGTGGCTGGTAGTATAGCCCGGCGGCTACAGCTCTGATTAGACCCCTAGCCTGGGAACCTCCACATGCCATGGGTGTGGCCCTAAAATGACAAAAGGCAAAAAAAAAAAAGTTTATCTGTAGGATTGTAATGAAATAGCTTAAAAATCACAAGATATTTGCTAATTGCCCATGAACTAATTAAAGTTCTCAATTCCTACTATTTAAAACTTACGATCAATTATTTTTAATTTAGCTGCATAGCATAGATTAAGCTGCATAGTATTCAGCACCCCAAAAATACATTAGGTATAATTCTACTATGCTCAGGAAAATACAAGGAGTGAATGAATATGGGGTTACACTGGCAGCAAAGACTTTACTCTCTAAAAAGCAGCTCTTTCATGGCCTATCTGTAGGAGTTACGGAACATCCAAAAGGGACCATATGTTTCGCATATAAGGACACTTAGTGTCCATTCAGGTCTCAAACTTTTCATGAAAGAAAGGTAATATTAACGTACAACTAACTGGCCCTATGACTGTGAACAGATTGTTTTATTTCTCTGACTGCCAGTTTTCTAATCTGTAAAGTGAGAGTCAATAACAGCACAGTTCACACTTAAAAAAGAATCAGCTCTATCTCCAATCCACTTTACATTCTGTAATACCCATCAGAACAACAACTATGTATGAGGACTAAAGACATATTTTCAAAAATAACATCCATATAATCAGGACATGGAGGACTTAGAAGAAAGGGTCCAAGGAATGATAATGAAAGAATGTCTGTCTTTGAGAAGATGAAGAGCAAACAGTGGTTCTCAAACTTTAATGTGAATAGAAACATCTGGGGATATTGTTCTGACTCAGTAAGCCTGGAGGTCTTAAGATTCTGCATTATTAACAATCACTTGAGAAGGATATGCCAGTGCTGCTGGTCGGCAGAAAATACTCTGAGTAGGAGTAATGAGAGGACATTCAGAAAGCCCTGGGGTCACTCAGTGAGGCATAAAGACAAAGAAAGAATTTTATATAAGCACCCAAGCAAATATCCCAGGATATCACATAACACTGTCGAGCCCTATCTGGTAATATTCAGGACCAAAAGTTGTTTACCAACATATATACTGAGCCTTGATTCTAGACATGACATCACTGTTGATATTCCAACTAAAATTTTCCATCTTTTTTTTTATTTATTCATATTTATTTACTTTAATTTTTCCATTATAGCTAGTTTACAGTTTTATGTCAATTTTTCAACTGTACAGCATGGTAACCTGGTTACACATACATGTATAGATTCATCACAAGTGATTAGACATAGTTCCTGGTGCTGTACAGCAGGCTCTCCTTGCTTTTCCATCCCAAAGGCAATAGTCTACAACTATTAACCCCAGCCTCCCATACCATCCCACTCCCCCCCGGCCCCCTTGGCAAGCACAAGTCTGTTCTCCAGTCTGTGATTTTCTTTTCTGTAGAAAGGTTCATTTGTGCAGTATACTAGATTCCAGATATAAGTGATATCATATGGTATTTGTCTTTCTCATTCTGACTTCACTCAGTATGAGTGTCTCTAATTCCATCCACGTTGCTGCAAATGGCATTATTTTATTCTTTTTTATGGCTGAGAAGTATTCTGTTGTGTATATATACCATATCTTCCTAATCCAATCACCTGTTGATAATGTTTTGGTTGTTTCTGTGTCTTGGTTATTGTGAATCACATTTCTCATTCAGAGAAATTTCTCATTTAGAATTAGACAAGGATAGAAATGAATATGGTTTGACACATATAATATGTTAATTCTGGAATGGCCACAGGATTTAAAGTTCAATTTCAAATAAATTATTTCAATTTTTTAAAATTCCATGTATTTACATCTAGAAAGATCCAGGTTCAAAGAAGATAAGGAGATTGACAACATTGAGAAGGCAGACAGAATCAAAAAATGTGAACCAAAATAGTAGCTTATCCATTTTCTGGAGAAAATATGATTGAAAAATAAAAACTAGAGAGATAAATTGGTTTGGTCACCCAAATAAAACAAAAAAACGGTTGTTTCTTTGATCCCCCATATAGCTCTTTTTTTTTGTACTGCTCAGCTATACTTCTTTCAAAATTTTTCAAATATAATTCATTTCTTTCAAATAATCTTTTTATTTTACTTGATTTGTGGTAATATTCTCTTTTAATGTGCCATGTAAATATAAAGTCTCTCAAACCCTAAGCAATGGAGTTAAGTAAGTTAGGTTTTCTGGGCTTCAGTAAATTCAAAAGTTCTTATCTTAATTCAACACTGAGTTAATTATAAAATCAGAATAATGATAACATCAGGACAAAGATTCACATTTTGAATTCTCAATTCACTTCTCCCTTCACATTATCCCAGCATTTCTTATTTATGCTATTATGGTATAATGCAAAACTAAAGACTTAGAAATAAAAAAAAAACTGGATTCAAATGTTGACTTAAGTAGCCTTAGAAAAATGTATTTAATCTTTTTGATCCTCAGTTATCTCATCTATGAAATGAGGATAATTGTAGCATCAACTCAAAGAGATGATTTGAAGATGATATGACAACATTTGGCCAGCCATCAGTTACTATACAGTAACCTCATAAAAGTTAGAAAAATATGAATAATTATTAAGCAATTAGGCAACTTTGCTGCTGTTATGCAAGCAATCCATTGAGGAATTATAAATAACTTTTTATAAGCTATCTTAATCAATTTTATTACTCATATTTTAAAACTGAACTATCATCAATGAATTTCTATTCCAGATAGCTTGCCTATAATTATTTTCTAAAACAAAAAGCTGTGTATTCCTGATCAGTCAATAGTTATACTAATCTTTTATGGCAAATACATTTTTAAAAAAGATTTAACGTATCTTTAAAAATCAGCATATCATTCATTTTCCTCTTATTTGGAAGAGTTTTGCTGGCACACTGTTCTTAGGTAATCCTCTTCCTAAGACTACAGTGCGTCAAACTAAATATTTGTCTCAATAACCAACAGGTCTACAGTGAGTTTAACTGTTTTTGTCTGACATTTAAAAATATCAGATTCACTTCTTAACTTTTCATTTAGAATTAGTCAAGGATAGAAATGAATATGGTTTGACACATATTTTAATTAATTTAAAGTTCTATTTCAAATAAATGATTTCAACAATTACATTCTATGCCCTAAACTTTAAAAGCAATTCAGGAGAACACTCAAACAACTGAATACTGACACCTTTGAAATACTTCACCAATATCATATACAGGACTAAGTTTGTTCTCAGTGGGGGTGGGGGGTGGGAATACTAGGATAACAGGGTCACATGAGCCTGTGCTTGGCAAGACTAAATAGAGAAGAGGCAAAAGGAGCTCATAGATGACAAATATTCAGCACTTACTTTTACTCTTTTTTCATGGAAATTCAATAGAAAGCGGGAAAAATTTATGAAGAGTCATCCACCCAAGGAATTAAAAAACCTGAAGCATTTCTAGCCTCAGTGTTTCTCATTCAGTGAGATTGAAGCAAACTTAATGTTTCACTGCTCTTTCCTCTGCTCAAACACCAAATACAATGGTTTTCTAAAATAACTTTGTGATTAAAAAGGATGACTTTAAATAAAATTTACTAACCTATAATCATAAAGATAGTATTTCCAATATACTATAATTAAGGAATAATTGTTCAGATCTGATGGTGAGTTTCTCTGAAACAATAAAAGGAAGGAAATTCAACAATTACTGTATATCTGCCATTTCCTATCACACAAACCTATGAAGTAGTCATTATCAACACAGAACAAATGAAAACCATATAGATTATAAAACTTGCCAAATATCACATAGCCCAGTAAGTGGAAAAAGCTTGAATTCTCCCAAAATTATGTACTGAAAATCAGGTCTCATTTCTTCTTAACCCAAGATATGTCGGTATCTTTATGATATGACAGTCTTTAATCCTTCTGGACTACAATTTATGCCTAAAATGAGGCTGTCTGAGGAGAAGCTCTCATTCTGTTTTGTAATTCTACAATATCATAAGTATGGCTGGGGTGTACATTGATAGAATAATTGGCCAAGACTATACGGTCCTGCCATCATCTCCAAAGCTTACCATAAATGATTTGAATAAAGAAAACCCAAATAAAATAATAACTCTATTATAATTCACTCAATAGTGTTGTTTTTGCCTGGAGAGTTAACATACCATCCTGAATCTCCTGTCTATTATCAGGCAGTAAATGAGGCATTTGGGAGATGGATATCAATGACATTCCCCACATACACATCAACAGTAGTATAATTAACTAAAATCCCAAATCAGGAAGTTCAAAAATTGAAACGCTCTCCCGTGCAATTTTATATCACCAATCATTATTGTACATTAATGTACAGGATGTACTTGTGATTGAGGATAGCAGCCTTGACAATTTAATGAAGAAAAGCTAAAACATAGTAATCCTATAGAGAGCAGAGCTGGTCTCCTATTTATCAACAAATGCGTTAGGAATCTTCCAACATTAAATTATACATCAATAATGGTATGAAATGAAAAGAAACACGCGCCAAATAGGTTCCTTAATATAACAAAGGTGTTACAAATGTAAGCCCTCACACTCGTATTAAAAAAGTAAGTAAAGAGCCTACCGCTCTATAACCTAATTGTGTAATGATACTAAGAGGAATGTTTCTATAGTTCTCAAGCAAAAATTCCACTGAAATAAACGATGTGCCTTAGAACAGCAATGTAAGTTCCAACAGACTGTGCGAATAATACACAATATTTTTTTTTAATTTATAAGGACATATAAAATAATACTGCTTTTGGAAATCATACAGTCTTGCAACATAGGAAGTAAAATAGACTAAGAAAACAATCAGAACAAAAAATTGCTATATATTTGAATGCAGGTTCTTTAATTAGACTTTTGGGAAAAAACAGAGTGGAAAATTTTGGATTAAATTTCAATAATTATATGGGAATTTTCGAATAGCATTACAAAAATCAGTAGATCAGGAGAGAGGTTAGAGTTCCTTTAACTTCAATTTATCAATACTATCATCCTTAAATAAAAAATAATTTATTATAAATCATTTGATTTACTCTATTAGTAGTAAATTTCATGCTTGAAATCATAGTTATGACAAGGACCTATTTGTAGGACTATGTAGTAAAAACAACAAAAAATATGAATTAACTATAAAATTATAGAAAATATTTTAACTTTTTAAGAAAAACATTATATTTCAGTATTAAAATGAGTAGTATAATTTGTTCTGGTAGATTTTGCATTAATTCTAGAAATACAACAAATGTCCAAAAATTTTTTAATTTTGCAACGCAACAATAATTCAGAACCACAAGGGGGGAAACGTTCTGTTTTTCTTAATTTTATTTTTTTTTCTTTTACAGTCGCACTCACAGCATATGGAAGTTTCAGGGCTAGAGGTCGAATCAGAGCTGTAGCTACTGTGCAGTGGACTATGCCACAGTCACAGTAACACAGGATCCAAGTTGCATCTGCGACCAACACTGCAACTTAAGGCAATGATGGATCCTTAACCCACTGAGTGAGGCAAGGGATTGAACCCACATCTTCACAGACACTGTGTCGGGTTCTTAACCAGCTAAGCCACAACAGGAGTTCCCTTCATTTTGTTTTTAACTATTGAAAACACCATCCTGATACCTTTCATTCACAAAACTTGGATCTAACTGAGAGATTGTGTTTAATTTCAGTGATTGTGTTTAATTTCAGTGATATGAAATACACAGAGTAGCAGTGTGGTGAAAGCATCTTCCCCTTCCTAGTTCAGTAATTTGGGGCAAGTTGCTTAAACTCCCAGAGATGCTATTATTTTCCAGATGTAAATAAAGTAACTACTGAAATCAAAGAGTTGCAAGGGTTGTATAAATATGTATTTGCCAGCAACATTATGAGATCTATAAAGGCATATTACATGATAGCTATTAATTTTAAGGAAAAATATTTTTCCCATTTTATGAGTTGATAGTAGAAATACATATCTTCACTTTAAGAATTTTCTTCTTGCTAATACTGCTAAAGGAGCACCTTTGCCAGACTCTTTCTTCCTCTATATTCACTATTCTACATAGAGAAAGTTTAACCGATTGTTAAATTGGGAAAAACTAACTAGACACGACCATTTTTGCACCACCTGCTTTCCTCTTTTTGCTGGCAAAGAATGAATTCTCTGTGCTCCTCTGTGCTTTGAGCTTTTAGAAGAGTTTCTGGGAGAGCTGTGGTGCAGGAGTTCTGTCTATATCCAGCATCTCTGCACCTGAGCTGCGAGAACCTATATATTTCTGGAATGTATTTAAAAGACTGATTTTTGGCACACATACTATAATCTTGCCTATAAATTAGACATTATCAGCCCTAAGGTGAAAATCTGGCATCCATATTTATAATTTAAAATACAAGTAACTGTCTTCTTCAAATGCAGGTAGAACCTGTCAACATGGATATGGAAAAGAATATACCATAAACTCTGAGGGTAATTTGAAATAAAAATCACAAAATGTATAAAAGCAGTTTTTTGTAATTGTTTATACTATCTCTTAGTTACTATTGACAAGTTTACACTTGCATGTTGTATATGTCCTGGCAGGAATGTTACAAAATTAATTCGGAATTAAAGTATTTTTTCATTACGTCCATAGATGTAAATATTGTTGAGTCCTCTAGTCAACAAAATAAGAAAATACTGTAACATGTGTTATGATTCCTATAACTGTAAACTGTGTTCCAGAATGAGAGAGATATAGTGTTTGCCATAAATGTGCATTTAAAGTATAAAGACATATAACAAATTTTCGGAAAGTCACTTTTAAAAAGGTAGGTCAAATTAATGTATTTAACTGAATATATCCAAAATATTATTATTTAACATGTAGTCAATATGAAATATTAATGGGATATATATTTGTTCATATGACTCCATCTGAAGTCTAGTATGTATTTTACGTTCAGCTCAATTTGGGCTAGTGACATCCCAAATGTTCGGTAGCCACATGTGTCCAGTGGATACTGCATTTAATAACAGTTTGGGGTTAGTAGAAGGAAACTATTACATTTAGAATGCATAAGCACTGAGACCCTACTGCATAGCACAGGGAATTATATCCAAACTCTTGGGAAAGAACATGGTGGAAGATAATATGATTTATATATATATATATGAATGTCTGGGTCACCTTGCTGTACAGCATAAACTGGTAAAACATTGTAAATCAACTATACTTTAATAAAAAACAAACAAAACACAGTACAGGTTACCTCATACCAGTCAAATGACCATCATTAATAAGTCTACAAATAACAAATGGTGGAGAGGATGCGGAGAAAAGGGAACCCTCCTACACTGTCAGTGAAAATGCAAATTGGTAAAACCACTAGGGAAAACAGTGTGGAGGTTTCTCAAAAAACTAAGTGTGGAACTAACTTATGATCCAATAATCCCACTCCTGGGCATATATCTGGACAAAACTACAATTCAAAAAGACACATGTACTCCTATGTTCATGGCAGCACTATTCACAATAGCCAAGACATGAAACAACTCAAGTGTCCCTTGACAGACGAATGCATTAAGAAGATATAGCACATATATACAATGGACTAATACTCAGCCATAAAAAAGAACAAAATAATGCCATAGGAAGCAACATGGATGGAACCAGAGATTCTCATACTAAGTAAGTCAGAAAGAGAAAGACAAAAACCGTATAATATCACCGATACATGGAATCCAAATTATGGCACAAATGAACCTATCTACAAAACAGAAACAGACTCAGAGACATAGAGAACAGATTTGTGGTTGCCAAGGGGAAGGGAAGGGGACAGAAGCATGGACTGCGAGTCTGGGATTAGTAGAGGCAAACTATTACATTTAGTATGGGCATTGAGGTCCTACTGTATAGAACAGGGAAATATATCCAGTCTCTTGGGATAGACCATGATGGAAGATAATATAAGAAAAGGAATTTATATATATATGTTTGGGTCACAGCAGTACAGCAGAAATTGACACAACATTGTAAATCAACTATATCTATAATAAAAAATTCAAAAAGGAAAAAAAGTAATAGTGCAGGTACAAACCACCGATAGTATACTATGTCAAAATATGACATACGCATATATATGTATGTTAAAGTAGAACCGTCATTAACTTTAATAAATAAGGAATGGAAAATTCCCAGTTGAATCCTTTTGATTGCTTTATTCTTAGGGTAGTGTTTTTCTAATACTTATATCAACCTTCTTATTTTTCTTGATTAGGTACCATTTAGGACTAATTTTTTTTTAGAAAGTCAGATGATGAAGAGATATTTTTTTCTTGGAAGAGAAAGAACAGATGCATGTGGACTGATTCACCTACTGTGCAATCCTAGCCTATATAAGTTAAATATATATTGTTCCCCCAATTTACTGCAACACAACTAGTCACTTAATATCAGAGCACTCTAAAATATCTCAGTGATTTAGCATGATTTAGTTTAGTGGGGAATTCAGTATTGTTTTTATCAATATGTTGAGGCTTATTATTGCATTAACTGATTCATTTGATCTTGTTCCACAAAATTTTGAGTTTTCTTAAAGCAAACGTATGCAGAAAGTAAAATCACAAACAGACCAGACTCAGAGGCACAAGAGATCAAATCAAGACTGGGAATCCGTAGGATATAGATGTTCTTGTTACAGTGTTCCACAATTACTCACACACAGTACAAAATTTCACTCCCTTTTTGGCAGCTTGTGCAAAATAGAGACTTTGATCACATACACAGTATTTGGCAAGGACAAATGTTCTGATCTCTCAGAGCATACAAAATTTACCTCCAACTCAAATCTGAAATTAAGCTTAAAACTCAATTTCTCTGATATTTTCTTTCATTTTAAAATTATTCTTAATACTAAGCACTTCTTCCAAGAGCCCTGAAAAGGCAGAGATGAACACTTGCAAAAGCCTTCCCCTGCTTTGCCTGGGTCCAACCTACCCTCACCGCCCAGCCTTAGAAAAACACCAGCTGCAATTAATCCCTCATTGTGAAAAAATTAAGTTTCTTGAATGTCTAAGTATGTATAAATAATCACACCATTTTCTAATTCATATTTTTCTATAGTTTTCACAACTGTGATCCAAATCTTTAAAAAAATGCTCTTAAAACGAAATGATAAATTCTCCTGGGAATAAATCTCAAAATAGACATCAGAAGCTGTGAAAAGTGCTTTATATGTTATGATTCTGATTATGTTAAAAATAAAGGTATGTATATAAAAGTACTGAAAGAAGGCAAATGTTAATAACATTGGTTTCTCTGGTTCACAGCCATGGGATATGGCTATGGTTGTTTCTTTATTTTGGAGTTTGCTATTACTTTTCAAAACATAAAATAACTTCATAAAACATAATGAAATAGACATGAATATATAGCAATAAATAAACAGAAAATAATTTTCAAACCACTAAATGTCCAAGGGCCTCAAAAGGATTATGTCAATTAAAAAAGAGTGGACTGAGTTTTTTAAATGCATTAGAGGTGAAGAGTATAGTGAATCAGAAACTGTAAAAGCATACACACTCCAATACAGGCTGATACTAAAATATAAAATCAGAGTTTCAACAGCTCCTGGAAATTCATTGCAAAGCTTTCAGTATTAAGACCATCCTTATCTGGGGTCAAAATATCAAATCCCTACCTCAAATAATCCTCTAAGCAAAACTTGTTTTGCTTATCCTCATTCTTTTTCTTCCAAGAAAATATCTTATAACTACTGTATATTATTCTATTTTCACAGTAATTATGATTAAATTGTAAACGTGAACATGAGAATATGGCTCATGCTCAAAACTAAACACTCATATCTAGTAAGTGTAGTTACTGAATGAAATTCTTTTTTTTTCTATCTTTTTTATGGCTGCACCAGTGACATATGGAAGTTCCCAGGCTAGGGGTCGAATCAGAGCTGCAGCTGCCAGCCTATGCCACAGCCGTAGCAATGCCAGATCTGAGCCACATCTGCAATCTACACCACATCTCACGGCAACGCCAGATCTTTAACCCACTAAGCAGGCTAGGGATCAGACCTGAATCCTCATGGATACTAGCCAGGTTCATTACCGCTGAGTCATGATGGGAACTCCTGAATAAAATTTTAATTCTTCTGTATGAATTCATTTATTCAGAGAGACAGGAAAGCAAAGCACTAATATTTTATATATTTTTAAATTTTAATATGGAAACGTTTTGAGTAGATAGATGGAAACAAAGACTACTGTTACAGATAACCATATCCCACCATCCGGATTTAACAAGTATTAACTTCTGCCATAATTGCTTCAAATATTATTTAAAAAAAATAATACATTTCATAAATAGTTAAAGCTTTCCACTCTACTATATTCCCTTATTTTTCTGTTTATCTAAGGGTAATAACTACGTCGAATTTCTGGTATATATTCTGGCATATGGTATCAAATAGTGGTAGACACTAATTTCTATTCGTAAATAAAAAATAATACTGTTTTTTAATTTGCACACATGGCGTGTATTCTTTTTCATTTATTTTGTTTCGTACTAGGCTTTTGAATATTATTTCAGTTAATACACCGGATCTAGCTAATTTATTTTAATTGCTAGTCAATATCCATCCCCATATTGATAAGAATTTGGAATTTTTTCCAAGATAAACAATATTACAAAAGTATCATAGTATGACCATCCTTATGCACAAATAGAGTTTCACTAAGGTAGACATTTTTTTTTAATTTTGAATCATACAACATGACTGTCCTCAATTTTACCAGATATAACCCAAGAAAAATCTATAGCAATTTTGTGAACACATGTCAATTTTTGTCAATTTCGTCAGTTTTGTCTCCATCCAGTCATGTATATTTTTTTCACATCCTCAAATGAACTTATTGGGATATTCATTGGACTTGCAATAAACTCAAAAATAAATTTGGAGAGAATTAACATATTTATATGATTTCTGTGTACCTTTATATATACATCATATTTATACATACCATTTATAAACATGGTACATGTTGGGAAAGATACTTCTGTCATTTTGTATTCCTCCTACACATCTTGCTATGTGTGACTGCTCTATAGTGGACCACAGAAGGACATTTCTCAGTGTTGTTTGTGCAGCTGGTAACTTTGAGAGATAAGGTAATGCTCTGAAAAACAAAAATAAACAATCTTGCTTACTACTTGCTATGAAAGTTGTGGATTACTCAAACTCAGTCTTCCTCTCCTATTATCCAGCACACTGCATGAGCAAGGATCCACCTGGTCCAATCACATAATCTTGTGGTCTGAAGGATGGGAGACAAAAGGATCAAGGCAAGTATGGCAATATTAATGCTGCTTCCTTAGTGGTAAATAATAATAGTTCTTTTTTTCTAACTTGGGAATTTTGCAGCTTCTGCCAGAATCTATGAAATAGTAACAGGTAAATTTGTAGGCTTTTAAGTATGGTAATATCAAAGCTCAAAGTTAACAGTATACATTTTATTTATTAAAGACTTTATTTGTAACTCATAATACAGATTTACAGTTTTCTGCATAAAGAGTTTATGCATCTTCTGTCAGAAGAAAGAAAGGAAGGAAGAGAGTGAGGAAGGAAAAATATAACACTGCGTTGGTCAAGTAAAAAACATTTTTCAATCATATTTGGGATTATGGTCACCAGTCTGCTAAACTGTCACCACTGTGTTATTCTGTCCAACCTATGTGATACACATGCTTTGACAAGTATGTATTATCCCCCATAGCCAATTTTATTGCAGTTATTTGGTTGTATTTATTTACCTTACTGTTCCTCAAGAGTAGGTTCTCTGGATTAATCTTATAATTTATATGCTTGGCATTTGGTATATGGTATACATGTTATTTTTATGCACTCATTTAAGATTACCACCTGCCCCCTTTGAATCAGGAAGTCTTCCAAAAGACATAGATTATACATTTTCCTTCCTTTCTGTCTCACCAGCTGACATAATATAGAATTATGTGTGTGTACTCATAAATGCAACAGACTGACTGACTGATTATCCTAGTTGGAAGCATATTTTAAGATGTTCACAGCAGCTACTCTCACTGCTTATAACTATCGTAATCATAATAATCACTTCCGTTTGTATAGTGCTTTATATTTTGCAAAACCCTTTTCATATACATTATTTAACAAAAACTCATAATAATCCTTAATCTACAATAATTAACATAAATAGTGTCTATTTGGCGATAAATTAACTGTGCATACTTTCTACACAGATTAAAGTAAGCTAACCTTATCAAAAATAAAAAGGCAAAGGATGCATTTGCTTTTTATTTTACCTATGTGAGCATTAATCCAAATCATTTATGTTGACTTTGATCAAGCTACATGTTTGTAAAAGTGCTTTGATCTCCTTTACAAAAGGGTGCCCCCCAGGGTATTAATAGACTGAGCAGACGAGGGTAAATCATCTTTTCTTTTCAGATTTTTTAACTAGATAGCTGTGCTTAGCCAAAATGTTTCAGGACTTGGGATATTACCATTCTCAATTTAATTTATAAATGCGTTCATAAGTTTTTTTTTTTTTTTCCTTCCTTCTTTCCAACTCATTTGTAATATTGCTTACTGCACTCCAGGTCTAAAACGTTTCCATTCTCAATCATGTTAAAGTGTAAAATTGCCTCTCGATTTGAAGCTCACTAAGAGGGACTGTGTCTCTGAGAATAATTAATATCTGGAGACCCAATTTAGTTCTTTTTGTTCTAATGTTCAACAAAGATCCTCATTTATCAATGTACGTTTTCCATGTGTCACACTGTTATTTGGAAAGTAGGTCATAGGAAGAACAGTACTGACTTTTTAGGTCTAGTATTCAAAAATGCTGTTCTAGTGGCATAGCATGTTCTCAAAGCAATGACATCTAAAAGGTCACTGTAGTGACAACTATAACCATGTAATAATGATGATGGAAGTTCAAGAAATGTTTCAAGTGACAGAAAAACTGTTTTCAACTGAATAACATACTATTATAAAACCTAGAGAATGGACTTATGTGTGCGTGGTACCCTTCAAACAGCCCAATTTGCTTAAAGATAATACTGTAATTGATATGACTATAATAACTATTAAGATTTTAAATTAGAGACATGTTTTCAGTAATATAGCTGAGACCAATGAACAATATAGCCAGATCAATTAATTAAGATCTGTCTAGGGAGGTATTGCAACGAGTGCATGACAACTTTGACATAAGCAATTTTAATTTACAGTTGAAAAAAATTTTAAAAGACATGAAGGGGAGTTTCCATTGTGGCTCAGTGGAAACAAACCCAACTAGGATCTTGGAGGATGCGGGTTCAATTTCTGGCCTTGCTCAGTGGGTTAAGGATCTGTGTTGCTGTGAGCTGTGGTGTAGGTCACAGATGCACCTTGGATTCTGCATTGCTATGCATCTCTGATTCAACCCATAGGCCCACAACTTCCATAAGCCACAGGTACAGCCCTAAAAAGCAAAAACAAAGAAACAAACAAAAAAAACCATGAAGGAAGAAGTCAAAAAATGGGAAAGAAGGAAGGGAGTTAAAAGGAAGGAGCTAGGAGTTCCCTTTGTGGCTCAGTGGTTAACGAATCCGACTAAGAACCATGAGTTTGCGGGTTCGATCCCTGGCCTTGCTCAGTGGGTTAAGGATCTGGCGTTGCCGCGCTGCCATGAGCTGTGGTGTAGGTTGCAGACATGGCTTGGAACCCGCGTTGCTGTGGCTGTGGCAAAGGCCAGCAGCTACAGCTCCTGTTGGACCCCTAGCCTGGGAACCTCCATATGCCGTGGGTATGACTCTAGATAAAAGGTAAAAAGACAAAAAAAAAAAAAAGGAAGGAGCTAAAAACCTTAACTGACATTTATTTTATCAAAATACCAATCAAAGCAACGTTATGTTATCTGAAACATATTTACTTTGGCATCCTAAAATTTTATGTTACCAGTTGGCTTCTACTTTTTTAAAACAAAAACAGCCTTATGGAGGTATAATTTACATACAATAAAATTCACTAATTTAGTATATAACTTATTGAGTCCACACTTGGATACCCACTTATCTTTACCAGGATGTAAAACACTTTCAGAAAGTTCCCCTATGTTTATGTGCAATCAATCAACTTTTACCTATTTATAGGTGACAACCCATCTGCTATCTCTTGCATTTTATATCTTCAGGTTTCAGAAATCCACACCAGTAGAACCACACACTGCACATACATTTCTGGGCCTGTCTTCTTTTGCTCAGCATGGTAGTACAGTTTCAGAAAACAGTGTGTATCTACATGCTGCTCCTTTTACTATAATCATATTGTGGATTATTTATCATTCATGAGTTGATGAGCATTCAGAAGTTCCAATTCCTGCTGCTATGAACTCTCTGTATGAGTCTTTCTTGGATGGAGGTTATCCTTTCACTTGGGTAAATAATTCGGAATGGAATGACTGCTCTGTATATTAACATTACATTAAATTTATAACAAACTACATGATTATTCCAAAGCACTTGCATATTTTACATGCTGTCCCCATCAGTGTCTGAGAATTCCAGGTCTGAAGCTTTGCCAAAATTTGGTAATGCCCAACTTTTTTATTTTTATTGAGGCATACTTCATTTACAATATTACATTCATTTCAGGTATACAACATAGTGATTTAAAATTTTTAAAGGTTAAACTCCATTTATAGTTTTTACAAAATATTGCCTATATTCCCTTGTACTATACAATATATACAATAAATGTAGCTTATTCATTTTATATGTAGTAGTTTGTACCTCTAAATCTACTCCTCCTTTCTTGTACCTCCCTCTTTCCTCTCCCTCCTGGTACCAGACTTCAGTTCTCTGTATTTGTGAGTCTGTATCTATTGTTACATTCATTCATTTCATTTTTTAAATTTCACATATAAGTGTTCCTTTATATGTGTAATCTTTGGCTTTCCCTGTCTGCCTAATTTCAATAAACATAATATTCTTCAGGTTAATCCATATTGCTGGAAATGGCAAAGTTCCATTCTTTTTAATGGCTGAGTAGTATTCCTGTGTGTACTTGCATGCCCCATATCTTCTTTATCCATTCATCATTTGATGGACCCTGCTGATTTTTTGCATTTTTTTCCTATTACTCGATTTTAATTTCCACATCATTGTGGCTGGAAGAGATGCTTGATATGATTTCAATTTTCTTAAATTTACTGAGATCATGGATTCCACTTTCAACAAGTCTTTCAGAGGCTCATTCTGGTTCCCTAAGTGTTCCCAATTTTTATTTATTGCAAAGGTATTTATCCCTGATGAAAAACTATATTTATTCAACAAAGTAATGCTGCAGACACTATCATTAAGTAGGAAAGAGTTTTAAACTTTATGTATTTGCCAATAAAATAAATATACTACATTGTTTCATTAAATTAAATACTTTAGACTGTTGCCTTTTAATTATTTTTTATGATAAACTATTGCATATCTGTTATATCCCTCAGTGTCACTCAGTTCAGATAGATAGAGAGAAGGAACAAGTTCTGACCTTGAGGAAATCACCAGGAAGAAATAAACAAACTTAGAAATAAGAGTACTTTTATCTGATAAATCTTAAAAAGAAATAAATACAGGTTATTTTGGAGGACTCAGAGTATTTTTTCTCCCGTGTTTTCAAGATATGCTTATTTACATGACATTTTATAATCTGGAGCTACCATCTTAAAAGATTATGGCACTCAATACATGACTCAGAACTTTCGAGCTCAAATAGTGGTGTTTTTCAATTAGGAAGAGAAATTAGTCTTAAATTCAATCACAAGATGGTTGTATTAGGTGTACTAGTTAAAATTCCCTACAGAAACAGATCCAATAGAACCAATAGGATGAAGGTGTGTGGGTGGGAACGTTTGTAGAGAGAGACTCAGTGAGACAAACAGAGAGAGACAGAAAGAGACAGAATGAGAGAGAGAGAGAGGGAGACAAGAGAATTTATATTAAGGCTCACATGGCTCACATGACTGTAGGGGCTGGCAAGTGCAAAATCTACAGGGCAATCTGGCAGACTACAGATTAAGGGAAGAGCTGATTACAGCTCCAATCTGAGGGCAGTCTGGAGGCAGAAGTCCTCTTCCTTGGGGAACATCAATATTTTCTCTTAGGCCTTTGTACCAACTGAATGATACTTATCCACATAATGTCAAGAAATCTGCTTTACTCAAATTGTAAGATTTAAATGTTAATTGTATCTAACAAATACCTTCAAAGCAACATCTAGGCTTACCAAAAACTGGGAATCAAATTGAGATGGAAAATTAACCAGTACACTAGTTTAGGTTTACTCTGTACTTACGGTGTTAGTGCTAGCATTTTTTTTTCTTTTCTCTTCCTTTTTTTTCCTTGTCTTGTCTGTTCCCATAGCATGTGGAAGTTCCTAGGCTAGGTATCAAACCTGCACAATAGCAGCGACTCAAGCTGCCACCGTAGTGACCCAAGCTGCCACACTGACAATGCTGAACCATCAACCTACTGCACCAAAGAAAACTCACAGTACTAATAGTTTCATGTAGAGGGATTTCTGCTAGAGTAGCGTATCTATTTATGTCCCTAATATCTAAGCCTCACAGAAAACAAGTTAACTAATTGCTGATGTCATGGATCTCTTCATGCTTCTCACTGATAGAATTAATCTATTAAAAATCTGAAAATATGAAGACTCATTCTCTCTTGCTTCCATTCCAGGTATGAGACAATTCTTGGCTCATGCTTTGAGTGGGAAGTTCTAGGATTCAGACTGCAGAGAATGCATGGTGTTAGCCAGTTTTTTCACAATAAAGATATGTTCTCCTATAAGCTTTATCAGTATTAAAGCTTACATGTTGAATTCTATTTGTCTTCTAGAAATTGCTATTTATATGGTTTTAAATTCAGAATAGAAAAAAAAAAGGGTATGTTTATTAGTGTTCTAAAACTATAGAACCTTGGTCTTTCTCTATGACCTTGAGAAATAAACAAAACTGGATGCTTAACAAAATAACAAATGTACATCAAAATTTATGGTAGCCATGTGGGTTGCTTTAGGATTTCACCTAAATTTGTTCAGTTAACATGAGACTGTTCATAGTGTGACAAATGAGTTTATGAGCACTTTTTGAGTGTTCACATACTCCATTATAAAGACCATTGACAAGAAGAATACTGGATCTTCTTTGACTAAGGAAGGAAATAGCTTGATAAAGTTATTTCACACTAAAACATGAATAAATCAATTACATAGACTTGTTCTGGAAACCTCAGTTACTATCAAGCAGATTTTATTCAAATGGTAATTAGATTGTTTTAAAAATATATTTCACTACAATTCTCAGGACAGGAGCAATGCTAGAATGGTAGAAGTATCAGGGGAAAAAATGACCAAGAAGAGATTTTCTTGAAAGAAAAGTCATAAACTTAAAAAAAAAACTTAAGATATATTAAAGATGTTCTTGAGTTTAACTACTAGGAAAGATGTAACAAAATACGGGTAGCTTTTTTAGTTATTACCATGTATGAAAAACTGAATGAGGGCCAAAGTTATGACACAGAGAAAGAAAGGCAAGATCTTTATTGTGATAAAAGGTAAACCGTATACTAGCATCTTTCAAAAAATACTCCTCAAAAAAAAGCAGGACATAGATGTGATGTAGAACTGCTGATCTTTCAACATGGGATAAGTCATGTTCTAGACTGACTAAAAACTTAATTGTCTCTTATAAGAAATAAGAAATTACAAAGTATTGGGTGGGGCTATACCCAAATACTTATTAATTATTTGGGAAAGACACTTATTAATTATTCCTCCTGCATGTATAGAGGACAGCAAAATTTACTCCACCGCCCAAGTGGAAAAAAATAACTGAAGAAATATTTCTAGCTGCACTGTGTCCTCGTCACTCCCCTCCTGGGAGGAATGACATATATGGTGAAAACTGTGAAAGAAGAAACTTTCTTTGTATCCTGATTTCTTTTCACCTTTGCTCTACTGTGAAAAGGTTGCATTTTACCTGTTCCTTTAGGACAGGATGTTGTTGTCCACCTGGGGCAATAACTGGGTTAGTGAATCTGCTGAATTTAGGAGATTAACTCACTTTTCCTGCTGATCCAAAACCATGTTCTTCACTCAACTTTATTAGCATTAAATATAAATATAAGCCTGATCTCTAAATGTTTTATCCATACCTATATTTCAATTGATTGTGAACCCAGGAGGGCAAGAGTGGAGGCATTATTTCTACTCAAGATGAAATATGGAGGTTTTGGTACTGTATATCAGTTGGAATTACTAGCTTCCTTTTACTTTAAAGATCCCATTGTTTCCAGGTCAGCCCTACATTTACAATTTTGTTAGGATCTGGTTTGTTTGTTTGTTTGTTTTGCTTTTTTAGGGCCACACCCATGGCTTATGCTAGGGTCCAATGGAGCTGTAGCCTCCGGCCTTTGCCACAGCCATGGCAACGGTAGATCCTGGCTGCATCTGTGACCTATACCATAGCTCACAGCAATGCTGAATCCTTAACCCACTGAGCAAGGCCAGGGATCAAACCCACATCCTCATGGATCCTAGCTGGGTTCGTTAACCAGTGAGCCATGAAGGGAACTCCAGGATCATTTTTTAAAAACAGACAGTAGTCAATATAAAATTTGAGGTCTCCTGCTGAGAAATATTAAGACTATACATGAGTGGTGATAGGAAAATAAAGAAGCAAAATACTATAGAGAAATCTATGAGTAATATTTTAAAATCTTAGCAATAGAGATAGTTGATTTTTGTTCTAATTATGACTGCAAAAAACAGACTGATTTTCAAAAGGTAATACTTATTTCTCTAAATTTCCTATGTTACCCTAAAATAATTAGCAGTACGGGATTTTTTTTTTTTTTTTTACAAATTAAAGCCTCTAATTTAAATTTTAAAATAGCTATTGTATAAGTTTCATCTGGTTTCTTTCAAAAAGACAGTGATCACATCTATTATTCTGTTAGGAAAATTTCTGAAAAGCCAAAGAAATTAAAATAACTCATACAGCATTTACAATCATTAAATGATTAAGTGGAATTTTTTGCTATTGAATAAATTATTTTAAACTAATGGATTTTAGTCTTATTAATAATTATCTTCCTGTTTTGATCTTTCACATTCTGCTCTCTGGCCAAGAGATATAGTGCCAAGGTCTTTGGGCACCACCCCCGCCTCCCTGAGGGTCACTATGAGTGCCCAGGGCCCTGCAATCAGGAGCAGCCTGCTGCCCCCACCACCCTGCTATATAGATAATGCATTGTATCAGTCAGGATGATTTTGACTATAAGGAAAAGCCAAACTCTATGAAAAGGAATTTAAAAGTAAGAACATGGGACCTCATGTTACAAAAATATGAAGGTTGTGTGGTTTCCCAAACAGATCTCTCAGGAATACCACCAAGGTCCCAACACTCCTTCCACATCTCTGCTCAGCCTGTTGTAGTAATTAGCATATCCTATTAAACTAATTAGCATATCCTATTAAACTAACTCCCTTCTTGATCCAAAGGTATCCACCATATTTCCAGTTGTAACATGCAAGTGAAAGACAACAGCCAGGTCCAGATAAAGGGTCTTTCTTCCCATCCTTTTCAAAAACAAGAAAAATATTTTCTAGAATTCTTCTGTAGATCTCATTACTTACTGGAAAAACTGTATCCTGTGTACTTTTCTAAGGCAATAAAGAAAAAAATTAATTATGTGGGTATGAAGTCAAATATTTAACAACCAGTATAGCATGGTCACCAACCATACAGAACAGAACATCACTAATTTGAATGGATAATGGCCATCAGCCAGAATATTTGAGTTTCTACTGTCTAACTGTATAACACTGGGAATTATTATTATTGGCTTAGACTAGTGGTGTTTAAATTATATTCTCTGAATCAAAAGCTTCAGCACCATTTGGAAACTAGTTAAAAATGGAAGTTTTTTAACGAGTTTCATCAGAAGAACTGATGAATTGTAGTAGAAAACATATAGGTGGGACCCAGCAATACACAGCTTAGAAGTCCCCCAGGTCAATCCAATGCATAATGGTTTAGCCCAATCATCATTCCTAATCTGAAACAGTCAACACAGAAATATCTGAATAAGGTATTTATTATAGCCAAGTATTATAAAGCTAAAAATTAAAGTTGTGATAAAAAAGAAAAAACAAAGGAGAAGATAATGGATAGGAAACAAACATGGTTTCTGTCACAAATACCCACTCTTTTTGTCTTAAAAAAATTTTTCTCTCTCTTCCTCTCTCTCTCCTTAATATAGTATGATTTTCACTGTACCATTCACTGAAAAAATTCAGGAATATTATAGAGAGTTGTCAGATAATATACAAATTAAAGTATAAAACTAATATACATTGTGGTTAATTATACTGTACTGACATAAAAAAAACTTGTATTGAAAACATTCATAAAGAATCACGGTTCTTTTCCTTATGATTATTATGACAAGCTACAGATAATTTCATACAGAGGTAAGTTAATAAATTATATAATTCTATAAATAATTATTGAGCACCTATTATATACGTGGCTCCAAGGTGTATATTAATTAACTGGCATTATTTCTTAAACTGGTTTAAAAGATGCTATTGCTGCTTCCAAGGTCTCTGGGCACCACTCCCACCTCTCTGAGGGTCACTATGAGTTCTCAGGGCCCTGCAATCAGGAGCAGCCTGTTGCCCCCACAACCCTGTGGGTAGCAGCAGCTGTCAAGGGCCCAATGACCAGAATCCACCTGCAGGTATCACCCATTTCACCCACATCCCTGGAAGCACGTGAATGCCATACACTTGCACACCTCCATCAAAGGAATGATGGCCTGCACACACGAGGCTAGAGACAGCAAGCATCCAAACCAAAATCAACCCTCATGCCAAAAAAAAAAAAAGTAAACCCTCACAAGCTATCCAGGGATGTTCCTACATATAAATAGCCCTCTAAGACTATGGTAAATAACTGTTTTCACTCACAGTGTAAGAAAAATATAAGCAAAATGAAGAAGCAAAGGAACCATCCCCAGTTAAAAGAACAGGAGAATTCTCTTAAAGAAACAAATAATGAAATAAGACATCTGCTGTCCAAGAGACACTGAATTCAAAAAGGAGGTAATGAGGGAGTTCCCACTGTGGCTCAGCAGTAACAAACCCAACTAGTATCCATGAAAATGCAGGTTCAATCCCTGGCCTCACTCAGTGGGTTAAGTATCTAGTATTGCTGTGAGCTGTAGTATAGGTTGCAGACGCAACTCATATCCTGCATTGCTATGGCTGTGGTACTGCAGGCCAGCAGCTGCGGCTCTGATTTGACCCCTAGCCCAGGAAATTCCATATGCTGCACATGTGCCACCCCGCCCCCGAAAAAAAGAAAAAAAAACAAAAAACAGAAGGCATAACTGTCTCAGACTTCAGAGAATATTGGAAAGCTACAGTAATCAAGACAATCCAGTACCGGCACAAAAACAGACATATGGATCAATGGAACAGAAGAGAGAGCCCAGAAATAACCCCATACACCTATGGTCAATTAATCTTCAACAAAGGAAGCAAGAGTATCAAATGAGGAAAAGACAATCTCTTCACCAAGTGGTGCTGGGAAAACTGAATAGCTGCATATAAATGAATGAAACTAGAACACACCCTCACACCATGAACAAAAATAAACTCAAAATGGCTCAAAGACTTGAACATAAGATATAACACCATAAAACTCCCAGAAGGGAACATAAGTAAAACATTCTCTGACACAAATCATACAACAATTTTCTTTCCCAAGCTGCACAATAGAAATAAAAACAAACAAAAAACCAAATGGAACCTAAGCAAACATGCTTTTGCACAGCAAAGGAAACCATTAAAAAAACTGAAAATATAGCCTACAGACTGGGAGAAAATATTTACAAACGATGCAACCAACAATCATTTAATCTCCAAAATATATAAATTCAACAGCGAAAAAATAAACAATGCAATCAAAAAATGGGCAGAAGACCTAAATACACATTCCTCCGAAGAATACATATGGATGGCCAGCAGGCACATAAAAAAATGCTCAACATCATTATTAGAGAAATGTAGATCAAAATTACAATGAGATACCACGTCACACAGGTCAGAATGGTTATCGTTAACAAGTCTACAAATAACAAATGCTAGAGAGGGTGTGGAGAAAAGGGAACCCTTCTATATTGTTGGTGGGAATGTAAATTGGTACAACCACTATGGGAAACAATGTGGAGGTTCCTCAGAAAACTAAATATAGAACTATAACATATGATCCAGCAATCCCACTTCTGGGCATGTATCTAGTTCACAGCAGCACTATTCACAACAGCCAAGACATGGAAAAAACCTAAATGTACATTGACAGATGAATGGATTAAGAAGATGTGGTAAATGTATACAATGGAATACTACTCAAACATAAAAAAGAATGAAAAATGCCATTTGCAGAAACATGGATGCAACTCAGAATTTTCATACTAAGTGAGGTAAGTCAGAAAGAGTAATACAAATACCATATGATATCACTTCTATGTGGAATCTAAACTATGGCATAAATGAACTTATGCACAAGACAAAAACAGACTCGCAGACATAGAGAACAGACTTGTGGTTGTCAAACAGGGTTTTTACTTCTATATTCCATGATGGAAGATAGTTAATAAAAGGAATGTATGTATATATGTATATATATATATATATATATATATATATATATATATGACCGAGTCTCTTTGCTGTCCAGCAGAATTGGTAAAACATTGTAAATCAACTATACTGCAATAAAAAATAAATTTTAAAAAGATGTTTTCAATGTAGATTTGTAGGAGAGCAATCTTATGTAAGGGAGTATCTTAGTTCCAACATTATTTGATTCTTAGAGCCCAGGGATTCTTCTTTGAAGAGCCATTGCCTCATGTTGATTTGTAATGAAGTAAAACAACACCGATAGTCTTGGTATAGAATGATTCAATGATGAACATATAAAAAGATAACAAAAATACACTTTATTAATCTACAATTCCTTTTGTGGTTTCTGTCATCTTCTATGAACTCTGTGGAGGGACTCATTTGTGGTAATGCTTTTCAGGTAAAAAACATCTTCAGAAGTTCAGATTTGCACTTCACTGACACTTTACCTACAGACTTAGGAGGATCATAGCTATGTCCCTTCAAAGAGATGTAAATCAAAGAAAAAAAGCAAACTTTACTGAATTCCCATTGTGGCTCAGTGGTAACGAACCCAACCAGTATCTGTAAGAATGTGGGTTTGAATCCTGGCCTTGTTTGGTGGGTTAAGGATCTGACATTGCTGTGAGATGTGTATGATGCAGATGCAGCTCGGATCCCGTGTTGCTATGGTGTGGTATAGGCTGGCAGCTACAGCTCCAATTTGACCCCTAGCCTGAAAACTTCTACATGCTGAGGGTGTGGCCCTAAAAAGCAAAAAAAAAAAAAAAAAAGCTTATCAAAAGAATAATCAGATATTTTATAAAATATATATCATTATACATTGGTCAATATGTGTTTTCAACAGAAGAAAAAAGTTGTAAAAACCCTCAAACAACAATTTTTGTGCACATAAACATAAATGTTAACTTTAGATTTATTTTTAATTCTACTGAAATATTTAAACTAGTTTTTTCACAGTACTTCTTATTTTCTAACCCTTCTGACAAATAGACTTTACACAAAAAGTGAGACATTTGTAAGCTGATGAATCATTTATCAATTCATGAGGTATGAATATGTAGTGAAATTGTCAACTAAAAGATATTAATAACTTGCAATTTTGCAATGATTTATTACATTTCTTAAACCCAGCAGTAACTGAGCTTTGAACATTTTGGATTGATTTTATATTATAAAATTTATCAGAATAAACCCAAAATTTCTGGATAGTGGGCTAAATAAAAATATCATACTTATGCATTTCTCCCTTATATAGTCTTATTCCCATATTCAATTTTAAGAATTATGTTTTGATTCAATTTTATTTTTCTCTCTTAAATTACATAATATAAAAATATGAGTCTTTCTGTATTTTTAGCTAGCATATGTGAATAATATACAATTATTCTGTTTATAAAAATATAAGAAATCAGAATTGTAGAGTTGTTAACAGCAGACTACACTCTCCAAATTTTAGAAACTATACTTGAGAGAAAACTTTGCTCCTAATTGTAGAAGTTAAATTCATCATTTTTGCTCACCAAATACAGCAACTCCACTAAATCTGAGAGAATTCATTGTTACTTTACATAGTGGTGAAAAAAGGAAAAAACACAAATTTGAGCTCAAACTGATAATGATTGTAAGGCACATTCTGATTTGGAGATATTACAATATATATGCAAGTGGGCTTTAGACTAATGAAATAAACTACATCATATATGTTTTCCTTCCTCTTGGCATTATTTCCAGAAGTTAGAGAGGCTTAAAAAAAATTGAGTCCACTGCTACTAGAACATGTAGTCTATCTTTCAAAAACTTTTTATTAGAACAAAAAGAAAACTTGACAATTTAGATTTCTAATTTAGATTAATTCATTTCTTTACTTTGGTTAAAAACAATATTAACTACTAAAATGTTTTGTTAAAAAGAGTTAATGTTTAGATTTGAAAATACCACAATAGTTAACAGAATCTTGGAATAAGTCACAGGTCTAAATAAGGAAGATCTTGATTAATGTTTAACAATGGCTCTCCACTGCCTACAGGACAAAGTACAATCCTTCAGCACAACCTACAGACAGGTCAGAGTCAAGATTCTACCTCACCTGTTACATTTCATCTGGGTTTTCTCTTTTAACCCTCTACCAGCTCTGATACACAGTGTAATAATAGTCAGTGTCCTCAAGCTGATTCCTACTTCTGTGGTTTCACAGATGCTCTTCCCATGATAGACTCCAGAGAATATTCTCTCTCATCCTTCAAGTCCTTCTCAAAGTGGTGTTTCTACTCTGAAGACTTTACTAACCTACTTATAAAAAAAACTTGCATTTAGCCACCAGTGTTTCTAGCACCTATTTTATAGAATTACAGTGTGTTACTGTGTGTGTGTGTCCCCTTTCTTAAAGGGAGAGATTATATCTTTCATCTCTGTTTCTTCCATTAAAATCATAATTGCGGTGCTATGCACATAACTGTCACCCAGTAAAATTCTATTTAGTTAATAATGTAGTTAAATGGAATCTACTGAAATATTTTTACTTCAAACAAATTAGACTAGAATTCTTTTTAGAATGATTTTTCATTGTCTTTACTGTAAAAATGATGAAACAAGCTTTCTTTTCTGTTTGTGAAAGGACATTAGTGATCCTTTTCTATAGGAAGAGTGAGATTCTTGTTTAGGAATTAACTTTTTGAAAGGAAAATTAGAATTTATTTCGTTCTTGAATTTCCTACCTTTAATTTAGATAGTATATATGTTATGGAAAGAACTTGCTTTTAGGAGGACTTTTAAGGGAAACAAGGAGAGAAAACTCTATGAAATATCTTGACAAATATTCATCCTTTAGGACCTAAGTTAGAAGAGCTCCCCAAAATTTCTCTGAGTGAGTTTGTTAGAATTCAGATTTCATTTTCTACTCCTTTTTTAAAACAGATATGCAGATAATTAAGAAAGCCAAGTAAGGCCCTCCATTCAATACAAATATTGTTATTTATACTTGCCCTAATGACTATTGGACTTGGCTTGATTGCTTTCCAATGGTTATTATATTTTTTAATACTCTTCACAAAATATATATCTTCAACCAATGTAAAAAAGTCACGAACAATTTATCCATAGCAACTCTCTCTCTCAAACTCTATCTCTAGCACAAAGAAAATAAGGCGTTGAAAGTACTTTTACTTCCTTACATCCCTAAAAGAAAGGAAACTATGGAAGGTACTTTATTTCCTCTTCTACTCAATTGCCACTGAACAGGCTATTCTGTAAGAGTACTTTTCTTTATAGCTGCCTCTCTAGGATCAACTGTCTAAAAGGAAACTATGCATTGGATACACCCAGACAACTCTCATTTATCTTGGATACACTTGAAAAAACAAACAAACAAACCAACAAACAAAAACATCATAAACAAAACACCAACAAATTCTATGGGAAAGACTATATTTCTTCTATAGAATATGAACCATGCACTGTATTTCAGTCAAATTCACAGAAATCTGCTACTCTTGTGGAGTATGATTATGTCTTACTAAAGAGTAAATGAAATTCTTGGCAGAACCATAAAATTATTTCTTTCTAGTGACTGAGTTTAGATTATCTCTTTGATTAGCTCCACATCCCATATTATACTAGAACCAGTGAGTTCTCTGTTGGAATGGTAGGTTGTACATTATATCAGAGCATTACAATAACTAAAAGTAATTTCCAGACTCTCAGAAGAGTTCCTATCGTGGCTCAGTGGTTAACGAATCCGACTAGGAACTATGAGGTTGCAGATTCGATCCCTGGCCTTGCTCAGTGGGCTAAGGATCCAGCATTACCGTGAGCTGTGGTGTAGGTTGCAGATGCGGCTCGGATCCTGCGTTGCTGTGGCTGTGGCGAAGGCCGGCAGCTACAGCCCCTGTTAGACCCCTAGCCTGGGAACCTCCATATGCCGTGGATACTGCCCTAGATAATGCAAAGACAAAAAGAAAAAAGAAAAAAAGAGAGGAATCCAATCAATAAAGTTAGAAATGAAAAAGAAGGAACAAGAGACATCACAGAAATACAAAGGATCATAAGACACTACTATATGCAACCATACTCCAATAAAACAGAAAACCTAGAAAAAATGGACAAATTCTTATAAAAATAGTCTTCTAAGACTAAACCAAGATGAAATAGAAAGCTGAATGGACCGATCACAAGTTTTGAAATTGAAACTGCGATTAAGAAACTTCCAGCAAACAAAAGTCCTGGACCAGAAGGCTTCACACACACAAACACACACACACACACACATTTCCAGACTCTGGGTTTGAAGTTGTTTAGAACTCAGATTCTAAATGCTGCTATAACTCCAATTAGATAGAATAGAGTCCCTTGCTTTCTATTCACTCTGCAGAATGTTAACCACCTTTAAAACTTTCCAGTTGTCCCTTTGTGTACCTTTTCAGTCCTCAAGTGTGTCTCTATTGGCAGGTATCAAATTACCTCTATGTACCACTCATATCTGCAAAAAAATGAAAAGATCTGAAGCCCTTTGCTTTGATTCAGACTGAAAAGTTTTCCAAATCAAAAAGAATTATGACCATATTAATATGTGTAACTCCATTAAATTGTTTTCCTCCATTAAATTTACTTTTTCCCCCCATTTGGTATAGCTGACTACATGTCCAGGTTTGTAAGTTACAGAAACTTACTCAACTTCAAAAAAATACGAAATGTGTGATAAAACTAAAGCTGTAGCTCATGCACCTCAGGGGAAGATAGTGAGGTCAGCCTAGACAGGAAGAGAACTATAAAAGGCATCAAGAATTAAAGCAGTGCCTCTCCAGTCCCTGTGGTCCTTCTCATTCATTTTATTCCCCTCTTTCTCTCCCTCCACCCTCACTCTTTAGGGCCATACATTCTTGCAAATCTAATTCATTCTGAGTATCTTAAATTCCACTTTATCTACCTGAAGACTTTTCCTGCTCCTCTTTCATTTGGGGAAAATGTTGCCAGCTGCTTTGTAGTCTGCAAGTTTCAGTTTAGAAAAGAGCCAAAATTGACTAGTATCTCTGAATTCTCCACTCAAAATTCCTGCTTTATTCAGACTGCAGATAGCTATGTCCAGGAAAATGAAGTCGCTTAGAATGGTCACAGCTGCCAGGACCTCCTCTGGGAGCTTGGCAGACAGTCTAAAAGGTCTATAATACTATCTAAAAACAACGAAAAATGTTTGTTTACAATGTATTCAAAATAAACACTCCTACTTCCTGAAGAGTTAAAAAAGAACAGTTTATAGAACTATTATAGTCAAAGAAGTATATCAATGCAAGTTACTTTTCAGACACTGAATTTATGCATTAAGAATAGATTTTTAGCTTCTTCAGGAAAATATAACAAAGCAGACTAATGAAACAGAGGGCTAACATAGGAAGATTAAGAATCTTATAGTTCCTAGAGAGAAACAGATGAAGAAGTAGTGCAAGAAAAGCAAACAATAGCTTTTTCCTTTTAAAGATGCTTGTATTCTACTTAGAGTGGGACACGGTTGATATATCCAGGGAACCAAAACAGCAATTTTAAAGTTAAGTGCTATGGTAATATGATATGAATTATTAGGGCTATCAGAAATCAGATAAATTATTATTGTAGGTTGTAGGAGTGAAAAAAGTTTGACAGTGAAGATTAGACTTTATCTTGGCCCTTTGCTTAAGTGTACAACTGGAAATGCAGGAAAGGAAGAGGGCTGGGGTAAAGGTGAGGATGAGAACTGTTTGGAAAAAGACTAAAAGAGATAAGCCATTATCAGAGAAACAGCAAGTTGTTGATAGAACAAGTCTGTTGCCAGATATTATTCAAGTGTATGTTTAATTTGTTTCCTCCTTAAAACAATCAGAAAAAAATACATTTTTCTCATTGGATTATATGACAACTACTTTTTTTTTTTTCTGTCTTTCTAGGCCCACACTTGTGGCGTATGGAAGTTCCCAGGCTAGGGGTCATATCGGAGCTGTAGCTGCCAGCCTACACCACAGCTACAGCAACGAAGGATCCAAGCCACATCTGTGACCTATACCACAGCTCATGGCAATTCTGGATCCTTTAACCCACTGAGCGAGGGCAGGGACTGAACCCGCTTCCTTATGGATACCAGTCAGGTGTGTTACCACTGAGCCACAACAGAATTCTGACAACAAGTTTTTGATATCAAATTGTCAAAATGTCATAACAGAAGCCTGAGAATGTCTAAATATTTTCAAAATTTTCAGAATGGGAAAGTGATATATTAAAGTAGCTAAAATAAATTTTTCACTTATTACAATCCCCAGAAAAATTACAGATGAATTTACTTATCAGAGTTGGTAAGCACTGAGAAAAGAATGTTGTTCTCATGAAACAAACCAAGTTAACCTCATATTTAATAAGATTATTGGATAAAAATACAAGAAAAGTGCTATAATATAATACATCTTAATCACTACGTAACGTCCTTCAGATGAGCCTATCAGTCTTAGTTGTAAACAGAATCAAATTCTGGCTGATTAAAAAACAAAAACAAAGTCATAGTATAAAGGTTATCCTTAAAATAGCTGATTAAAAGGAAACCAATTTTTCTGAAAGGCTAAAGCATAAATCACAAATATTAGGAGGAAAGGAGAATTTGACTTGAAGATCATGTGCCAGACAGGTGGCCCACAGCCAAGGCACAGACCTAGTCTTCTGAGAAAATCACTCTCACCAGCAATATCTACCTGACACCTCTAATCATGTGATGTAGTCCTCAGTATTTTAATTTAGCAATGCAATGTTGTCTAGTGGCTAAGAATATGAGTTTACATGTGAGAAAGTTCAGAATTTCAATCTCCTTTGTTGTTAGGTAATTTAGGAAACAGTGGTTTCCTTGTCTGAATCACATGAATAAAAATAGCTCAACTAAGATAGTTGTTATATAAATAACTCAAACCATGTAATGAAGTACCTAACACATAATAACTGACCAGGAGATATAGCAGTATAGTTGTTAATTTACCCAGTTTTGACCAGTAAAGTGTTTGGAGAACAATGACCTCAGCATAAATATGTATCCATGGTCCACAGAAAAGAGAATAATTCTATTAAACATTGCATTTGATAGGTGATATAGAAAACTGTGCTCAGTTCTGGCTGTTATATTTTAGAAATATTTTTGAAATTTGGATATTTGATATTTGGAGAAACAGAATAAAACTTAATCTGTGTAGTTCCATAGGTGAAAGTAGAAACTACTGAGTTGGAATTACAGGAAGAGAAACTCCAAGTTAACATAAGAAAAGAACTTCCTAAATACTAGGGAAATAGCTGTTATTTCACATTTAAAAAAGAATGTATTGGCTTTTTTGAAGAACTGAGGACCACAGATATTTTCAAGCAAGAGTTATGAGTATTTTTAACTACATTATGAAATTTCCATATTTTCTGGAATTTTGAAAGTCCCTCAGATCATTTCCTGTGATGAGCAAATTGGTTTAAGAATATTGATCTACACCTCTAAAACATATTATACAAGTTAACTTGAAAGAAAATGAGATCAGTGTAGCAAATTACCAATAACCCATACAATACACTTAAAAAGTACTTTGTAACACGTCAAGTACCCCTTCTTTACTTAGAAAATGCTTCAGGAAAAATAATGACAAAATAAAGTTACCCTTAAAATACTTTTGTGTAGGTGGCCAATTTTGTTGTTTTTCTAAGATTTTAATTTTTCTACTAGAGGGGATTTACAGGGTTCTGTCAATTTCTGCTATACAGCAAAGTGGCCTAGTCATACATATATACACATTCTTTTTCTCACATTATCCTCCATCACGTTCCATCAATAGTGACTAGATGTAGTTGCCCGTACTATATACAGCAGAATCTCATTGCTTATTCACTCCAAATGCAATGGCTGCCATCTACTAACCACAAAGCCTCAGTCCATCCCATTCCCTCCCCCTCCTCCTTGGCAACCACAAGTCTGTTCTCCAAGTCCATGAGTTTGTTTCTTTTCTGTGGAAAGGTTCATTTGTGCCATATATTAGATTCCAGATATAAGTGATATCATAGGGCATTTGTCTTTCTGACTTACTTCACTTAGTATGAGTCTCTAGTTCAATCCATGTTGCTGCAAAATGCATTATTTTGTTCTTTTTTATGGTTGAGTAATATTTCACTGTGTATATATACCACATCTTCTTAATCTTTCATCTGTTGATAGACATTTAGGTTGTTTCCATGTCATGGCTATTATGAATAGTGCTGCAATGAACATATATGGGTTCATGTATCTTTTTGAATGAAAGCTTTATCAGGATATATGCCCAGGAGCGGGATTGCTAGGTCATATGGTAGTTCTATATTTAGTTTCCTGAGGTACCTCCATACTATTTTCCATGGTGGTTGTACCAATTTACATTCCCACCAGTGAAGCGAGGGTACCCTTTTCTCAACACCCTCTCCAGCATTTATGTGTTGACCTGTTAATGATGGCCACTCTGACTGGTGTGAGGTGGTATCTCATTATAGTTTTGACTTGCACTTCTCTAATAGTGATGCTGAGCATTTTTTGCATGTGCCTGTTGGCCACCTGTATATCTTTTTTGGAAATATATCCATTCTGGTCTGCCCATTTATCATTTTTTTTTTTTTTTTGCTGTTGAGTTGTATAAGCAGTTTGTATATTTTAGAGATTAAGCCCTTGTCTGTTGCACCATTTGAAACTATTTTCTCCCATTCCATAGGTGGTCTTTTTTTTTTATGGTTTCCTTTGCTGTGCAGAAGTTTGTAAGTTTGATTAGGTCCCACTGGTTTATTTTTATATTTAGTTCTGTAGCCTTCGGAGAATGACCTAAGAAAACATTTGCATGGTTGATGTCAGAGAATCCCAACTGAATTCAACAACCTAAAAAAAGGATCGTGTAACATGACCAAGTGGGATTCATCCCAAGTTCACAAGGATGGTTCAACATAAGCAAATCAATCAACGTTATATACCACGTTAACAAAAAAAAGTCAAAAACCACATGATCATCTCAATAGATGCAGAAAAGCATTTGACAAAATCCAACATTCATTCATGATAAAAAAAATAAACACTTAACAATGGGTAGAGAGGGAACATAGCTCAACATAATCAAATCTCTTGATGACAAACCCTCAGGCAATATAATACTCAACTGAGAAAATAAAATCCTTACCACTAAAATCTGGAAAAAACAAGGACAAGGATGACCACTCTCACCACTTTTATTTAACACAGTATTGGAAGTCCTAGCCACAGCAATCACAAAAGATATAAAAGGTATCCAAATTGGAAGACAAGAGGTAAAATTTTCACTCTATGCAGATGACATGATACTATATATAGAAAACCCTAAGGATGCCACACAAAAAATACAGCAAAGTAGCAGGATACAAGATTAACATTCAAGATTGGTTGCATTTCTGTATACTAACAATGAAATATATTAGAATAGGAATATAAAAATATAGTACCTTTTAAAATCACACCCCAAGAAATTAAATGCCTAGGAATAATCCTGATTAAGGAGGTGAAAGACTTATATGCTGAGAACTATAAAACATTAATCAAGGAAAATAAAGAGGATTCAAAAAAACTGAAAGATATTCCATGCTCCTGGACTAGAAGAAGTAATGCTGTTAAACTGGCCATACCACCCAAACAATCTATAGATTCATTGCAATTCCTATCAAATTACCCATGACTTTTTTCAGAGAACTACAACAAACAATACAAAAATTTATGTGGAACTATAAGAGACCCAGAATTGACAAAGTCATCCTGGGGGTGGGGGGCATCAATGAGGAGGCATAACTCTTCCAGACTTCAGACAATATTTCAAAGCTGCAGTAATCAAGACAGTGTGTAACTAGTTCAAAAACATACAGACCAGTGAAACATAATAGAGAACCCAGAAATAAACACAGATACCTATAGTCAATTAATTATCTACAAAGTAGGCAAGAATATACAATGAGAAAAAGTCTCTTTAGCACATGGTGTTGGGAAAACTGAACAGCTGCATCTAAAGCAATAAAATTAGAACGAACCCTCACACACCATGCACGAAAATAAACTCAAAATGTGTTAAAGACTTAAATGTAAGATAAGACAGCATAAAACTCCTAGAAAAGAACATAGGTAAAAAATTCTCTGACATCAACTGTACAAATATTTTCTTAGGTGGCCAATTTTGGAGTTTTTCCAATAAGAGGAATGAATAACAATTTTTTTTCCTTTTTAGGGCTGCTCCTGAGACATATGGAAGTTCCCAGGTGAGTGGTCACATCAGAGCTGCAGTTGCTGGCCTATGCCACAGCCACAGCAATGCAGGATCCAAGCCACATATGCAACCTACACCACAGCTCGCTGCAACACTGGATCCTTAACCCGATCCAGTGTTGAGTGAGGCCAGGGATAGAACCCACATCCTCATGGAGACTAGTTGTTGGATTCTTAACCTGCTGAACCACGACAGGAACTTCCTACACATAGACCAAAATAAGTGTAAATGGTTCATAAAAACATGATATAATATCAGAAACTTAATGAAAATTGACATGTTCAAAAGTTTTGAATGATTTATAAAATTTGACATTCATACTAAATTTTACTAGTTTCAAATAGCAGCATAGCTTAAGAAAAATGAATACCTAATACAGAAATTTTATTTTTTTTAGTGATCTTTTAAAATAAGAAAACTTTTTAATCTCATATGAAAAATGCCGGTTTCAGAAAATTGCTATAAAGACTGGTTTCTAATCACAATGCCAAGGCAAGCTATAGGTAATATAAAATTAAGATCCTTGATTTTCAAGCAAGGTCCTTTTCATGTGGTGAACACACACGTTGACATTTTAGCATAAATGGAGCCACATTTTCATCTAACTTATTTATAAGGGAATGTGCTAAAATCTAAGAATATTTGGTTAACTTTTAGAAATAAACATGCAAGTAGTTATTTCACCAATCTCTTGATCCAAGAGAAGTCTACTGCTCTATAAAACAGAATCAAAGATTATAGAAGACCAAGGAAAAAGGGAGTCATATAGTAGAGGAAAAAAAGGTTTTAAGAAAGTACAGAGTTTTTGGGAGTTCCCATTGTGGTGCAGCAGAAACAAATCCGACTGGTAACCATGAGGCTGCAGGTTCAATCTCTGGCCTCACTCAGTGGGTTAAGGATCTGCTGTTGCCATGAGCCGTAGTGTAGGTCACAAATGTGGCTCGGATCCCGAGTTGCTGTGGCATAGGCTGTCAACGCTAGCTTCTATTTGACCTCTAGCCTAGGAACTTCCATATGCCGCATGTGCAACACTAAAATGCAAAAAAAAAAAAAAAAAGTATGGAGTTTCTATCATGAATTCTTCACTCAAAACTCCTGTGGCCTGAATAATTTGGTGTTTTTCTCATTTTTTCCTCTGAAAACTGTAGATAAAATATCTTCTGATTATATTATACCACTATAAGGATGTTATCATACTGTGAATCACTATGTAAGAATAAGAGTAGTATTATATTATATTATAATTATGAAAATGAAGTCTCAGAGCTACATACTGTGTTTAGTGGAACCATATTCTTAAACTCCTTTCCACATTAGGAACTCAGATGCTCAGAATTTTAGATAAATGAGAAGTTTAAAGCAAAAAAAAAAAATTACCAAAGTTGCTAAGGTTAAATTAAAAACAGCATTAACACTTTTTTAACGTTATTTTAGTGCATTAAGTATATACTGAGAAAATGAAAAAGTAAGCATAAGCATTAAAACAAGCATCTGGCCTTCATCAGAAATGTCACACTACTGTAATTTATCTCTCCTATTCTGATTAATATCTATCCATGGGAAATTATGAAAATACAGAGAATAAAGTCAATCTTAACAATAGGTTCTTTATATACATTATTTTTAGCTGCACAACTAAGGTATGGTATCATTATATTCCTTTTGGGAAGAAGGAAACAGTTTCAGAGTAGTTGTGACTTGCCTTAAGAGAATACAGACAGTAAGGAAGATAAACGTTTTCTTTCAGGCCATTGTGACTTCACAATCTAGGTTTGTCTTACTCCAAGTTTTTTTCAAGATACTATGATATCTCCGTATGGATTCTCATCTCATGACTACAAAAAAAAAAAAAAAAAAAAAAAAAAACCTGGAATGGAAAAAGATTATTTAACTCTATGGTCCTTTATGCTCTATGTTTTCTATCCCTAAAGGCATCCCTGATCGTATTCAGCCCTGGACAGAGCTGTCTAGTTTGTCACCTTTTTTCTAATTGTGCATCAGAAAATATAATAAAATGACTAATTCCTATTCTAGGGCAACATCTACAGTTCCCAATGTTGAGACACTAAATGCTTTAGTTCCAAAGATATATAGTACTCATCACTAAAAAATGTCTGTGGATGTGCCTGTCAGGACATAAGGAAGGAAAACAAATACGAAAAGTAAAGAACAGGAAAATAATTATAGAACACAATTATTAGAAAAAAGGCAGAGAAATTAAGAGGATATAGAGAAGCTGCCTAAGAGAAAGGTAGTCTTGGGATTTAGGCTAAAAAAAGGTGGCAGATAAGAAAATAAAGAGGGGCATATAGCAGATGAGCACCATTACAGATTTGCTCTGGTGCCATAAATGGCACCATAGATTGCCACTCTGTCCTAGTATGCAACTGTAATAGGGAAGAATATATCTAACTCCATATTAGATCTGTTCCTTTTATTTTAACCTCACTTTAACTTTGTTATTCCACTTGTTCTTAGTCATCCTGGTTCTGCACTTTTTGCAAAAGAATGCTGTCTATAGCCTGAAATATGCAGGATAGCCTATTCTTAAGGCTATGACCTTTAAGAGTATTATATTTTTAGATAAAAAGTTGCAGAACAGAGAACAACATGTATTTTGTTGGAGGTTTACAGGAACACCATGACCTGACCTGTGTGGACAGTTACAAGAACAAAGGAATTTGCAGCAACTAAACGGTGCCTCTCTGTTACCTTGCCTTTAAAAGGGCTTTGCTGAAAGCCATCAGGGAGTTGGAGTTTTTGGAGCATGAGCCAGGCAGTCTCCTTACATGGCCCTGCAATAAATTTTCTCTGTTGACTTTTCAGTACTGTTTGGCCTCATTGCAGGTCAAGCAAAGAGACTTGCATTCAGTAAAATAATGACGATTACATGCAAGGATAACTGCTTGGCTGTATACTGTATTATATTTTCTAGTCAGAAAAGTCAGTTTTTTTTCTGAATTTAAAATTTATCATTTCAAATATATAACAATTCAAATTGTTTCTGTACATTAGTTTTACATCTATTCAATCTGAATATACCTGTCATTGATAAGTTTAATTTGATCATAGAATCAAAACAATACTTCATTATTAAGGATTGCTTTTGGTTTAAAAGTAACAAAATAATTATTAGTTATTTGTAAAAGTCAGATACATGAGCAACAAAACATTTTGTTTTGTCTTACATAAAAAATATGGACCTCTTCTCTATAATAAACAAGTATCACTCAGCCCAAGTTGTCAGGCTTCTCTCAATCATCACATAAATTACAAAGACAATCAAACAATCTTTCTTTTCTACATTTCGTTTCATCAAGATGATCCAGTTGACTGAATACATTATGTTAGCATCAAATCTTGTTGGCAGGAGTTTTATCTGTCAACCTCCACATTCCTCACCCAACCATCTGTTTTTCTTGGTCCTACAGTCACAAGAGAAAAAAAAATTCTAATTTTTTGCAACACCCATACCAAGCTAAACTAATAACAGATTCCCACTAACTTCAGAGAATACTCAGCACTTGGAATCTTACTCGTAGTGTGGGAAAAAAGATGTGAAAATTATTCAGAGAACCATGTAAATGAAGCATCATCATCACTGGGAACAGATGCAGATGCCTTCACTCTTCTACACTGTGGATTCCAGTGAACTGAGGCCAGTCTCAAGTATGGAAATACAAAGCAAACTAAGTTATTTTTCAGAACAATTTGGAAGCATGAGAGACTCTAGTAAATATGTCTGCATGTACCATCCATATGATTTGACAGTAAAAAATTACTACAAATCAAGTTTGCCCTTATAAATTTACCGATTGAAGTTATTACTTGTCTATGTATACATGATTTACTTATAAACAAAACATTGGCCTTCATTTCCACCTACTAGTTTCTTTCTGCTAATGCTTTATAACATTTTCTTTCTCTAAACATATCATAATTTGCATATAGTCAATGTTTGTGAACACAGGCCATATAATGAGAGTAATAATTTCTCATATGGGATTTATAATTATTTTATGTTCATTCAGTCACCAGCAAGTTCATGAAGACATTCTATGTCCTCTAGCTGCACTTAGGCTAAGATATAGTCTTGGTACTTGAGCAACTTCCACCTCTCTTGAATAGGGTCATATATTATAGGTCTGTGTATCTTTTATCTTCTAATGAACTAGAGAGGTATTTTTCAATAATAGCAGTTATTATTTATTCAATATCTCTAGTTTGTTTAGAAACTTAGGCACGATCCCTAGGCTGATGGTGAAAAGCATAAACTGACCATGCAAATGGCTATGTCTGGAAATACCTTCTTTCTAGTCATGTTATTGTGCTCTTACTTAGCCATCATGAGTTCTTTCCATATATGAAGTAATCTGAGAATAGGTACCAATTCTATTCGTCTTTAATTACTTCCAGGATTCAGCACAATGCTTGACACAAAACAAAATATTCAAGAAACATGTTTTCAGTTTTCTGGAGTTCCCACTGTGGCACAAGTGTTTCTGCAGTTCCAGTATGCAGGTTAGATCTCTGGCCAGGCACAGTGAATTAAAGCTGACATTGCCACAACTTCAGCGGAGGCTATAACTTCAGCTCAGATCTGACTCCTGGTCCCGGAATTCCATATGCCGCAGGGTGGCCAAAGAAGAAAAATATGTATTTTCAACTCAAGTAATAAGCCTCTAAACAGTAGCCCCTTAATCATCTATATTCTATACAAAATCAGTTTTGTGATATTATCAAATTTCTATGTGCATTACATTGTTCTACATAGTAACAGCATTATTTTTGTTGTTTTTCCTCTTGAACAGAGGCATTTAATAAAAAGATCTACAATTACAAATATTTATCATTCTGACAACAGAATATTATTATTCCACTCAGATACCACACCTTTATAACTTTATTTACAATGAAGTTCTGCAAAAATAGTCATCAGTTCCAGTTAAGGGATTTGTGGATTTATTGGAAACACTTTCAAAATGGCTCCACTTGTATATGGGACAGTGATAATTGTTGGGCTAAGCATTTACGATTTTCTGCAATCTCAATTGCTTTAGAGAACTTAGTAATCATCCAAAGTTACTCCTTATAAATGATTGTAGCTTTCTTTCAGGCATTCAATGCAAGCCTCATTGATTCTCTTCATGATTTATTACTCCAGGGCACTTTTGTGATTAAGCGACAGACTTCAAATTTCACTGTAGTATCTTTTGTAATGGTTTTTAAAAAGCTTTATGGAAGAATATAAAGATGTATATTGCCTAAATTAAGTGTGTACTTATTCAAAAAATGTGACTTGTTTTAAAACAATTTAAAAACTATTCATAGCTGATGCTTACATCAGAAATAGAATTAGACTTTAAAGAATGACTAAAACATTTGTACAAATATATTGTCTGAATACATAGATATAGTTTTAATTAGGGCTTGGTTGAAAAGAGAATGATCCTATCAATATGACAAAGACCTGGGAACCAGGTGGGTTAGAAAGTTTGAGAAAGAACATGAAAGACAAGCACACATCCTCCAAGAGAATAGCATTTAAAAGGTTTGCTAGGCAATTGTCCTTAGAGGGCTCTAAAAGCCAGTAGTGAAAACTACCATGGAAGAAGATGAACAAGAAAGGAAATATATTCCTGGAAGGATAGGGGACAGGAGAATGAAGGATTTTGGCTCAGCAGAACCCCAATATTTTCTAAAGAACTAAGGAACCACCCAATTGTTTGCTGATACAGGAGAGTTATAATCATTAGAAATGTATAAAGTAAACTCCTGGTCACAAACAATGAAAAGCCTGTTACTAGGCCTGTTGTATAATATTAATGTAAGACCAAAGGCCTGGCTGACTTGATCTTAAGAAATAAATAATAGCCCAGAGATTTTTTTTTTTTTTAATCTACCCAAGGGTTTCAAATTCTGTGGAAGAGCTCCATTTACAGAGGAATTTAAATGACTCCTACATCAAGGGTCAAAGAGTTGCAGAAGCTGAAAACATGGCCCAATGTGCAATTGTTTCTTTTATTGCTCCCATGAAGATTATGGAAAGCTAAGGACAATTAAAACAGAGGAGAAAAAGAGACTGTACAACTGTAGTGACTGTCTAGAGTTTTTTGAGTGAAAGTGTGCAAACGGAATACACCTCTACTTTGCTGACATGTTTTGCTTTTTCAGAAAAGACACATAGGAATCAGAAATTTTCTGGCCTTTCTAACAAGACAGAACATTGGACTGGGAAAGATTAATACTTGAAGTAGAATAATGATGGGAGGGTTGACATTTTCTCTGTCCTTAAGTAATCAAGGGATTTAACACCAAGAAAGGAACAGAAGGAGAGAAAGAGGGAAAGACAGAGAAAGAGGAAATCTTGTGGATTTTTCCCTCCCTTTTAAATATACATCATTCTTTATTTATCTTGAGGACTCTATCATTCTAAGTAACTCTTTCATTTACTGTGAATTTTTTTCTTCTTTTAAAATGACATTGTTGGAGTTCCTGTTGTGGCGCAGCAGATACAAATCTGACTAGGAACCATGAGGTTGAGGGTTCGATCCCTGGCATAGCTCAGTGGGTTAAGGATCCGGAGTGGCCGTGAGCTGTGGTGTAGGTCGCAGATGCAGCTCAGATCACGCATTGCTGTGGCTGTGGCGTCGGCTGGCAGCTACAGCTCCCATTAGACCCCTAGCCTGGGAACCTCCATATGCTGCACCTGCGGCCCTAAAAAGACCAAAATAAAAAAAAGACATTGTTTTTGGAATATAGGAAAACAAAGCAGAAAATAACACTTTGAAAAGAACATCAACAGTTTTATTAGCAAAATGACCCCCCTTTTCTTCCTCACTCCCCCCCCTTAATAGTTTAAACCTAAAAAATCAATCCACAACTGTATATTGGTCCTTTTCCCCCTAGATATGAAGGAATCAGTGTGTGGTGTTAGCACATAATTCAGATTATAAACAATAAGATTTCTGAATGAGATCACTGCTTCTATGAAAATGTTAATGAAAGCAGGGCCTGCTGTGAAGAGAACATTACTTAGACAGAGGGAGGCTTCATAATAAATCATAATACATTCCACAAATAACCTTGATTTGGTTAACCACTTTCTTTGAGAAACTCAGTTACGTTTCACAACTCAAAAATATCTAAAAACTATAAACAAATCTGAATGAATCTGAACTGATCGTTAGATCTAAGCTCTACAAAAAATGTCCATAGAATTAGCAGGAGCAGAACCAAAGATAGGGGACTCCTGAAATTTCAGAAGACTCCTGAAATCTTCATGAATTTACATCATTTTATAAATTGATTTTCTTGCCCTTTTTCCAAATTGCCATGAGTTTTCTTTCTGCAATCAAAATGATAAAGATATGATATGAAATCAAAATGATAAAGATATGATAGCCTCATTTTGGATGCAAAAAGATATAACTAGGTCACTAAATAATTTACAACGTTGGAGCAGATTTATACCCTTCAGAACTCTGCATGGAGAAGTTCAATTCCTTGCTTAGGTTTTTGACTTTTGTATATGACCCTTGAGTCAGTATCTTAAATTGCCTGAGTCTTATTTTATTACCTATAAAAGCAGAAGCAAAAAAAAAAACTATATTACTATTCCTATGGATGTGTCAGCAGATAACAAGACTATAATTTATACAGGCAGAATAGGTTAAATTTTTGTAAAAATATAAGATATTTGGATTAACTCTGGCATTCTAAATCACTTATTTCTTGAATGTTGAAGCCACTTGAGTCTAATCCTGAAAATTATGACAGGATTCTGAGGCTATGAATTGCCACTGCCAGCCTAGAAAAGGATCTTGGTTAAACCTTAAGAATGCAATATTTATTCATTCAATAAATATTTATTGAATACCTACTCTTCTGCACTTGGCATTATATTATTTGCTGGGGAAAAAGGTGGATGAAATAGACATAATCATTACACCGATGGAAGCTATATCTAATGGTGAAGCAAGCTATTATACAGAAATTTTAGTTCAGTGATTCCTCCCATGACAAATAAGTTTCCCTATCAAAAGCAATTACATTTTTAATTTAATCCTATGAAAAATTTATGAAATCACAGGATATTTTGAATCATTCAATTTTTTTTTTGGATTGGACTTTTGATTCCTGGAATATAAAAGAACAAAATAATAGATGAAATCATAATGCAAATATATCTATATTATATATATTGTTAAAACATATAAACAATTTACATGTTTTCTCTGCCTTCTTTTTAATCTATGATTGAACAAAATTTCTTAGCTAACTTGTCTTTATAGTCTACCAAGACAAAGGGGACAAAGACACTAAGGCTGATTTATAGCTTATCAAAATCACCTCACTAGTTGAGATTCATCAAGATCAACTGAGTAATGGTCCGACCAAGTTAGTGAAAGTCAACATAGTGCTGATATAGCACATCTTAAACTCAAAAATCACTGTTTTGAATTGGTGGCTATAAGAACTGATGCTACATTTGCCTCAGTAAAACTGCAGTTCACCAGAAGTTAAAAGAAATAAGGCTATGCATATATTTTTTGTCTGATTTAAAAAGGCTAAGCAGAACATTTTTCTAGCAGAAATTTTTCCATCTTCCTTGCTTAGAAAATGTATAGATGATTGAATTTTTTATGATCCAGGTTCTTGTTAGGCTTCAGGTTCCTTAATTTGTGAAGAGCCATTAAAGGAGCTATTTTATATTAAAGACAGAAAAATATTCAGAAAAATTTTATACCTTGTGAAAAATATGGTTGATAATTTTGAAATCAAAGTGAAGATATGACAGGCAACATAATGTAGTAATTAAGCAAGCATTCTGAGTTCACTCTAACTCCCTAAATTCTTAGGTGTGTAATATGGAATGCTTTACTTCATTGATAAAATTTAGATTACTGTATTAACTACCTTATGAGATTGTTATAGGAATTAAGTTAGTGAACATTTATAAAGGATGTTGCCTAGGACAATGACTGAATCATATTTAGCTTATATTTGTGTTTCTTTAAAAATTATATGCACAGAGACAAATAATTTTCTTAGGTGACTCATAAATGAGTTTCTGAAGATGAATGAAAACAAATAAAAAAAAGAGGCTTTAAAAAATATTTAGAATACTAACAGTGTCATTAGAATAAGTAAATGGTTCTTGCAAAGGTGACAACTCAGAAGAAAACATTAATTTGAATGTATAAGTAGAAACATGCTTTAAAAACTATTTAATTTCTCTTGAATCACACTGCATATGATGACCTAGATATGTCTGCTAATAATATCAAAGATTTTGCTTTTGTTGTTTAACTTCATGTGGAACGGAAAGGAAGCTTTGAAGTCAGATGACAGAAGTGAGACCTAGCACATTAGATACAATAAAAGATTCTTCTTTTTCAAACATCAATTGTCATTAATGGTGTAGCTAAACTCAAAAATAAAAAAGATAAAGTGCAGTTATTAGGGATCAGATCCGTAATTTATGAAAAATATACAGAAATATAGGAGGGCTAGAATTACTCAGCTATTGTGGGTATGTATATTAATATATCCCAGAGGGCTTTATTTTTAAAAACAACACATATATCATAATTCACATGAGTTCAAAAATATGAGAACTTTTGGTATCAACCCCAAAGAATAAAAATTTTGGAAGCTTAACTCTAATATTCAATTGTTAAATACTGGATAATTCAGAAATATTTTGCATTTTAATTTCCTGGAATCTATTTCCCCCATCGCCAGAAAAGCAACAGGGAAAATGGAAATTTATTGAAATAATGGGGGGTGCTTTCATTTGTTTTGTTTATTCATACAATACTAACTAGTCAATCAACTTTATTTTGCTTAATTTTAATTTAATTTTATTTGACATGTTCGTCTGTGGTTTTTCATTGTCAGATCCATATTTAATTTGAGAATCTTAAAATATAGAAATAACACATGCACTTCATCATATAAAAATATCAAGGCATTAAGACTATTCCAAAGGAAGAAACAATATAGAACTCTGGAAGATGGACACTGCAAGTGGATTTAAAGATTGTCAATTTGCTGAATGACCCACTCCCTACACTACACATAAAAATCTCCTGATTATGAGTCAAAGCTCCCAATGTTGGTCCATATTCTATCATTCTCTTCCCTCACTCCCTCTCTCCCAGACACTCTTGCTTGACACATTGCTATTTCTTGAATTCACCTAAAATCCTGCTGTATTAATAAGGGTTCTCCAGGAAAACAAACCATTATATACACTCCCAGAGAGCGTGTGTGTGTGTGTGTGTGTGTGTGTGTGTGTGTGTGTGTGTGTGTATATATATATATATAGAGAGAGAGAGAGAGAGAGAGAGAGAGAGAGAGAGAGAGAGAGAGAGGAGCCGGCAAGAAAGAGAAATTTTAAGGAATCAGCTCACAGTTGTAGAGATGCAAGTTCAAAATTTAGGGTAGACCAGCAGACTGGAGTCCCAGGGACAAGTCGCAATGTGAATTTGAAGGCATTTTGCTCACAGAATTCCTTTTTGCTGAAGGAGGTCACTCTTTATTCTTTTAAGGCTTCAACTTTTTGCCTAAATCCCACTCACGTTATGGAGGCTAATGTGCCCACTGGTTTAATAATTAATCTCATTCAAAAAACAAATTCAGAGATATATCCAGAATAACATCTGAACAAATACCTCGGCACCATGACCTATTTAAGTTTATACATATACAATTAACCAACACATCTGTCATATCCTATACAAGGGCTTCACACCATTCCCTATAATAGTACTATTCCTTCCTCAGCATCTGTTCAATACCCTCCCTCTGTCCTTTTTTAGCCTCCTCTCTCCTCATTATTTGCCCCATGGTACTTAGAGCTAGTAATACGGACACATATTTTTTTTTTCTTTGTACATTAGTTTTTGTGTAGTGTCTAAAAAGCAAATAATAATAATGATGGTGATGAATGAATATATGGACTATATTGTCTTCAATAAATTCATTTAATATAGGGAAACATATAATCTCTTCAGCAAGATGACCTGCTGTATTTTATACAAATGTTGTGAAATAGACAACTCTCTTCAATATACCACTTTGTCATTCTGCCACTACGTTCATGGCCAAGGAAATCATATGGGAAGGTCTGTACTTCCCTGACAATTCTCTATTTTACCTCAAATACATTGTATCAGGTAGAAATATAGTAACTGTTGAAATGGTTACAACTTGTACTGTGGATCATTTTGGCTCATATGTATATAGAGAAGAACAAAAGTTATAATTAGTTTAAAAACTACTAGATACAGGAGCATACACATTGTGGTTAAAAATTAACCTCACACCCTGCAAAACTCAGCTCATGTTTTCATTTGATCCTATAACAGGTTTTGTTCTTGTGGTGTCAAGACAGGTCAAACGTCTGATAGAAAAAAGAAAAAAAACATTTTTTTTTTGTCCTTGCAGAAAACACTTCAGGATTTGCTCTTATTGAAATGATATGGATTATATGTCAATCTGTGAAATAATTTCTCTTGCTTTTATTGAAATGATATAGATTATATGTCAATCTGTGAAATAATTTCTCTTTAAGAATCAATGCTCGACTGAGCCAGGCCTGCTTCACATTCCCACCACTAGAACCAGGCAGGAAGCCAGCTCTACCAAAGCAGCATCATCTTGGAATGAGCAAGTGGATTTAAAAAAATATATAAACTTTTTATTTTATAACAGTTTTTGATTTACAGAAAAACTATGAAGACAGTAAAGAGAGAGTTCCCATATACACTGTACGCTGCTTCCCCTATTATTACCATCTTATGGTAGTTTGATGCATTTGTTATAATTAATGAACAAATATTGGTACGTTATTATTAACTAGAATCCACCATTTTATTCACACTTCTTTAGTGTTATCTAATGATCTTTGTTCATTCCCAGATCCTATCCAATGTAATGCAATTTATGTAATCATCACGTCTCCTTAGGTTACTCTTGACTGAGAGATTTTTTTCAGACTTTTCTTGTTTTAAATTACCCTGACAGAGTACTGGTAAGCAATTTTGTAGAATATTTCTCAGTTGGGAACTATTCAATATTTTATGATTACAATGGAGATTTGAGTTATTGGGAAGAAGACCACAAAGGTACATTGCTACTTCAAGGCATCATATCAAGAGCATATAGTATCTTTTTTTCTTTTCTTTTCCTTTTTTTTTTTCCTTTTTGGATCCATACCCATGGCATATGGATGTTCCCAGGCTAGGAGTTGAATTGGAGCCACAGCCACAGCAACACACATCCCAAGCCACATCTGCAACCTATGCCACAGTTCATAGCAATTCTGAATCCCTGACCCACCTAGTGAGGCCAGGGATTGAACCTGCATTTTTATGGATAGTAGTTGGATTTGTTTCCACTGTGCCACAACGGGAACTCCCTATATTATCATTATCGATGTTAACCTTCATCACCTGGCTGAGGTACTGTTTATTAGGTTTCTCCATTGTAAAGCTGCTTTCCTCTCCCCCATTTCCATACTCTGCTCTTTAGGCGGAAGTCACTATATTCAGTGCAGACTTAAAGAGTAGGGAGTTATGCTCTACCTCTTTAAAGGCATAGTATCTACATAAATTATTTGGTATTCATCTCCATGGAATATTTGTCTGCTCTCCCCCATTTATCAATTAAGCAATTTGTTTTATCAGTATAAATTCATAAGTAGATATTTTATATTTAAGGTTATAATCCATTGGTACACTATTTATTTTGTTGCTCAAATTGCTCCATCTGTGGACACTAGGCACTTTCAATTGACTCCTATGTCTCTTTCACAAAACTCCAATATTATGGGACTTCTCTTTTCAGTACTTTCTTATGACACTAAGAACATCCTACAGGATGCTCTAGAAGTGAAATTTTAAGGACCGTGTTGGGGCAATGATCAGAAAAATGGCAAATGTAGATATACGCATAAACAAATGAGGCCAACTACAAGTATCAAATAATATAGTATGCGATCAAGAGAATGTCTGTGAACTGAGCTCACGTTCCATTCTGCGATATATAATGTTTTGTTTTTATTTTTTTCTACCAGTAAATGATGGTCTTTTCATCATTTTTAGGGCCTCACCTGTGGCATATGAAGATTCCCAGGCTAGAGGTGTAATCGGAGCTGCAGCTGCTGGCCTGCACCATAGCTGCAGCAACATGGAATACAAGCCAATCTGTAACCTACACCACAGTTCATGGCTACGCTGGGTCCGTAACCCACTGAGCGAGGCCAGGGATCAAACCAATGTCCTCAAGGATACTAGTTGGGTTCACTAACTACTGAGTAACAAGAGGAACCTCAAAAATTCTGATATTTTGAGATTATATGTGTCACCAACTGTTACACAAAAATATTTAAGGGATATCTACATAATTAAGCATTGAAGGCAATATTACAACTCAGGTCTAAATTGACAGGACTTCTTTTAGCTCAGATATCCACATTCTGTACTTAACACAGAAGATGTTAAATAGAACCATGACTGTTCAAAGTATTAAACAAATGATATCTTCTTATTCATCTTTAAGTTTTCATATAATTCAAACCATTCTTTTTCTAGAAAATATGGTATTTCATAACAGATATAAAAATTATGGATTAGCACAGTTAGATATATAAACTACTCATTTTATTGCATCAGTCCTGATAAAATAATTTCAGTTCTGTATATTGTGTAAATGCTTATTGTAACACAGAATAAGGAAAAAAATAGAAACTTACTGTGTCAACACTATTTCTGTGAAAAATATGAACTTTGTCTTTATTATCCTCGAGAATCCAGTCTGCTATTGCGTTTCTTCACCCAATCATTCTCTCATTCCTACAACGCTGTAGACTGATATATGACTATTCCACCTGCAATCTCTTAATCTAAAGTCACTTTCTATTAAGAGCATGTATTTATTAGCTCTTAGCCAAAGACTATAATCTCTTAGAAAATTTCTATCATCTACAAACAAAATGTTTTACTCTTTGCTTATCACTATTTGAATGTTTTTTTTTTTTCTGTAGTTAAATTATTATTGCTTGTTATAGTTCACTACTGTTTTTTCAGAAAGCTCTTAACATTATTACTTTGGAGCTAGTTGAAAGAGAAAAGAAGGTGTGCTCTGAATTTCTGGCCAGTGGGACTGGTTCCATAGAAATCTACATGCTTGTAGTAGGTTGCTAAACTCTGAGCATGGGATATTCTCACAACTGCATGACTTTCCAAGGTCTTGTTCTCTCAGTAGCAACAATCTGTAGGCTTATAGCCACATCACAGAACTCATACTCTGTGCCTTTACTTTCATGTGTTTCTCTTTCTCAGTACATTTACATAAGTTTCTGATCAATGCTTTATAGCTCTCCATTTCCTCTGTTTGGTATCTGTTGACCACTTTCCCTGGATGACTCACCATACTCTAAAGAGGATAAGTGCTCTTATCCTCTCTGGACAATAGCAAAGATCTTTTCTAAGGGTCAGTTCCCTCAAATAGGTTCACCAAAGCAAGGCAGTTATACGACAGTGAACAAAGATTAGAGTGAGAGAGTGAGTGTGTGTGTGTGTTTGTGTATAGTTGATACTTTCAACAAAACATCATTAACAGAGGATCAGAAAAATGTACATACTATTTCACTTTAAAGTTGATCCAACAGCAGTAAATTAGGGGTGGAGAGTAGGATGGTTATACTTCCTACACTCTTGAAGGAAGAATCAAAACAATCCCATGATTTCTCCCATTACCTAAGAGTGTCCATAGAACACATAATAGCACAAACACAATTTCAATTAAATAATTAAAATCATAAAGCCCCATGGAACAATCATATCTTCAAAATTTACTCCAGTGGGTGGCTAGCTTTAATGTGAGGGTAGTGTTCAGAAAACTTTTCACCCGTATTGGAAATATTCTCCCAAGTTTCAGAAGCAACATAAATACCAGATAAGATTGGAAAATTGAAAACCTGAACGTTAGTAAGCAAATAGCTTTGATTTATAGAAAAGTTAAAGCTAATGATAAAATTTGAAACACCAATTAAATCATTTTATTTTATTTATATATATTTATTTGCTATTCTAGGGCTGCGCCCATGGCTTATGGAGGTTCCCAGGCTAGGGGTCAAATCAGAGCTATAGCTGCCAGTCTATGCCACAGCCACCGCAATGTGGGATCCGAGCCATGTTTGTGACCTACACCACAGCTCACAGCAACACCAGATCCTTAACCCACTGAGCGAGGCCAAGGATCAAATCGGCATCCTCATGGACCCCAGTTGGTTTTGTTAACCACTGAGCCACGAAGGGAACTCCAAATTAAATCATTTTATATTGCTCTTATCAAGTTTAAATTTCTTCAGCGACTACTTAATATCCAGAGATATATGGTCTGTTTGTCTATTAAGTTATAGAAGATATGGCATGACTTGGCTCTTGAATTCCTCCCTAGCTTCACTTCTTACCAAAACATTCCTTGTATTCTCTTGCCATGTATAACGGCTTGAATTTCTCAAAATTCGCTGTTTTCAAAGCTGTCATTTTCTATCATGTCTACTTGGACTGTATCACCTCTAACACTGCCATTAAAACAGAAACTTATTGCTGGGTGTTTAGAAGCTTGACTGTCCCACTATGTTGTTTTTTTTCCTCCACTATGTTTTATACATTGTTATATTTGAAGTGTCTAACAAAGTGCATAACACCTATAGGAATGTGAATATAGGCCAGAGAATTACAACAAAATAAAATAACAGACAATATGGTGAAATAATACTATGCATACTTAACTACTGATATAGTGACAATTTATATATCCATATATATGTAATGTATAGTACATACAATATACATATGTATGTAATATATAGTATTACTATGCAATATAGTAATTATAGTGTGTATATCTGTGTATATGAAATATACATGTCTGTGTATATGTATGTATATGAAATATACACACACAAGTTAAATAGTGTTCCCAAAAAATCTATGCCCCCTGGAACCTTAGAATGTGATTATATTTAGAAATAGGGTTTTTGCAAATGTGATAAATTAAAAATGAGGTCAGAATGCATTAGGATGGGCCCTAAATCCAATGTGTAGTACCCTTATAACAGGACAGAAGCTAGAGAGACACCATGGGAAGAAATACATGTGAAGATGATTGCAGATTTCTTACGAGCCAGACAATCCAGATTCTCTTCCTAACAGCCCACATTCCTAAATTCAATGTATAATCATCCCATACCTAATCATCCCATACCTAGGGTACAGCGTCCTTATATTTCTCCCTATAAATCATAAATCGATTCCATCTTGGGTATTCCCATATGGAAAGTCTTTTAAAAATGTATATGATCTGTAATTCTCTGATAACATACTTTTCAAATTCATCTTTCTTTCCAGGGTATTTAATTACTTTTCTTTCCTCCTGCAAACAGCCTGAAGTCAAAACAATTGTATTATATTTTAACCAGTAACACTGTGCTATTTTACATGTTAAAGGCTGAAGGTATAACTTAGCAGGGCCCTGTGGGTGTCCTGGGCACAAAAACACTTTCGATGTCCCCTATTTCCTGTTCAGGAAATATGCCTCATCAGTCTCCATGACCTTCTCTGAGTTCTAAGGTGCAGGTTCAGATAGTCACTGATCAAGAAAGGAAGGGGATGCAAAGACAAGGGAGGAACAGTCAAGAAACAATAGTACAGCCTTGGAACAGGATCCTGGTTCCCTCTCAAGTGATACATACACATAACAATGAAGACCTTTTTTTTTTTTTTTTGTCTTTTTGCCTTTTATCTAGAGCCGCACCCGCAGCATATGGAGGTTCCCAGGCTAGGGGTCTAACGGGAGCTGTAACTGCCAGCCTTCGCCACAGACACAGCAACGCAGGATCCGAGCCAAGTCTGCAACCTACACCACAGCTCACAGCAACGCCGGATCCCTAAGCCACTGAGCAAGGCCAGGGATCGAAGCCGCAACCTCATGGTTCCTAGTCGGATTTGTTAACCACTGAGCCACGAAGGGAACTCCAAAAATGTAGACATTTTAAAACCTAAAAATCATATTCCTTATGCTTCTTTTAGAAATAAGCATTTTAAACTTGAACACCTTAGGATCCTTCCCTGTGCTTCTCCCTGGCTGAATTACACCCTAAACATAATCACCCATAAACTAAAGATGAGGCATCCTGAGCACAACAGCCTCTGGGTTAAAGATTATTGGCACATGATGTTTTTCAGGAACTTTACCTAGTTTGTTCTAAACTCTGGTCAGTCTTCCCTTTTCACAAATACTGTTATTCTAGGCAATAACCCAGAAGACCACCATCATGATCATTCCAATATCTCTCAATACCAGTTTTGATGACTAAGATTCCCCCCCAAAAAGAAGAATGCATATTTGCCCCATCTGTATTCTTATCTGAGAGCCTGTTTTTCTCCTTTTTACAATAAAATTCCCCGCAATTTTTCCCAGTGGAGGGTACTGTCTTCAAGGCATTAGCCTGCTGTGGCCTCCTTTGCCTGGCAAAGCAATAAAAGCTATTTTTTTACCCGTCTCCCAAAACTCTGTCTCCCCATTTCTATTCACTACCACCAGTGCATAGAGGTTGAGTTTTGACCCAAAGCTAGCTAATGAAAGAAGCAGAAAATAACAAAAGAGGAAGAAAAGGGGATGCAATTGAAAACTGGGCATTTTGATGAAAACATTGCTAAAAAGTTGCAATTCTGAAGACTACCCTCTTAATTACCAACATGGTAGGACAAATAACAAATAACAGGAATGGAAGTATTGAGGGTCTTGTTCAAATATCAAAGCTCAGAGCAAATGAGAATGAGCTCAGAGCAAGTAAGTTCAGAGAAAGGCTCACTGATGGCAGGAACATACTTCAACTCTGCTGCTAATGGCAATTCTGATACTTGGACCAACCCTCCACCACTTTAAAAATTCTAAAAAGGTAAGACAAAAATATAAAGATGATCAAACATTAAATAGCTAATAAGGTAGTAGGGAATTAGACATCTTGAAACTCAAAGAGAGGCAAAAATCACAGAGGCGCGCCCAACATTTAGGGTTGAATAACAGCTAATTTCCTACTTGATAAGGATGTACAGAGGTTGGCCTTTATCATTATTAGTCCAAATATTGGAGTTGCCACCTCTTCTTAGTTTGCTTCCAATAAATACTCAGGCTATGGGAAAAATTATACTGACCAGAAGTCTTTTCTATGAACTTAGATATGGCAAAAATTTAGCTTTAACTCTGAAAATAGTTTACGACCCCACTGAAGAAAGACATATATATATGGAGACACATATATGTACATATATATACATATATGTGTGTATATATATATATATATATATAAGAAAAACATATATATGCACACACACACATATATATGTGTGTGTGTGTGTACACTCATATATATATATATATACAGAAAAACATCTGAAAATAAAATACAAAATACCAAACTGTATAAAAATTTCCTGTCTCATTATTAACTAAAGTTATAGAAAGGGTAAATTATGTCCAGTGTCCCCAGTTAAAGGAAAGTACATAAATGTGTGGGGAAATTTACTTGTATAAACCACTTCTACTTCTGTGAAACCTCTCTACTGCATAAGCGAAGCAAAGTTGTGGAGCATCTACTTTTTATAACCAGGCAAACCACCAGCCTCATAACTCACACGAAATAAATATTTACGGAGTAGAAAAAGATTGCATGTTAATGTTTGTACTAATGATTTAATAAACCACCAAAAGATGGCATCAAAACAATCAATTGCAAAGTCCAATGAGCCTAGGCCCTTTCACAGAGCCACCAGAGGAGCCTCAGTTGGAGAACTGTGATGACTTACTAACACTATTTCAAAAGAGAACATGGGTTCATCTGGAATCCAATTTGTGGGAGGTTAATAACATTTAGCATTTGACTGTAAAGGTCTGTTAGCATAGGATTTAGAAAATATATGGATAATTTAGACACTGATGAAAGGAAAACTACAGAATGCCAAATTCAGGCAAAGACTACAAAGAAGCTCTCAGAATAATTATTAGGAAAAGGATGAAACCTCAGAAACATCACATTTGCCCAAATTGAGAAATTAAACATCGCGTGTTATTAACATTTTCACTTTTTGAAATGGGGTTTTTATTTATTTCCTGACATTCAGTTAAGACAAGGTTAAGTCTTCAATTTTCTTCCCTGTATTACATAACAAAAGGGTGTTTTCTTAAATGCAAAATAGGAGTTCAAACTGATAAGATTCAGGATTTGCATCTTTAAATGTAAAGAATTAGAGACATCAGTAGTACTAAGGAAACCTATAGAGAGAATTTATATTTTCATTGTTTCTAAATAAGATGCAAAGGAATATTTTCAAAAAATAGAGAAATATTTGATTTCAATATCAAACTTGAAATCCACAAACAAATGAATTGCAACTATGCAATGATATTGGAAAAATAATGCTAATGTTGTTCTCTGAATATTAATGTTTACAAGTTAACACATAAAGAGATACAGTTTGACATAGCAACTGACTTCAATTATTATTCAACACAATGACCAAGCATTACCAAAATTTTGCTAAGTAAATCTTACTGAATATCTGTCTTAAAAATGCTTAAATTAATAAGAAAGACAAAGTTTATCTGACCTGTAGTCACATTATAATTCTACTTTCACTTTTTCTGCAGGCTAAATAATTACAGTTAACTACTGATTAATGTTGTAGCTAATGAGAAATTAAAGAATTCTTCAATTTTCTTCCCTAACTGAAAACAACATTTAGCTAAAATAGATTTAATTGTTGACAGGGAAAGCAGAATAGTTGGAAACTATTTTTTAAAGTTGGGAAATAGTTTTTAAAGTTAAGTGCTAATTTCAATCTTTTTTTCTTTTAATACCAAAATATATTTCAATCCCTTAATGTTTTTTCTGTAGGAATGCATTTTAATTTTTCATTCTAAAAGAAAGTGATTAGATGTTTTTTGAATCATTTAGGACAATTTTTTCAAATAAAAATCTATTATAATCAAAAAGATCTTTGAAGAAGCTAATGTCATCTTTAAAATAATATATTTACCTGTATCCTATTTTTTTCAACAACTGATTTAACTGCATTATTTTGCTTAACTACAACACCATTTTAGCCAATATAAAGTTAAAAAAGAACATGTGAGAGATTTCAAAGATCAAGTTTATCTACAAAAGTGACAATTTTAATTATCACAAGAAAGTAAGTGGTAGCTTAATTAACTGGAGAAAGATCACAACAGTAAAATAGTTTCTTCACTGAAACTTTTATAAACCTTGACTGAAATAACTGTTTGTCATGAAAATTAATTAAAATCACCCTAGAGAGATACTTTTCATGGATTATCAGAGCCCATACTCTATGTATTCTTCACTCTCCCATATTGCTGGTTTCTGATGAAGCAAAAGAACGGGTCAGAAAAGTATTTTAGGGAGGTGACTGTACACAACTTTAAAGGGTGCTAATCGCATCACAGAATACATAAATAGAAGTACTGGAGCTGTGTAATGTACAGCACGAGTGCGCATATATGATGGCTCTGATGTTGATAAAAAACAAAAAGATAACATTTTATAGATTTCAGACAATAGTAATCAATTACTGAATGTATAGCACTAGAGAGAAGGAGATGTCATAGATAATTCTAAAACATTAATTCTGAAAGAGTTTTAATTTTGATAGAATAAACAGGCATAAGAAAAGCAGTAACTGTGGTCAGCAGGTTAAGAATATGACATAGTGTCCCTGAGGAGGTTGGTTCGATCCGTGGCCTTGCTCAGTGGGTTAAGGCTCCTGTATTGCCTCAACTTGCCTCAAGCTGTGGCATATGTCACAGATATGGCTAGGATCTCAAGTTGCTGTGGCTCTGGCATAGGCCAACAGCCACTGGGCAATTCGACCCCTAGCCCAGGAACTTCCATATGCTACAGGTGAAAAAAAAAACGCAAAATTATTTATCATGTTTATTACCTATTTCAAATATTAAAATGTAAGCTTCATAAGGATAGAGATTTTTGCCATTTTATTTTTTAGTATCTTGAACTGTACCTGACATCGACTACGTGCTAAATAAATCTGTGTTAAATGATAAATTCATTTGAAATTCTAAGGGCCAAAGTCCTAAAGATTTAAGGCAATTTATGAAATTTACAGTTTATTTGACTGTATGGGATTATTTTATTCTCTATCTTTAAAATCTAATCCCTACATAAGCTGAGGAACTATCACTTTGAACAGATGTTTTGTACATTTGGACATGTGCTCAAATAATATATTTATATTACAACACACAGTAAGCATCCACATATACAGTCTTTTGTCAGCATATGTGTGGAGCATAAATAAAAAATACCAACAAACAGGAGCTACAGTCTAATAAATTAGAAATATCAAGAAAAAAGACTGGCATTATATTTCAATTTTTAAAATACACTAAAATATAGATCCAGTACTTTTGAATTCTAGTATTTTTGTGGCTTCACTAAGATTTTTGGTATTAGCTGGATTTCAAGAAGCCCAGAAGTATCTTATTATTGGTGATCCTCTTAAAATCATACCCAAAATATACAGATTTTCAAATAGAGATTGCTTTTATTTGCTAGGGAACAAATATAGAATTTTATCTAATTTCAAATAGTTAAGTACTATTGATGCATGACGTTTTTAAATATATAATGCATATGCAGTCATTTTCATTTATTCAACAAATATGCATATGCTAGAAGTATAGACTAGATACATGCTATGTGTTCCAGCTAGACCTTTTTTATACAACAGTGAGCAGAGGCAAACTATTCATGTTTGGTAAGTTAAAACTCTAGTAATTAACATATGTAACTGTTAAAAATATCTAGTTTTGGACCAAACAGTTGCTTTCCTTTCTGATTTTACCTTACTAAAATTCAAACCAAATAATATCCCAGTGAACTCAAAATTTATTACCAGAGAGATAAGAATCATTTGATTGTGCATCTGTGAAATGTATTTAAAGAAGATGAAATCATAAATTTCTTAAAGAACATGAAATCATACATTTATTATGTGTAATATCATAAATTATTGATAGTCAGCTTTCTATTTACTTGTTAAAATATGCAGCTTTTGGTTCTGATATTTTAAGTGTCTTTACACATTTACAAAAATAAAATTGTCAGCACTGTGGAGTTGTTATGATCCTAACCTTATCCTAATGCAAATGTATAAGTTTCCTTCTTGCAAGTTAATAAGAAAAATACATAAAAAAAGCTGTTTTGAAATCTCTCCTATTCCTTTTAACTTTCATAGTGCTTCTTTATATACCCTTTTAAGTGTTTTAAAAGTACTAGCTCAACAGATCACTAGAAATTGAGTATGTCATAAAAAAATCCCTACAAATAAAAGTCCAGGACCAGATGGCTTCTGGTGAATTCTACCAAATATACAAAGAGGAACTCATACCCATCCTCCTTAAGCTTTTCTGAAAAGTTGAAGAAGAAGGAACACTCCCAAAGACATTCTATGATGCCAACATCACCTTAATTCGAAAACCGGACAAAGATACCACAAAAAAAGAAAACTACAGGTCAATATTTTTGATGAATATAATAGATGCAAAAATTCTCAAACAAATTTCAGCCAACCGAATCCAACAACATATCAAAAATATCATACACCATGACCAGGTGGGATTCATCCCCGGTGCACAAGGATGGTTCAATATACGCAAATGAACCAATGTCATAAACCACATTAACAAAAGAAAAGTCAAAAGCCACATGATCATCTCAATAGATGCAGAAAAAGCATTTAACGAAGTCCAACATCCATTCATGAACAAAACTCTTTCCAAAGTGGGTACAGAGGAAACATTCCTTAACATAATAAAAGCCATTAATGACAAACCCACAGCAAATATAATACTCAATGGAGAAAGGCTGAAAGTCTTCTCACTAAAATCAGGCGCAATAAAAGGATGCCCACTCTCACCACTATTATTCAACATAGTATTGGAGGTCCCAGCTACAGCAATCATACAAACAAAAGAAATAAAAGGCACCCAAATAGGAAGAGAAGAGGTAAAACTTTCACGTACGCAGATGACATGATACTATATATAGAAAACCCCAAGGACTCAACCCCAAAATTACTTGAACTGATCAACAAATTCAGCAAAGTGGCAGGATATAAGGTTAACCTGCAGAAACCAATCATTTCTGTATACTAACAATGAAATATTAGAAAAAGAATACCAAAATACTTTATCTTTTAAAATAGCACCCCAAAAAATCAAGTACCTGGGAATAAACCTGACCAAGGATGTGGAAGACTTATATGCAGAGAACTACGAAACATTAATCAAGGAGATCAAAGAAGATACAAAGAAATGGAAAGATATTCCATGCTCATGGGCCAGAAAAATTAATATTGTAAAAATGGCCATACTACCCAAAGCAATCTACAGATTCAATGCAATCCCTATCAAATTACCCATGATATTCTTCACAGAACTAGAACAAACAATCCAAAAATTTATATGGAAAAACAAAAGATCCAGAATCACCAAAGCAATTCTGAGGAACAAAAACCAAACCGGAGGCATAACTCTCCCAGACTTCAGGCAATATCACAGGGCCACAGTAATCAAGACAGTGTGGTACTGGTACCAAAACAGACACACGAATCAATGGTACAGAATAGAGAACACAGAAATAAACCCAGATGCCTACGGTCAATTGATCTTTAACAAAGGAGGCAAGAACATAAAATGGGAAAAAGACAGTCTTTTCAGTAAGCATTGCTGGGAAACCTGAACAGCTGCATGCAAATTAATGAAACTAGAACACACCCTCACACCATGCACAAAAATAAACTCAAAATGGCTTAAAGACTTAAATATAGGACAAGACACCATTAAACTCTTGGAAGAAAACATCGGCAAAACATTCTCTGACATGAACCTTACAAATATTTTCTCAGCTCAGTCTCCCAAAGCAACAGAAATAAAAGCAAAGATAAACCAATGGGACCTAATCAAGCTGACAGAAAGCTTTTGCACAGCAAAGGAAACCAAAAAGAAAACGAAAAGACAACTTACAGAATGGGAGAAAATAGTGTCAAATAATACAACTGATAGGGCTTAATCTCTAAAGTATACAAACAACTTATACAACTCAACAGCAAAAAAGACAACAACCCAGTTGAAAAATGGGCAAAGGGCCTAAATAGACATTTCTCCAAAGAAGATATGCAGATGTCCAACAGCACATGAAAAGATGCTCAACATCACTGATGATTAGAGAAATGCAAATCAAAACTACCATGAGATACCACCTCACACCAGACAGAATGGCCATCAATAATAAGTCCACAAACAGCAAATGCTGGAGGAGCTGTGGAGAAAAGGGAACCCTCCTGCACTGTTGGTGGGAAGGTAAGCTGGTACAACCACTATGGAAAACAGTATGGAGGTACCTTAGAAAACTATACATAGAACTACCGTATGACCCAGCAATCCCACTCTTGGGCATATATCCAGACAAAAATTTCCCTGAAAAAGACACTTGCACACGCATGTTCACTGCAGCACTATTCACAGTAGCCAAGACATGGAAACAACCCAAATGTCCACCAACTGATAATTGGATTAGGAAGATGTTGCATATATATATATATATATATATATATATATATATATATATAATGGAATACTACTCAGCCATAAAAAAGAATAAAATAATGTCATCTGCAGCAACATGGATGGAATTAGAGACCCTCATACTGAGTGAAGCAAGTCAGAAGGAGAAAGACAAATACCACATGATATCACTTATATCTGGAATCTAATATACTGCACAAATGAACTTTTCTACAGAAAAGAAAATCACGAAGTTGGAGAACAGACTTGTGGTTTCAAGAGGGTGGGGGAGGGAGTGAGATGGTAAGGGAGTCTGGGGTTAACAGTTTTAGACTATTGTCTTTGGGATGGAAAAGCAAGGAGATCCGGTTGTATAGCACCGGGAACTATGTCTAATCACTTGTGACAAATCCATATATGTATGTGTAACCAGGTCACCATGCTGTGCAGTTGGAGAATTGACAGAAATCTGTAAGCCAGCTATAATGGAAAAATAAAAAAATAAAAGAGAGAGAGAGTGGAAGAGATGCACCTTAAGATGTATGCCCTTTCATGTATGCCCTTTACTGTATGGAAATTATATCTCAGTATCTACAAGTTGCCAGGATTATTTCATGTTACATTTCTGTATATTGAAATATTTCATGATTAAAAATAACAACTAGCTCTTCTCACGTGATACTTAATCCATTAGGCTCCCTGTTCTTCTGTTTACAGAATATGACATAAGACCATATTACTCTTGTGAATGCTTAAAATTTCATCTTTTTTTCTGATAAATGAATAATCAGGTCAAAGATCTGTCTAAAGACCTTACGAGATAATGGCTATTTGTTTCAGATTCATTTTTTTCTCCTTTCCAGAGTTCTTAATTCCACAGATCATGATGATATGATGAGGATATGAGTAATTCCACTATTTTTATTCCCTTTTTTTTTTGATAATCTGTCTATTTAGTTGGCATTTACACCTCCTATTGTGGTAGGAAAAAGTGAGGCTCTATTTTAATTGAGAGAAAAATATTTTTGGCTTTTTCCATATATTCAAGCAACTCTTTTTTCTTTTTTATTGTAAACTAACATTTAAGTAAGAGTTGATTTAAGACCACTTTTACCTACCGAAACCAATGTTATCTGCAGAACTTTACACTGCATTTATCTTTAATTCCTATTGTTTTGTGCTCATAATAATAGATTTAAGCAGCTCCAACTAAATGATTTCCATTAAATGTGCACATTGTTATTTTAGGTGCTGCCTCTAACCTGCCTTTTAAGCATTGTTCATACTTTTCTGCACATTTACTCTCCTCTTGCAATACACATGTACTTTAGCACACTTTAATTATTTTAACTAGCTTCTTTAATATTTTATACATCTTACTATTACATACTTTAATCCTGAAATAATGTTATCACTGCTCAGCATCAATTTAAATTTACTCCCAGATTCAAATGCTCTGCTTTTTTTTTTCTTGTTTCATCTCCAAGATTCTACCTAGAATTTACTTCTTTGAACCTCCTTCTATTTTCCTTCAGGTTTTTCTGCTGGAAGTAAAATGCCTTTATGTTACCTTCATTCTTTAAAATACTGTCTATGGTGGAAGTATTGGGCTCGATAATTGTGTCCTTTAGCACCTTGAAGATTCTTCATAGTTATGTGGTCTCTAATATTTTTCAGTAGTAACTCAATCATTTCCTTGAGGTTAATCTTTCGCTACTTTTAATAATTTTTTTTTTAAATAGATTTCAAGTCTCCTACCAGGAGATTAAACCCAAAAGCCTCTGGCCATGTCTCATTGTAATGTCCCTTCCCCCACCTTGACCAGCCTGGGCTGCTCACTCCTCACCCTGCCTCTATATAACCTGTTCTCCATGCAATTAAAGTATCCTGCCCAAAACCAATCAGATCAAATATGTCCCAACAGGTATCAAAGAACACTTAGCCCTTACTCACAGTGTAGGGGGCTAGAGCAGGAGAAACTGGGTCTCCACTCAAGTCCACCTCCAAAGGGATGCATATAAGAACAAATTGTAAAATGAGTAGGGCCCTCTTTTTAACCTGTGTGCACCTGAGTTTTCTCTCTCTCTCTCGCTCTGAAAACGTACTTTTGCTTTAATAAATTTGTAAAACATCCACCATTCCAACGCTTTGCTACAGTGAGATGAGGACCGAAGAGACTGGGACACTATCAGTTTTTATGCTTTGTTTTCTGAATCATTTATTGGAAAATCTTGGCCATTATCCCATGAAAAAATTCTCTGTGGACCATTTTTGCCCTTCTTTATTTTCACACTTTTAGGTTAAAAGGTAAGCATTAAGACCTTCTCACCAAATCCTCTTTTACCCTTTCACTTTAATAATGTATTTTGTCTCGTCTTGCCTCTTTGTAGCTCAGCTGTGCCTAATTATCTATTAAAATCATAGGTTGTCTACCTGGTTTTAGCTATATTTTTCACCTCCACAATTTTAGATGATTTTTATTCATATATGCAGAATTTCTTTTTATAGCTTCCTGTTCCTTTTTCTAAATTTTAAATTTTTATTCTCCTGAACAAGGTAGATCATTGTATTACAATCTATTATCTAATAATTCCTCTAAGTAGATTTCCTCTTGATCAACTTCCGTTGAATACTGTTCTCTTGATTCTACATTGTGCATTTTCATCCTACTTGCTTTATTATGTTTGATTGTTTCTTAAGACAATTTCAGAAATAATTTGAACATATTCTTTTAAAAATTACTTTTGTTTCCTTCTACCAGGCAGAAGTATGTGCTAACCAGCCAAGATCAAAACTTGACAACTATTTGTGTTATTGAGATGGCCTGCTAGAGTCTATTTTTTATCCCATAACCTGAAGGCATTCGTTCAGTTTCCTACCCTCAACAAGGGATTTTTCACTATGGTTTCTACCTTTAGTTATCACTTAAAGTTGACTTTCATCTTTTCAACTCAACGAGTCTCCTAAATGACAGGTTTTCTCTCAGATGTGTCCTGGGGATTGGCAGAAGTTCCCTGTTCAGATGTGGCAGTGGAGTCCTAGCTGGAGTCCTAGCTGTGAGAGGTCCCTGCTCCTGGAGGTCCAGGATTCTGCCCCCTGTTGCCTACAGCCTCTTAGCTGTCTGGTATGATTAAAAATTCCCCTAATAAAGAAGTGGCTCGTTCTCTCCCTCATTATTATATAAGGACCACAACATATGTATAATACATTCAGCATATTTACTGGAAATGGATTTCTCTCAAATATTAGTTTTTCATAGACTATATTCAGTCGCATATATCTGGGTGAAGTTATTAACATTTTGTAAATTTGTGTTGGAGATCTTAAAAATATTAATAACTTTGGCCATTAAAATTCATTTCAGAAATTTATTTAAGAAAAGAAGCAGGATCAAGATAGAGTTAGACATGATGCCGTGATGCTCACCTTCTCTCACAAACACATCCCAAAAAAAAAAAAAAAAAAGCTACAGGTAGAATAAATGGCACAGAATACTAAACACAGCAGAAGACCTTAAACTCCAAGAAGGGTAAGAAGCCCTCCACATAACTGGATTAAAACGAAAGAGAAAAAAAAGAATCAGGATAGGACCGCCACTCCTGAGAGGAAGCTATGAAAGAGGAAAGGCACCTGTAACCTGGGTGACCCCGGTCCTGGAAGGGGAATTCAAAGCCTCAGAGAAAAGTGCAACAGCTAGACTTAGGGGAGCAAAGCAGAAAGAGAGCCACACAGATCATCACTACCATTGCCCTTGGACACTACAGCCTGAGACACTTAGCCTGGGGCTTGGTGCTGAGACTCTGGCTTTGGAGGTCAGTTGCAGGGAGAGGACTAGGGTTAGCAGTATGGAGACAGCCTGAGGGGCTAGGGAGCAGTGTGCCTTGGTTTAGGGGGTGGAGCATCACAGCCGAGGGAGCATGGGATGAGGATTGGGCCTGTATGAGAAGCAAGGTACTACTATTGGGGAGGGCAAGAAGAGGGGAGGAAATATTTTTCTCTGTGAGCACACGGGCTCTCAGGTGGCAGGGTGCCTTGTGCACTGGCTACAGGTTGCAGAAAACTTCTTGCATGGGACACAGGCTCCAGAGTGCCTTGTGCATGGGCTACAGGTAGTGGGGTGCCTCTTGCATGGGCTCTTGGCCAGCAGGGAACTCTTGCATGGGAAAGCGGTAGAAAGAGTCAAGCTGTTGTAGCCATCTCAGATTCCAAGGGCTGACTTAGCCCACCACCAGTAGTGGTCCGTGAACAGTCACCACATATGGCCCCAGATATCTCTAGGGTCACTGCAGATGAGTATCCTATGACCAAGCACCACTCTTTGCCTTCACTCTCCTGGGAACACACACGCTCTGCTGTTGTTGCTGACAATGGATTGGGGCACCACCTACACCTCCCGGAGGGTCAATGCCACTTCCCAGGGCCCTGCAACCAGGAGCACCCTGAGTCACCTCCCCACAGGTCCTGGTCACTGTCTAGGGCCTAGCAGCCAGGCACTGGCTACTAGCCCTGCCCATTGTCTCCATCTTTCTGGAAGCAAGTGCAGGCACACCCCCTATCAAGGTGAATAACAGCCTGTACACACTAAGAAAAAAGAGAGTGAGCATCCAAACCAAAAGCAGCCCCCGTGTTAAAAAAAAAAAAAAAAAAAGCAATCCCTCACCAAATACTCGGGCCATCCTAGACTACAGTAATTGTCATTCTTAAACTGACAGAATACGAAAAATACAAGCAAAATGGAGACATTCAAGAACAATTCCCAGTTAAAAGAACAGAATTCCCCTGAAGGAGCAAACAATGAAAGAGACCTCTCCAGTCTAGCAGACATGGAGTTCAAAAAGGAAACAGTGAAAATTCTGAAGAAATTAATAGTGATTATGAAGGAATTGAGAGTAGATATGAACAGTAATGCAGATTATCTTAGAAAGGAACAAGGAAAAACAAGACGAGCCAAGAAAAATTAGAAACTTCAGTTGCAGAGTCACAAGCTGAAGAGCAGAATGAATAATTCAGTGTAACAAATAAGTGAATTGGAAGACAGAATAATGGAAATCACCCAATCAGGGCAGCAGCCAGAACCAAATGAAAAAATATGAAACCAATACATGAGATCTACAGGATAATATAAAGGGGCTAATCTATGCATAATAGGGATTGCAGAAGGTGAAGAAAAAGAAAAAGGGAATAAAAATATATTTGAGTAGTTCCCATTGTGGTTCAGCAGTTAACAAACCATACTAGCATCCATCAGGACATGGGTTCAATCCCTGGTCCTGCTCAGTGGGTTAAAGTTACAGCATTGCCATGAGCAGTGGTGTAGGTCGCAGATGTGGCTCAGATCCCACACTGCTGTGGCTCTAGTGTAGGCTGGCAGTTACAGCTGTGATTGAACCCCTAACCTGGGAACCTCCATATGCTGCAGATACGGCCCTAAAACAACAAATAAAATAAAATTAAAATAGATTTGAAGAGATAATGGCTGAAAACTTTCCAAATCTAAAGGAAATGGATATCAAGATATAGGAAGCACAGAGGGCCCCAAAGAAGTTGAAGTCAAACATACCCATACCAAGACATACTATAGTAAAAATAGCAATGGTTAAAGATAAGGGAAGATTCTAAAGACAGCAAGAGAAAAAACAAATAGTTAATTATAAGGGGGCCTCCATAAGGCTATCAGCTGATTTATCTACAGAAACATTACAGGCCAGAAGAGAGTGGCAAGCTATATTAAAGTTCTAGAAGGGAAATATTTGCCCAGTAAGATTATCATTTATAAAAGAAGGAGAAATAAAAAATTTCTCCAACAAACAAAAACTAAAAGAATGCAGCAATACTAAACTCATTATAGAAGAAATACTGAAGGTCTCCTCTAATAGGAAAGAAGAAAGAAGATATAGGATGAAACAAATCACAAATGGAAAGTAATCACTTAAAGAAACCAGAATACAGATCCAGGAGGCAAAAAAAAAAAAAAAAATTGTGAAAGCAACAATAAACACATGGAACAGCAAAAGGATAAATAGGAAGATGTAAAAATGGACATCAAAATTATAAACATGGAGAGGGAAAGTAAGAAACTCTAGATTCTATTTTTTAATGCATTTAAGCCAATATGATTATCAGCCTAAAACAAGCAGATTCAGGAAGGGGTTAAACTACTTGAACAAAAGGGAAACCACAAATCAAAACCAAAAACAACATTCACAAAAACTACAAAGAAAAGGACACAAGCACGCACAAAATAGAATCCAACCAAAAAAAGAATGGAACAAAGGAGAAACATAAAATCAACTGGAAAACAAGCTTCAAAATGGCAATAAATATGTATTTATCAATAATTACCTTAAATTTCAATGGACTGAATGCTCCAATCAAAAGACCTACAGTGGCAGACGGGATAAGGAAAACAAACAAGAGCATACAATGTGCTGCCTACAGAAGACTCACCTTATGGCAAAGGACACAATCTGAAAGTGAAGGCATGGAAAAAGATATTGCATGCAAATGGAAATGACAGGAAAGCTGGAGTTGTAACCTTTATATCAGAGGAAATAGACTTTAAAACAAAGGCTATAACGAAAGACAAAGAAGGACACTATTTAATGATAAAAGGAGAAACTCAAGAAGAGGATATTACATTTGTCTATATATATGTTCCTAATATAGGAACACCCAAAAAATATACAACAAATACTAACATACATAAAAGGAGAAATTGATGGAAATACAATAATAGTAGGAGATTTAAAAACACCACCCACAGGACAGATCCTCTAGAAAGAAAGTCAATGAGGTAGCAGAGATCCTAAATGACACAATATAAGTTAGACCTAATAGATACTTTAAGGACATTACACCAAAAAAAAAAAAATCAGAACATGAAGTCCTTTCAAGTGTACATGGAACATTCTCAAAGACTGACCACTTAATGGGGCACAAAACTAACCTCAACAAATTGAAGAGTACAGAAATCATTTCAAACATCTTCTCTGACCACAATGGCATGAAACTAGGAATCAACCACAAGAAAAGAGAGAAAAAAATGACTACATGGATACGAACAACATGCTACTAAAAAAACAATGGGTCAATGAAGAAATCAAAAGTGAAATAAAAAATAGTTCAATACAAATGACAATGAAAACACAACCATTCAACAATCTATGGGGGAAAGGATCAAGATGGGGGAGCAGTAAGATGTCCTGCTCACCTTCTTCCCCACAAACACATCATAAAAACACATCTACGTGTAGAACAATTCACAAAGAACATCTACTGAATGCTGGCTAAAGAACGTAAACATCCAAAAATGGCAAGAAACCCTCCACATAACTGGGTAGAAAAAAGAAAAAAAAATTTGAGTGAGCGAGAGAGAGAAGGAATCAGGACAGGACTAGTACTCCTGAGAGGGAGCTCTGAAAGAGAAAAGGAACCCACACTCTGCCTGAGAAGCCACCTAACCCTCAGGGAGATCAGCTAAGATGGAGGGACCTCAATGTTGCTGAGAAAAGCACAGCAGCTGGACTGAGGGGGACAAAGCAGAGTAAGAGCCACACAGATCATCTGGACCACCACTCTGGACACCATATCCTGAGATGCTCTGGCAGGGGCTGGGCACTGAGACTCAGGCTCTGGAGGTCAGTTCTGGGGAGAGGACTAGGATTGGCTGCGTGAAGACAAGCTGAGGGGCTAGGGAGCAGTGTGCCACAGGATGGAGAGCAGAACGCCACAGCCCAGGAAACCAAGGAGGAGGTTTGAGCCTGTGGGAGAAGCAAGGTGCCATTGTTGGGGAGGGCCAGAAGTGGAGGGGGAGACCACTGTAGGAATCTCCCTGTGCACGTGTGGCCTCTCAGAGTGGAGCACCTCCCTGATGCAGGCTACGGGTGGCAAGAGGCAACTTGCTCAGGCTACAGGAAACCAGGTGTTTCTTGTGTGGGCTATGGGTGTCTAGGCACCTCTTGTGTGGGCTAAGGGCAGTAAAGGCTAATCATGACACAGTGCCTCTCTCCATGATCTACAGGCAGTGGGGAGAAGCCACAGCAGTCATCTCAGAAACCAGAGGGAAGCATGTCTTACCACCACTAGGGGTCTGTGAACAGGCTTCACCTGTGGCCCCAGCACCTCAGAGTTCCAAAAAAAGAGGGCACTGCAACTGAGCACCACCCACTGTTACTCTCACTTCCCTGAGAACACACCCACCCTGCTACTGCCACTGCCAAAGGCTCAGGCAGTAATCACACGTGCTTGATCACTGTCACTTCCCAAAACCCTGCAAATAGGAGCAGCCTGTGCAGCACCTCCTGCATGGGCTAAGCAGGTCAGGGTGCTTCTTGCATGGTCCACAGATAGTAGGGGTCAAACAACAGCAGTTATCTCTGACTCCAGAGGTGGGCATGGCCCACCACCACTAGAAGTCCATGAACAGGTACCACTTGCGGCCCCAATCACTTCAGAGGGCAACACAGAGGAGGGCACTGCAACCGAACACCACTTATTGTTGCTCTTACTACCCTGGAAACTCACACACAATGCCACTGCCACTGGCAAATGCTTTGGGCACTGCATAAATCTGCCTAAGTATCATTACCATTTCCCAGGGCCCTGCAGTGAGGAGTAGCCTGCACTACCCTCCTTCAGTTCCTTGCCACTGTCAAGAGCCCAGTAACCAGGCACTGACAACTAGCCCCACCCGCTGCTTCCTTCTCCTGGGAAACACACTCAGCACTCTGGGAATAACAGCCTGCTTACATCATAGAAAGAAACAGCAGATATCCAAACTCCCATGCCCAAAATAAATAGTAACCCCCCACAAAATACAAAGGGGTGCTCTTACATAGAAGTAGCCCTCCAGGACTAAAGTTTGATTTCCCTAAATTCACAGGAAAAGAAAAACATAAGCAAAATGAAGAAGGAAATTAAGAAAATACTGAAGGAATTAAGAGTGCATATGAAGGAATTAAGAGCAGATATAAACAGTAATGCAGATTACTTTAGAAAGGAACTAGAAAATATAAGGAAGAGCCAAGAAAAATTAGAAAATTCATCTGAAGAGATACAAACTGAGCTAAAAGCACTAAAGAGCAGAATGAATAATGCAGAGGAAAGGATCAGTGACTTGGAAGATAGAATAATGGAAATCACCCAATCAGGACAGCAGACAGAAATACAAGTGAAAAAAAAAAAAACATGAAAGCAATATAAGAAATCTATGGGATAATGTAAAGTGGGCCAATCTATGCAAATAGGAATTTCAGAAGGAGAAGAAAAATAAAAAAGAACTGAAAATATATTTGAAGAAATTATGTGTGAAAACTTTTCAAATCTAAAGAAAACAGATATCAACATATACAGGAAGCACAGAAGTCCCCAAACAAGTTGAACCCAAACATCCCCACACCAAGACATATTATAATAAAAATGGCAAAAGTTAAATATAAAAAGAAGATTTTAAAGGCAGCAAGAGAAACACAAAGCATTAATTATAAGGGAAGCCCCATAGGCTACCAGCTGATTTCTTTACAGAAACACCACAGGCCAGAAGAGAGTGACAAGATACATTCAAAGTTCTAGAAGGGAAAAATCTGTAGCCTAGAATACTCTACCCAGCAAGAATATCATTTAAAATAGAAAGAGAAATAAAGAATTTCTCCAAAAAATAAAAACTTTTAATTTACTCTTTTAGTATAGCAATATTAAACCCATTTTATTTATTTATTTATTTATTTTGTCTTTTTGCCTTTTTCTAGGGCTGCACTCGCGGCATATGGAGGTTTCCAGGCTAGCGGTCTAATCAGAGCTGTAGCCACCGGCCTATGCCACAGACACACCAACATGGGATCCTAGCCACGTCTGCAACCTACACCACAGCTCACAGCAACACTGGATCCTTAATCCACTCAGCGAGGCCAGGGATTGAACCCGCAACCTCACGGTTCCTAGTCAGATTCATTTACCACTGAACCATGACAGGAACTCTTTAAACCCATTGTAAAAGAAATACTGAAAGGGCATCTTTAAATTAAAAGAACTAAGAAGAAATAGGATGGAGGAAACTGTAATTGGAAAGAAATCACTTAAATAACCCCGTATACATATTTAAAAGAAAGAAAAAAAAACTACAGTAAGAGAGATGATAAACAAAAGAATAGCAAAGGGACAAACATTAAAATGTTAAAAACGGACTTCAAAATCATAAAATATGGGGAAGGAAAATAAGAAAATCTAGACTTTTTTTAATAATGTGTTTGAGTCTTATGACTCTAAGGCTAAAGCAAGCAGATATAGGAAGGGGTTAAATACTTAGAAAACAGGACAACCAAAAATTAAAACCAAAGAATACATTAACAAAAACTAAAAAGAAAAGTACACAGCATAAAATAAATGGAAATCATCCAACCAAAAAAAGAAACAACAAAGGAGAAACAAAGAATCAACTGGAAAACAAGGTTTAAAGTGGCAATAAATACATATTTATCAATAATTACCTTAAATGTCAATGACTGAATGCTTCAGCCAAAGACACAGAATGGCATGTTGGATAAAAAGGCAAGAGCCTACAATATGCTGTCTACAAGAGACTCACCTTAGGGCAAAGAACACACAGATTGAAAGTGAGGGGATGGGAAAGATATTTCATGGCAATGGACAACACAAGAAAGCAGGAGTTGCAATACTTACAACAGACAGCAAATCAAAACTACTATGATGGCCTGTCAAAATGGCCATCATTAATAAGTCAACACATAACAAAGGCTGGAGAGGGTGTTGAGAAAAGGGAACACTCCTTCACTGTTGGTGGAAATGTAAATTGGTACAACCACTAGGAGGTACCTCAGAAAACTAAACATAGAACTACCATATTGACCCAGAAATCCCATTCTTGGGCATATATTCTGACAAAACTTTCCTTGAAAAAGATATGCACCCATATGTTCATTGTAGCACTATTCACAATAGCCAAGACATGGAAGCAACCTAAAGGTCCAACAACATATGAATGGATTAAGAAGATGTGGTATATATACACAATGCAATACCACTAGCCATAAAAAAGAACAAAATATTGCCTTTGCAGAAACATGGATGGAACTACAGAGTCTCATACTTAGTAAAGTATGCCACACCCATGGCATATGGAAGATCTCAGGCTAGGGGTTAAATCTGAGCTATAGCTGCTGACCTATACCACAGCCACAGCAACAAGGGATCCAAGCTGTGTCTATGACCTACACCACAGCTCACAGCAACACCAGGTCCTTAATCCACTGAGGGTGGCCAGGGATTGAACCTGCATCCTCATGGATCCTAGGCGGGTTCATTAACTGCTGAACCACAAAGGGAACTCCTTGTATGGTTATTCTTATAATACCACATTATTGTGCAAAGAGATGGATACTTGTATTAAAAGTTATAATTATGCAAACATGTAAACAAGATAGATTACAGTACTGTTAAAACACAATGTATGAAAAAGCCTTCTGAAGTATTATAAAGAAGAAAACATAAAATAAAATGTATTCCATTTAATAATACTGATACTTATTCAAAAGTGCCATATGCAAAATTAAAAGACAATAAATTAGAAATATATGTATTTATAATATGTACAGAATAAAAAAAGATAAAATAATTCAAACTAAAAAACTGGCAAGTATCACAAGAGAGAATGGAAGAGCTGGGAAGAAAATAAACTCTAGAAAAGATCTGGCTGAAAGATACTAAAATGGGGAGCTCCCTCCATGGCTCAGTGGTTAACGAATCCAACTAAGAACCATGAGGTTGCGGGTTCGATCCCTGGCCTTGCTCAGTGGGTTACGGATCCAGCGTTGCCGTGAGCTGTAGTGTAGGTCACAAACGCGGCTCGGATCCCGCATTGTTGTGGCTGTGGTGAAGGCCAGCAGCTACAGCTCCTGTTCGACCCCTAGCCTGGGAACCTCCATATGCCGCGGGTGCGGCTCTACATAAAGGCAAAAAGACAAAAAAAAAAAAAAAAGAAAGATACTAAAATGCACTTAAGCTTGCACAAAATAAAAGGAAATAAATCAAAAGCAAGAATTCCATTTAGTCTTCATAAGGATTGAAGCATGGAGAAAGAAAGTCAAGGATAGAAGCTGTTATGTTTTTCTTCCCATGGATTCTCTAACTTTTTCTTTGCTTTAAGCCAGTCTTGATTGTTTTATGCATTTTCTTGGCTGACACCCAAAGTAAAATCTTTTGGTTCAAGGGGTTTCTATGGCTGAGTTTACTTTCTGAAACCTAGCTAATTCTTGGTCAACCACCTATTGCTTGGTCTCAGGGAAGTCTTCTTATCAGAAGGCAATGCAGTATGTTGGCTATTTACATCAATTTGGAGCAAGGAAGATGCATTTACTGACATATGCAATTCACTTAATTAACAATGAAGGAAATTAAAAAGACCAATGAACATTTGAAGATATTTTAAATTACAAATAATCAATCCATAAAAGACATATCAAATTTTTTAAAAATTACTTGTTTATTTATAAAATATAAATGATAAAGCAAAAAGACAATAAAGGAAGAAACCTGACACAACCATGGACACTACTTGAGAGATTATAAATTAGTATTGTCATTTCAGTATGAAATTTGTCAACATACAACAAAAGCCTCAAAAATCTGGATTTCTAGTGATTTAATTTCACTTTTAGAAATGTACCTTCAAAAAAAATGTGTCTTCAAGAAATAATTATGGGGATTTCCCTTCGTGGCTCAGTGGTTAATGAATCCGACTAAGAACCATGAGGTTGTGGGTTTGATCCCTGGCCTTGCTCAGTGGGTTAAGGATCTGGCGTTGCCGTGAGCTGTGATGAAGGTTGCAGACGCGGCTCAGATCCCACGTTGCTGTGGCGAAGGCCGGCGGCTACAGCTCTTATTAGACCCCTAACCTGGGAACCTCTTATGTAGAGTGCGGCTCTACATAAAAGGCAAAAAGACAAAAAAAAAAGAAATAATTATGAAAAAGGTTGTGAAAGTTTACATACAGGAATGTTCATGTTTACATTACTTAAAGCTAATCACAGAATTATTTTGCATTTCTATGCACTAACAAAAGATCAGAAAGAGAAATTAAGAAAACAATATATTTACAGTCACATCAAAAAGAATAAAATACCTGGGAATAAACTTTCCTAAGGAGGCAAAAAACCTGTACTCCAAATCTATAAGATGCTGATAAAAGAAACTGAAGATGACACAAACAGAAGGAAAGATATACTGTGTGTCTGGATTGCAAGAATCAATATTGTCAAAATGATCATAATACCTAAGTTAATCTACTTACTCAATGCAGTCCCTAGAAAATCATCAATGGTATTTTTCACAGAACTAAAACACACATGAACCTTTTCACAGAAAACAAAAAATTTTTAAATTTGGATGGAAACACAAAAAAATCCCTAAATAGCCAAAACAATCTTGAGAAGGAAAAATGGAGTTGGGAAAATCTGCTCCCTGACCTCATAATATACTACAAAGCTACAGTCATTCAAATGGTATGGAACTGACAAACAAAAATATATATCAATGAAACAGGATAGAAATCCCAGAAATAAACCAATACACCTATAATCAATTATCTGTGACAAAGGGGATAAGAATATACAATGGAGAAAAACAACAGTCTCTTCAATAAGTGGTACTGGGAAAACTACAGCTACATGTAAAAGAATGAAATTAAAACATCCTCTAACACCATACACAAAAATAAACTTTAAATGGATTAAAGACCTATAATCCAGTAATCCTATTCCTAGGCATATATCCAGAGGAAACCATAATTCAAAAAGATACATGTACTTAGAGTTCCCATTGTGGTTCAGCAGGTTAAGAACCCAACTAGTATCCATGAGGATGCAGGTTTGATCACTGGCCTCATTCATTGGGTTAAGGATCCAGCGTTGCCATGAGCTGCAGATGTAGGTCGCAGCTGTGGCTCAGATCTGGCATTGCTGTGGCTATGGTTTAGGCTGGCAGCTGCAGCTCTGATTTGACCCCTAGCCTGGAAACTTTCATATGCTATAGGTACAGCCCTAAAAAGAAAAACAAATAAACAGACAAAAAGGATACATGCACTCTAATGTTTATTGCAGCACTGTTTCTAATAGCCATCAACAGAGGACTGGATAGGGAAGATGTGGTACATTTATACAAAAGAATATTACTCAACCATTTCAAAAGAATTAAGCAATGCCATTTGCAGCAACATGGATGAGCCTAGAAATTATCATAACAAATGAAGTAAATTGAAGAAAGAAAATATCATATGATATCACTTATTTGTGGAATCAAGAAAAATAACTATACAAAAGAGCTTACTGATAAAAGAGAAACACACTCACAGACATAGAAACAAATTTATGGTTACCAAAGAGCAAAGGTGGGGGAGAGATAAATTAAGTTTGGGATTAAAATATACAAAATAATACATATAAAATTAAATAACAAAAAACATGGAGTAAAGTGCAGGTTCTATAAACTCTGAGAGTATATTTTAAAAGTATTTGCAAGAATTAGGTAAAAAGCACTTAAGACAAAAGAATAACTGTAGACCACATCTGCTCAAACTATATGTGGTAAAAGACCAGTGTTGTTATTCTTTCTAACCCTAATTCACAGTAAACTAATACCTAAAAAAAAAAAAAAAAAACTATGCTAAATCAATAAATAAAATGATATATTAAATATAAGTGTTGATTTTAAGATTCACTAGAAAAAAAATGTCATTTTGCTATGTTAAGTCTCTAAGCACTTTCAATTTCTATACTTATCACAGACTGATAATCAATTTACAGACCAACAATTTGTGGAACACAGCCTGAATAGCACTGCAATTAATCTTCACTATACTGTCTCCTAAAGAGGGTAGGTTTTATAAAATGGAAGCTTTTGATTCATTAAATGATATGCACCTTTATTATTAAAATTACTAGTTATTTTAACTATCATATATTGAAGGCTTTCTATGTCTGACACTGTTTTCTATACAAAAAAATAAAAATAAAAAAACTCAAACCTAAAAACACCATGTAATAAGTAAAATTACTCCATTCATTTTACAGACACACTGATATAATTTTCCCAGGAACACATAACAGATTTGAAATTTGAACTGGGGTAATGGAATTATAAAACCCACTTTCTAATGTACTATTCTATCTCCCCTTATACCACACTGCCTTATGGCCAGAAGCTGAACTGCTTAGAACTATGGAATAGAATTTGAGCCCTAAGTCCACTCTGCACAGATGGGGATCTTCTGATGACAGAAAATAACTCACAGACAGACACACAAGAAGAATTAAGCTTAATGTGAGACGTATTCTAGCACCTCCTTCATCTATTCTAGCACATCTTTGATAAACCTGGGTATTCCAATCCCCTCAAAATATTAGTATAATTGGATATTTAAGTAAATTGTTAAAAGTAACAACATGTGTTTCAATGTTCCAGTTATTACTATCCCTAATTAATTGCGCCATAGATAATACACCAAAATTAACCGTGTTAAAACCCTACAATTTTTAGATTAGGAGATTGGTATTTTTTTTAATTCTTTCCTTTTTTGTTTATTTGTTTTTCTGGATCTCAGTTACAAAGGGTTGTATTAACTACATGCCTCAGTTAATTAACTCATATTGATCTGGGCAAGACTTTTTTGTTTTAATTTTGATTTTTGGCCCAATTCCCTACTCCCATTTCTCTATCCACCAAAAAAGGCAACCATCTTAACATGTCACTGATAGGTAGGTAGGTAGGTAGGAAGATAGGTTAGAGAGAGCTATAGTATCACTTTTAATATATATTATTTACATACATCCTTATATTTCTGTTCTATTTTTAATTTTTCCAATACATTGTTACTAAGATTTACCTACATTGTTGGCTGCATACTTCCCTCACTGTCTCTGAGAATGCCACACTATGCATTCAGTATATGTTTTAACTTCAAGGGCTATTTTCTTCTGTAAGCGCTGGGTCAAAACAATTATAACATACTCACCTAAAATAATTCAACATAACAAAAGAGAGATAGTTTTACATAAAATTAAGTAAATAGAGCTTTCAGTGGTCTTTAACCTTTATATGATATGCTAAAATAAAAAATATAAGTTAAAATATATTGTTCATATATGATGAAATGAAATGTCTTAAGTATTTTTGTTTTTAGAAACTAGGTTTATAGCCATTATTTTTCTATACACAAAAGTTCTGGGAGAAAAATGTCATTATATGTATAATTTTATATATGTTCACGGCATTTCTAGAGTGTTACTTTGAGAATTAAGCATATCAGTTACAATCCAACTAAATCCTCAACATGCTTAGGATTCTGGATAAACAAGATTGGGAAAAAAATAGATGCTTTAAATTCACAAAGTTTTGACAATCAAGACTTGGTGGAGAAAAAAAGATTGGATGATTAAGTCCACCGTGTACATGCTTCATATAGAAATGAAATACCCATTAAATTAGTCAAAATTTAAAGCAATTTAAGGGAGTTTAATTTCATTTGAGTTTAGAAGATCAGTACTTAACATTGTTTTATAATGAATTTTAATGATAACATCCCAAATAACATATGGTTAGGAATATATTTTTTGTTTCTTTTCTATTATAAAAAGAAACAGCTACTTAATGACATTAAGAAATTGACTGTGGATAAATTAAAAATTAACAGTAGTGCTAGGATTAAATGTTATTGAGCCCACTAGACTGTGGGTTCCTAAGAAAATAATAGATACTTACCTTTGTTCGCCCAGCATCTAGTATCCAGTGGGCATTTTGCACAAACAACGAGGTTTGATAATTGGAAGATAAATTAACCTAGTTAGTAATATTGTCCTTTTGACTTTTTAGATTTTAGAGAAGAGTAAAAAAATTGTACAGAATTTAAGGAAAAGGAAGTATGTACGCTTTGAGGATGCAATATTTAATGACAGTGATAACAAACACACAGTCAAAATAAATCTTAGTAGGTGAAACTGAATTTAACATATACACGTGCAGAGTACTATATATAGTGCTTTACATTAATATTTTAATATTAAAGCTAGCACCAACTCGGACGCATGGAATTCAAGTGCACTCTATCCCATCATGAGTAAGATACAGCTATAAGATTATTAGAAGCGTGAATTTTGTATGTAAAGATGATACTCCACAATTCATGATTTTTAGGTTTAGGTTTTTTTGTTTTTTCTAGGAAGAGTGAGGTAATGTGAGCCTATCCATATACTTCTTGGTATCTTTTGCAACTTTATTACTTTTTTCTGAAGAGCTGTAGTTTGAAAGAATCAATCATGTGACCACACGGGAGTCAAACCCTATGAATTCACATTGTCCTACTTTGGTGAACTGTCTTTCCAGATACTGAGGTATAGTCATCAATTATTCTTCTCAATCCACTAATGTGTACTTCTGTGCCTATCAGTTCTATGGTCAGAGCAGAATCATAGAGGCTAACTTCATTACAGTACTTAAAATCTGGAAGAAAAAGCCAGTATATGAATATAGTATAATAAGATGAGAAAATATGAAATAAAGAGCAAAGGTAACTTAGGAAAGTGAGAGATCACATCTGGCTACACTGATAAAAGAAGATTTCTTGGAAGAGGTCATGTTTAAGTCAGTATTGAGAGTTTTATGTCAAGTGACATGTGTATAATGGAATACATTAAGTTCTCAGTCACCTCCATAGGAAGAGATGATTCTGCAAACTAGAAAATTTGAGCTATGTGGGTAGAAAGTTAACTTATGCAAATACATCATCGTAATTGAGATTTCTCAGCTAGGGTTTCACATCTGAACCACAGAACATAGAAAATGTTTGAGTGGCTATTTTAATTGTCTCAACGAGTATCACTGGAATGCAAAGATGAAAAGATCATTCATAACCTTCAAAAATGCCTTGGTGCAATAGAAGTTAATTCTGTCATGATTTTGCAGATAAAAAAGACCTAATGTCTAATGTACATTTTTATTGATTGATATATCTATAGTTACCTATTTATTTTATATCCATCCTTAACTATATATAATTATCTATATACATCTATATACATCTATATTCGTACATGTTTGTATATAGCTATTCATCTATTCTTTCTTTACATAGAGAAGACATTTTCTATTACTTATGAGAAATACTACTATTGAGTTTAACAGATTTGGAGCAGTATTTGCAATCCCTGCAGGCAGACCTACATATGAAGACCAATTATTATCAGAAAAATTGTTCTTGGAGTACAAAGTAATAATATCATTGAGTCATAAGGACCAGATTTATGTCTCTCCCCAAAGAGATTGACTCCCTGAGAAGACTGAATGTTTATTTGTGGCCCAGAGCACATTCTCTCTCCCATGAACCTTAGGCATGGTGCCACTGTTTACTTCCCTAAAACCTCTCTTCCAATTGAATGACCCTCTTTTTGGATATCTCTCCTACATATTACACAAAAAATGTCTTTGACTCAGTAACTTTTTGAGTCACATGGCTTGCCTATTTTAAGGAAAGGGATGCTCTTCCTAAGAGCTTAAAATGTTATCAAATTTCTAAGTGTGTATCATATTTTAGATGTGATCTCTGCTGATGAAATTTAAGCATTTCATAAGTTCCTTACTTTGATCTTTTCTTTCACAATTGAACACACAGCTGACATACTTAGATCTAATGACCATCTGTTTGAGTCAAAATAGCCTCGATTTTCAACTTTCCTAATGAGTTGCAACTTTTATCTCAAACATATCAAGATTAGAAGACGTATTTCTCATCATTAGAACTAGCACCTTCACTTTTCTGGGTTTCTGTTTGTTTGTTTACTCATTTAATATAATTAACAAGAAAATATGCAGTAATACAGTGGTTTAAATTTTTCACGAGCATAATCCTGCATTATTCAAATGACATATACAAGGAAGACTACTGTGCTTGAACTGTAGTGAATGCCAGGAGGCCTGCTTGCTTGCTCCCCTCTTCCCTCTAGCTTTTGCTGCAAAAACATTTTTAAGACACATTTGCAGTACCATGCTGTGAGGTCTAAAAACCACTGCAAAGACATGACAGAACAGATACTTAGATTGATAAATAAAATAGGTAGACATCTGGTCTGCAGTGCAGAGTATGTGTGTGTGTATGTGTTTTTTTTTTTTTGTTTGTTTGTTTTTGCTGCTGTAACAAAATACAACAAACAGGAGCTTAAAAAATACAAATTTATTATTTTAGAGTTCTATAGGCTAGAGGTATAGCACCGAACTTAATGAGCTAAAATCAAAAGATGGCAGCAGGACTCCATTTCTTTCCAGAGGCTCCAGGGTTTTAAAAACCCTTCCTTGATCATTTGTGTCTTGGTACAACTGAATTCCTTGGAGCTGTAGGAATGAGATCCCAATTTTCTTGTTGACTGTCAGCTGAGAGCCATTTCCAGCTTCCAGATTCCTTTAGCCCCCTTCTTTCATCTTCAAAGCCATCAGCAGCAGTCTTTTATGCTTCAAATCTGTCCTCCTTCTTTCCTCTTCATCTTTCTAACCAGCCAGAGTATATTTTCCATCTTTAAGGATTCATGTGATGCGGTTGGGGGCCAACTAGATAATACAAGATAACCTCCCCATCTCAGGATAATGTTTAGATCTGTATTCATGATCATGTCTTAAAGTAACATTTGTCATGTATGACAACATTCAGAGATTCCAGGAATTAGAGTGTCAACAACTCTATACGGGCAAAGGGGATTATTCTATGTATCGCAAGCAGTGTTTATGTATTTATTTGCATTTTTTTCTAAAGAGGAAATCTTGACCAATAGGCAAGATAACCATGAACTATTTTGATAAGCCATTTTGTATTTAAATGGATTACTTAATCAGTTTTGATATCATGGGTATCATTCTGAACTTTACGGTTTTAAATACCAAGTTTGGGTAATTATGCCTTGCTTTTAAGTTAATCCCTAGAGGAGAATTTCATGTCTCTATTTCCAATATTTTAATTGAACATAAATGGGTGAATCTTCCCCACATGTCATTAAGGTAATAAAGGAGGTTGTATTTTAAATTATGGGCTATCAGACTGATCAATAAATTATCTAGTTTGCCAGCACTTTAGCCATAAAATACACACACAACATGGAGATTTACTTACTGAAAGAATGGACCCAGCGCCAGGCTGACCAATTTTAAATGCGTTGAAGAACCAAATTTTGACATACTTTCTGAATCTAACTGGAAATTCAGATCTCTATAAAGTCATTTATCCTTAAATTCAAAGTCATTCAGATCTCTATAAAGTCATTTATCCTTAAATTCAAAGTCATTGCATTTCATCTATTATGATCTCATTTCGATTTCAGAAAAAATCCAATACTTCATGACACATCTTAACTTATACTTTACCTCTAAGATCTGGCTATTCTTTGAGCCAAGAGTGCATCACTTATTCATGTGCACAGGAGTTATGAACCACCACCAAAGGTGAATGAATGCACTCATATGATGAAGGTAAGAGTTACCAGTCCACCTTGGTGTCTGAACGGTGATTTGAATAGTGATGAAAATGATAATACTCCCTCTGGTAGTTACAACGCAGAATCTTTGTGTGGGAACATGGTTTTTGATTAGCCGTTTCCCAGAGCACTGTGAATAGCAGAGGAAGATGAGGATACTTATAGCCATCCCGGCATTCCTTTTAGTAGTCTAGTCACAGGTGTCTTATGTAATTGATAGTCAAGACAGAACTTCTATAAAGTTCAGAACAAAACCCTATACATAACTAATGTGTTAATAAGGGAGAGAAAAACTTCAAGTTTTTCTTCCCTCTCACTTGGGATTCTATAGGGCAGTAGGGCAGCTACCAACAAAAAGCCCAGAGACACAAATTTGACAACACAGAATTCAAACGGTACATTTTACAAATGGTAGACACATTATGTGTTCTCTTTGCATTCTCTAGGGTCACACTATTTCTCAAATACCAATTCCCATCACAACTGACACCTTTGGCATTTATAAAATGGTTAGTGTTTTGCATTCAGTTAAGGAATTTGTGTGTTCAGGAAACAGACTGAAAGAATGCAAGTATCCTACTCAGCTACTGCCAATCACCATTCTATACTTCACAGAGGTTTACTCAAAGGAGAATACAGCTTCAGGTCTCCCTTTAGGGAAGTTTCTCTCTCAATGCCAGAGTAAGTCCAAGTAGATTCTTGACTGTTTTCTAAAATCTCAACTAGTATGAGAAAAAAAAAAAAAAAGCACATTTCTAAAAATGAAAAAGTGTATAAATAATAACTTTATATAAGGTTAAGTCATAGAACGTAATGAATATAAAGCAATAACACTATATGTATTTGGAAATATCACACTTCAAAGTCATTCTGTGCCAGGATTTTAATGAATCTCACAAATACAATGGGTACACCGCTGCAGGCATCATTACATTAAAAAGTTTGATCCATTTCTGAAAAACAAGAATAGCAAAACTCCCAATCCCATAGGGTCAAATTCAGAGGCATATTACAAAATCTTTTTTCAGATCCACCTCTTGACAAATGCTTGCAATGATTAAATCAAAACCCAAACAGGAAAAATGACAAGCTGACTGGTAAACCTGTCATAGCTGAGAAAAGAATGGGCTATGGGATGATCTTAGAAACTAAAACAATTTTAATGCATTGTGGGGTCAACCATCAGCATAAGTTGAGAGTGAAGTTGTAATTTTTTTTTGTCTTTTTTTCATTTTAGGGCTGCACCCACGGCATGTGGAGGTTCCCAGGCTAGGGGTCTAACAGGAGCTGTAGCTACCAGCCTACGCCAGAGCCACAGCAACGTGGGATCCGAGCAGCGTCTGCAACCTACACCACAGCTCACGGCAACGCTGGATCCTTAACCCACTGAGCAAGGCCAGGGATTGAACCCGCAACCTCATGGTTCTAGTCGGATTCGTTAACCACTGCGCCATGACGGGAACTCCAGAGAGTGAAGTTGTAATTATCAAAATCCAACCCACCTATTATTTTCCATTCACTGGGCAAAAATATTTCTCACATTCTGATGTGAGAAAGCGCAAGGATTAATTTTTTTTAAGATTTGGTCATGCTAGAGAAATCATAAACAGTGATCATCAGCACTTCGATTAGTGAACTTTTTTACTTTAAGAAATATAACTGAGTACCAGCTACACTACCATCAAGACAGGAACCTGGAGGTGACCACACAAATGCAAACCAATCTCACAAGCAGTTGGAAGCCCTGAACTTTTATGCCCTTTATACTTTCTATATTTTCAGTGCACAGAAGAGGAAAGAAACAAGATTCTTCTTACTCGTGCAAACTTACGCTGACTTGTTTGTGAAAGCCCAAACTACTGAAAGAGTTTTAGAATACCCTTATATCTATGGAAAATGTATTTCGCTTGCAAAATTCATGAGCCTTGCATACAAATTATATGTATTTTCATTGCTTCCACAACCCTTTTCTCTTCTTCCATTATATTGCTGGTTAAGAGGACATAAGTATGTGCTGGCAGTAAATACTTTCAGTATGTGTTAGCATTATACAATATGTGTTAGCATAATACAATATGTGTTAGCATTCTCTTACAAATAAATATTCTCCTGAAGAACCATAGTCGAAAGAACAAGCAGAATGCATTAGACTTATTCAGCTTCATTGCATCATTTTATTTAGGGCCCCAAGCTGATCCCCTTAGTGTAGCTACAATTTCTTTTGGTTGTACACAGTGTACATTGGGTTAATGAGGTCAACCTGATCTCTATATGGCACCCTAAACCCATGCCATTTCTTAATAAAGCATAATTCTCTGCTGACAAGAAGGAAATAGAGAATAAATTTACATGAATCAAATTGAGATCTGGGAGCATTTTAGACTTCTTTTTTCTCATGCCCCATGTATATTTGATAATAAAAATTTATCTCAGGTTGTCTTTATTTGCTATATCTTAGCCTACTATCCCAACTTCAATTCAGGCTATCATTATTTCTCACTTGGATTATGGTAGCAATCCAGCTGATTACTCTGCCTCCAGTCTGTCTTCGCATCTACTCTCATCTACATTGATACCACTGTGTCTAAAGCACAGATTGAATATTTTTCCTATATTCTTTAAATCTTTTGATGGCCCAGCTAATTTACTGTGTGTTCACAAAGACAGTATCTTCATTAGTAGTATTAAATGTCCCTTGAGAAAGTAACATCTAAACAAAATACAGGAAGGAGTCAAGACACACACTTGAGCTGTGTGAATTTAGAACCCTCACAGCAAGAACTTGGACATGATCCATAGTGCAAGTCCAGATTTATACAGATATGTCTGATAGAAAGGAAGACCACATAGTAACCTGAATTTAGGAATTAACCGACTGTAGCCCTGAGAAGGAAAATCCACAGGAGAGGAATGGATTTATAAAGGTAAACTACATTCAACAGCAGGGACAAGAATTTGCTTACAACTCTCAGCAATTTTTGAGATGCAAGGTGAAGACAAACTTGAGACCTCTAAATCCAGCTATGTGCCCCACCCTCAAAGATTCTATGCAGTCTGTAAGGATTAGGGTCATGTAGTAAAACACATATAATTATGTCAATATGAATTTTAGGACATGTGAAGCTGGGCATATTCCTTTCTTATTCAAGGACTTAAAGAAAGAAGCCCTTTCTTTATCATAACCCTGAGAGAATTACTCAGTTGAGATAAGCAGAACAGATGATAAGGAAATCTGTAGATGGAAATCGAGAGAATACAGATATTCATGGTATTCTGAAGACATATATGGGCCTCAAATCTTTCATAGATTGATTCACAGATATATGTATAGGATCACTGGCGGACACATTAAATGCCCTGAGATCCAGAGATAAACGAAGGTAAGACCAAAAATAATGGTCACTCTAGAAACATGTTTAATTCACTTCTGGACATTTTGGAAAAAGTCTAAAGAGACATAAGTAAAGGCATGAGATTCTGGTAAAATGTTTGAGATAGCAACCTGGACTTAAATCTTTCATGAAGGAGGTAATTTTCCCCCCTCTACCCATCTTGAGTTCTTATGGCTGGACTAATAACAAAATTGACACAAGACAGATCAACAGGAGAAAAAGAAACAAGCTTAACTGATACACACAGAAGTCTGATAGAAACAGTACTTAAGAAATGGCCAAAGTAGGCAACTTTTACACAATTTAGACAAAGAAAAAATACATTTGAGAGGAATTAATGGGACAAAGAAACTAAGGCTTGGGTACTTAATTAGTAAGAAGGTTAGAGCTTGAGTAGCATAGTAAAGAAGTAACAAGGTTGTTTTACAGGCTTCTTGGCCCTGAACTCATTTCTCTAATGAGGATGGCTTTTTACCTCTGAGTACAAACAAGGTACATGTTACATGTGAGATTTATTTCCTGCTCTGAGAGAGATAGAGAGCAATGTTCCTCTTACATTTGCTGTTTCTTGACTAATTTTTTTTTTTTGGCTTTTTGCCTTACCGAGGCCACACTTGTGGCATATGGAGGTTCCCAGGCTAGGGGTCTAACAGGAGCTGTAGCTGCCGGCTTACGCCAGAGCCACAGCAACGCTGGATCCTTAACCCACTGAGCAAGGCCAGGGATCGAACCTGCATCCTCATGGTTCCTAGTCGGATTTGTTAACCACTGAGCCACAACGGGAAGTCCTTGACTAATTTTAATTCAAAATAATCAATATGGTATTGAGACATATTTTGGGGCAGACTGCTCTGTGCCCAACATATCGGTTAGCATTTGTATTAGCTAGGACGATTTGGTTAAAAATGGTATATTTTATAACAGGTGTTCAAATTGGTTCCAGGGTTGTTAAATCAGTGAATGGCTCAGCAACATCATCAAGGACATAGATTCTGTGCACCTTTAATGCTCATGCAGCTTCAGAGTGTCACCTTGATCCTCTGGCTCACTTCTCTCATGGGTAAAGCAGTTGCAGACATAACCTCATCATCTAAAAGTAGATGCTTCCTAAGATCAGAGACACTTTCTCATATATACACCAGTATATCCTTCACATCTTATTGGCTAGGTTAGGTAATATGCTCACATTAAACTACTTACTAGCAAGAGGAATGAGAGTCAGACAAATGTTGACTCATTTTCTTTCAATAGCTTCAATAACCTCCATATAAAATACAAATTCCTTAACATTGACTATTATATACCAACCTTGATAACATTTAATCTTTTCACTTCTCATTGCTCATCCTAACCCTAATACATACTGTCTTCCCATACAGTCATGTTACATGAAAAGAGCTATAGTCATTTAGTCTCCTATGTCTTCTTGCTCTCACATTTACTGTTTCTTCTGCTTGTTACATAGTTTTCCATCTCTTTTCCCTATTAGCTTTCTTCAGCTGTCTAAATTAGTTTCGGTGGGCCTCTCTATCCTCAACTCCCAAATTTCATCACGTGTTAGGTGTCTTTTTTTGAGCTGAACAACTCTAATTATAACTCACACTTCAATATAATTATTTATGTACTTCTTTTTAACCCCCTCCATTAAATAGTGAATTCTTCAATGACAGGTATATTCTAAATAGTACATGATCAATAAAATGTCTGATAAAGAGTAAATGCATAGCAAAGCTCTATTTAATAGACTAATTAATTGCTTCCACCAATATTCTTTACTTTTCATACAGGTCTATCCATGCACGTAGAATGCGGCCAACACCATCCAAAAAACATAAGAACTGGAGTCCCATTCCTCCAATTATATCAATTACCTGAAATTATTTGCTTTATCCTTGACCTTTACCTTTTTTTTTTTTTTTTTCTGTGCCCATGGCAGGTGCAAGTTCCCAGGCCACCAGGCCAGGGATTGTACTCAGGCCACAGCATCAACCTAAGCCTTTGCAGTGACAATGCCAGATCCCCAACCTGCTGCACCACAAGAGAACTACTACACTTAACTTTTTAATCTACCGCTTTCTTTTCTTTCTTAATTTTCTCCTGTTCTTTTTATTTTGTTTTATTTTTTTCCATCATAGCTGGTTTACAGTGTTCTGTCAATTTCAAAGTTTTGTTCTAGCAGCATCAGGAATATGTTAAGTAAAAGCTTACACATTTATATACATTCTGTAATAGTTTGTACAAATTAATAAATCTTTATCCTAAAGGAACTTAGACTCTAGTTACTAAGAGATCTAAGACATGTGCACCACACAAATATAACATGATTGAAAGTAATGAGTTCCATGATAAAGAAACATAAAAAGTGGTATGACAGAACAGAAGAAATTCCAGATGGGTTATCAATGAGTTGTGGCGGACTCTACTACTTGCTCATTCACTTGGTTTTGGCAGGATTCACTTCTCTGCTGGTTGTTGTACTGAAGGGTTCAGTTCCCTGATGACTGCTCCCTGTATGCCTCCCTCAGTTCCTTGTTCTGTGACCCTCTGCCGTATAGTAACTCAAAACATAGCAGCTAACTTCCATTAGAATGAGAAATGGAGAGATGAAGAAATGGCCAACAAGATGGAAACCACAGACTATTAGTAAAGCTAATGTTGGAAATGACATCCCATCATTTTCACTGTATTCTGTTTGTTAGAAGAGAGACATTAGGTAGAGCCTAAATTCAAGGGTAGGGCATTACACAAGTGAATAAATACCAGAAGGTAGAGATTAATGGGAGTCATCTACAGGCTGACAGGCACATATATACCTCCTGAAACTTTCATTACAAATGACAAAGAAACAAAAACAAAAATAGAAAGTTAGCACAGACACTCCTTGAAGCAAACTAAATGTTATGTTTTTCAGAAGACCCTCTGGAAGGAAAGACAAATATTTAAAACGAATATAAGCAAGAAAATTGCAAATATGAACAAATCTAAATAAGGGTTGACATATATAAAACAATAACAACAGTTTTCTGACTAAAATGGCATGTAATTAGAAACAAGCAAAATTATTAACAAAAAAGCAAGACATAAATAACATGTAAAAGAACAGAGAAGAGGCAAGTGAAAATAGATAATTCTAAGGTTCTTGTATTGTTTCTGAGTTTACTAAATCCAAGTATGCATATTATATTCTAGGGGTAGCCACTAAAAAGATAGACTATGCTGTTTCCAGACTAGTAGAATGAGTGTATGGGTATGTGTTTTGGAGAAAGGCAGTGAGAACATAAAATTCAATCAGTGCAAAAGAACACAGCAAACAAGGATGCTGACAGAAAAAAAAAAAAGCAAGGTAAATAAATCACAAAAGAGTAGAAAATAAAATGTTTGAAAATAGTAAAACTACAAAGTGGAAGATCTACCACGGCATCAGAATACATAGATGACAGCAACTATTTAGATATGGGGGTCCAAGGAAAGAGAAAATTAAAGATCTGTAATTTTTCACTAGAGTGATTAGAAAGTTGATTGTGATACAATTAAAATTAGGTTACTGTTTTGTGAAAATACATAAATTCAATTTTGAAAATATTATTGAGAATTTGGAGGCTTTTCCAGAATTTCTAAGTAATATGGCTTTATGGTTGGCAATCAGGATAAATGGAATTGCCAAAGATGTTTTTTATACCATTTGAGTAACATTAGAAAGATATCACTCGTCCATATGAAAAAAACAAATGAAGAAAATATCACCTGTCCATATTGATTAAATGCATCTGTGTGAGTGTGCATAGGGAAGGGAAGGTAATGGATCTAAAACTCCTTCAAGAAGCCCTTTGCCCTTACCAGTTGAGTCTGAGTTGCCTATGAGACAACCAAATAGAGCTGTTCGTTCAGGTAGAGTATAGAGCATGGATGTTTATTGTTAATATCAGATAGACTGGACTAAATCACACCTTTTCCATTTACTAGTTATGTGATTTGGACAAAGTTATTAAATGTTTCTAATCTCAGTTTCTTCAACTTCATAATGGTCACAAGAATATCGCTGTTATAAAAAGTTACTCAGTTACGTATGATAATGAATATAAAATGCATAGAACAGTGCCTGAAACCCAATAAGTGGTTATTAAAACAGCTTTACTTATAAGCCAATTTTCATTTCCTTTAATGGCCATTATTTACACATCCTATAAATATCCTTTTCTTAAAAATTTAGCAAAAATGAAATCACATGTTGAATTTCAATGTCCTTAAAACCAATCTACTAAAAGACTAACAAGTCATATGGTTTCTACAAAAGTATCCCAACATGTGAGTCATTTGTTAACATTTCTATTACAGTTGTCACTGAGTCATACAGTTCCTTGCCATCAATACCAAATTTCTACTCAGAGTTCGGAAACATATTTTCAGATTTTATAGTAACAGATGAGCTTGCCATGAGATAAACACTATAATAATTTACCATAAAGTCTTAATATTCATTTGAATAAATTGTACAGACTACATAAAGCCAACATATTTCTATTATTCTTATCTTGTACGAAAGAGACTTGATAACTTAAAAACTTCAATTTTTATATAAATATGTGTTGTTTTAATAAAAATATAGGAAGACAACAGCCTGAGACAAAGTAAGCCATCTAATGTAAGCAAAGGAACCTAATTAAATTTAAATACAAAAAAAAAAGAAAGAAAGGAGCCATTTCACAAGAGTAGATTGTTCTGGCAAGAATAGTGGGCTGTCTCTGACATTTAATATCTATGACACAATAGAGAAAAAGCATTAACTCTATGCCCCATGTCTTTCTCTTTCAAAAAGGTTTTGAAATAATTTTGAATTAATACTTTACTACACTAAAGATACACTTTACATAAATAGAGTACATTTATAAAATTAGGCATGGTTTCATCTCAGATATTTTTCTACAACTTCAGTTTGGGTCATTTTTTTTTTGTCTTTTTGTCATTTTTTAGAGCCGAACTCGCGGCACCCCAGGCTAGGGGTCTAATCTGAGCTGTAGCTGCCAGCCTTCGCCACAGCCACAGCAATGCAGGATCCGAGCCGCCTCTGCAACCTACACCACAGCTCACGGCAACGCCGGACCCTTAACCCGCTGAGCGATGCCAGGGCTCAAACCCTCAACCTCACGGTTCCTAGTCGGATTTGTTAACCACTGAGCCATGATGGGAACTCCAGTTTGGGTCATTTTTGTATCTACCACATTTCTATTTAAATTTTTAAACATTTAAAATAAGGTTATAATAATTTTTTAATGACCTTCACTGCTAATTCTAACATCTATGTCAGTTATGGGTCAGGTTTTAATACTAACTTTTTATTTTGAAAGAATTTAAGATTCACAAGGATTTGCAAAAACAGTAAAGATATTTCCCACATACTCTTCCCTTAACTTTCCCTAATGATGATATATATTATATACATAGAACATTGTCAACATAACATTGTCAACATAAGGAAATGGACACCAGCTCAATATTTTTAATTCAGTTATAGAATTTTTGAAATTTTTGCTACAGAGTGTCTGTGCCTGTACTTGATCACATTGTGCCTGTACTAGTGTCTGTGTGTGTGCGCACGTGTGTGCACTGAGAAGCATAGTAACAAAATTTGTCACATGTATAGATCTGAGTAACAAACACCACGACCAGGACACAGACTTCCATTATACATACACATAAAACCTTAATACCATGTTACTCAATAGCTATACCCTTCTTCCACCTTTAACCTCACACACTCACTAATGTGTTTTCCACCATAACTTTGTCACATCGAGGTTGTTATATAAATGAAATCATAAAGCCTAACTCTTTGAGGTTGTATACATATACACATAGAGATAGAGATATAAATAGTTTCCATATCTCTGTATCTATCATCTATGTCAAACCTATTTTTTAAAATCACTGAGCTGAAGAATGGCATTGGCTTTAATAATAGATTTGGAGAATATATGACTGCCTATTTATTTTCTTATTATTCTAGATGACTGTATTTCCAGTGGATATTTTTGTCTTTGTTTTGTAATACGTGCTGGTTGGTTGACTGGTTTTGAATAATACTGAAGTCTGACCTAAATATAATTTGATACAACAGTCTCAGGAACTTCTCTTGATTGCTGTCCAAAAACAATCACTGAATTGTGTTTGAATGATATCTATCAAATGTAAAAGAGAAGACTGTATCATTTTCTGAAATAATAACAAAAAGCCAAAATAGTTTCTATTCAACAGGAAACCCCCCGCTGCATAAATATCATTGAATGATTGGCACTACAGGTATTATTTCATAGATATTACTTATTATAATATTTCATAATTCATACAGCTTAAATATTTAACAGTGATTATATTTGTAATAGTTTATATTTGTAGTAATCAAAGCATTATGAACACATTTGGGGAGATTAAGTAGTTAAATTATTGCATTTAAAAGAGTGCTATCACAGGAGTTCCCGTCGTGGCGCAGTGGTTAACGAATCCGACTAAGAACCATGAGGTTGCGGGTTCGATCCCTGCCCTTGCTCAGTGGGTTAAGGATCCGGCGTTGCCGTGAGCTGTGGTGTAGGTTGCAGACGCGGCTCGGATCCTGCGTTGCTGTGGCTGTGGCGCAGGCCAGTGGCCACAGCTCCGATTAGACCCCTAGC
>PVHT020000521.1:9311093-9335504 GCA_004024745.2 Catagonus wagneri | reverse complement strand
AGATCTAAACAGATACTTCTCCAAGGAAGACAGATGGCCAAAAAACACATGACAACATGCTCACTATCACTAATTATTACAGAAACGCTAATCAATACTACAAGAAATGGATCACCTCATACCAGTCAGAATGGTCATCATCAAAAAGTCTATAAACAATAGATGCTGGAGAGGATGTTAAGAAAAGATATCTCTTCTACACTGCTGGTGGGAATGTAATTTGGTACAACCACTATGGAAAACACTATGGAATTTCCTCAGAAAAATAAATACAAAACTACTATATGATCTAGCAATCCCACTACCGGGCATATATCTGAAGAAAACCATAATTTGAAAAGATACATGCATTCAAAGGTTCACTGCAGCACTTTTTACAATAGCCAAGACATAGAAGCCATCTAAATGTCCATCAACAGAGGAGTGGAAAGAGATTTGGTACATATATACAATGGAAGAGTACTCAGCCATAAAAAAGAATTAAATAATGCCATTTGCAGCAACATGGATGAACTTAGAGATTATCATAACAAGCAAAACAAGTCAGAAAGAAAGCAAAACAAGTCAGAAAGAGAAAGACAAATACCATATGCCATCACTTATATAAGGAAACTATTAAATGATACAAAAGAACTTTGCTTTTTTTTTTTTCTTGCTTTTTTAGGGCCACATCTGTGGCATATGGAAGTTCCCAGGATAGGAACTGAAACAGCTAGAGCTGCCAGCCTATGCCACAGCCACAGCAACAAGGGATCTGAGCCGTGTCTGTGACCCACACCACAGCTCATAGCAATGTTGGAGATCTAACCCACCAAGTGAGGCCAGGGATCAAACCCACATCCTCATGGATCCTACTCAGGTTGTTTACCACTAAGCCATGAGGGGAATTCCCACAAAATAACTTATTTACAAAACAGACTGTCAGATTTTGAAACCAAACTTATGGTTACCAAAGGGGAAACTGTAGAGTGGGGAGAGGGATAAATTGGGGAGATGGGATTGTCATATACACACTCTGATGTACAGAATAGAGAACAGCACAGAGAAGCCAATTTCTATAATATTCTGTATATTCACTATTCTATATATTCAATATTGTATAATAAACTACATATATATATAACTACATATATATACAACTGATTTATTTTGCTGCACACCTAAAAGTAATAACAACATTGTAAGTCAATAATACGCCAATACAATTTAAAAATAAATAAACAGTGGGGATCAAACAGCTAAATTTTTGGGACTCTTTTTACTTCTCATTAATGATTAATAATTACAGGAAGAATATCTGTTGCCAAGGTAACAAGGAACAGAAATGAATACAGTAATCATAGGAAAACCTGCCTACCTGGCTCTGTTTACCATGACAAGCTGTGTTCATTCTGATCCAATGGGATCTAATGGGAATGTAAATATGCTCTGATCTTATTTTCTTTACCTTGTTGGGAAAGGTAATTTTAACAGAGTATTTAAATTCTCCAAAAACAGTTTTCACAAATAGTGCTGTAACTTATGTTTCTATGACTATGGTCAGTCAAATGAAGTCTATAATTTCTGAGTTATTTCTCCAGACAATTACCTTAAACCAAAGTAAAACGTAGATTTGATCTCAAGAGAGAAGAAACTATTAAAAAAAACAAAACCCTTAGTTTTGTAATAGTTCCAACATATTACTGAATCTATTGTGCTGATAACATTTACATGGTACAGGCATATTTTTTAATGTTTGTCTAGAAACTCTATTCAGATACTACTTTTAACTCATTTTTAAATGTACAACACCAGTTTACAAGTGAAGTGAGGCTGTACTCACATTGCTTCCATTATTTTCAGAATTATTTTCTAGCAAATTAGACACATAACTTTAAGCACTTCTGGCACTATGGGTTCTAGTATATACTGTTCTGCATTTATAAGGGTAAAACTTCCTAAATAAATTTCTTTGCTCAGCTATATACAACACAACAATATTGGTAAATAATAATATATTTGAATTCCTTTCCATAATTTTTGTTCCTGCCACCTTGATCTGTTACTCATTATAATCCTTAATAGCATCTATTGCCTGAGCAGGTAGAATTTAGGTGGTGGGGTACAAGTAAAAGCAAAATAACTAACCAAATTTCTGAAAGAGCTTTTAAAATTCATAGCTCATGCCTTAGTGTTAAACCAAGGCACTTTTGAATTTGAATAGCTGAACTGTTTGAAAGAAGTTTTGGTGTTTTATCATGGTTTTCTATTTTTTTCTTCAAAAATCAAAGCATATAGTTTATACCATAAATAAGTTAAAAATAGATAATGATAAGAGTAATTTCTCATTTCAAACTCGATAAAGGTTTGAAATGAGAGGAGAACTTTGAAAGAAAATTAAGAAAATTTAGTAACTCTGAAGGTCACAAAAGTCTTCAAATCTTCTCCCACTGGTCTTCACTCTCCTAACATGCCTACTAGGGTTGTGAGTGAGTAACAAGCAACCAATATTTAAAAGGAACCTAACTGCACAAGGATTGATGTCTCACATTCTTACACTGGAGCTTACAAGGAGAAAGTTCCAAAAATAATGTCATAGAATGAACTGGCAGAAACAGATGTTTACTGCCTTCAAATTTTCCTTGTTAAGAGACTCACAATAATTTTAATGTTCTTTCATTTCCATCCCAGCAAGGATAGAAATAGCTAGGGGCTAAATATCTGGAATGTGGAGGGAGCAGAAAGTCTAAATGTTCGTAGCAATAGAGGCCATAGAGTCCAAAACTTGAACAAAGAGGACCCCGTGATTGAAAATCAATGGGTATTATACACCACAGTGAAAGCTATGAAAATACTTAATGATACAAAGATGAGACATTTTTCCTCAATTTGAGAATAATGGTTGAGCCCTTGACTGATATTCCTTATTTATCCATCATAGCTACTCTTTTCTGCCTTGTTTTGGACTTAGAGGTTTACTTATACGTTTATGCTGCCTCACTTGGGCAGGCTCTGTTGCCACCTGTATCATGGCTGGGTTTAGATAATAAAAAGCACTGGAAAGAGATGAGAGAGGAGAAATACATCAAGGTATTTAGTTATATGCCCCCATCTACCCTTTCTCTCCATACCTCACTCCCTCCATCTACTCTTGCCAAGACAAATTTTGGCAGTGGCTGTCTTCCACTTTATAACCTACAACTATTTATTTTTGCTGAGTTCAACGTGGCTTCTCTAACTGCCTCTTTTTTTTTTTTTTTTGTCTTTTTGCCTTTTTATGTAGAGCCAACCGGCAGCATATGGAGGTTCCCAGGCTAGGGGTCTAACAGGAGCTGTAGCCGCCAGTCTTCGCCACAGCCACAGCAACGTGGGATCCGAGCCGTGTCTGCAACTTTCACCACAGCTCACGGCAACACCAGATCCTTAACCCACTGAGCAAGGCCAGGGACCGAACCGGCAACCTCATGGTTCTTAGTCGGATTCGTTAACCACTGAGCCACGACGGGAACTCCTCTTACTGCCTCTCTGTGTTCAGGGGTAGTAACGTCTCCCGTTTTCAAATCCTTAAGTGACTCACCGACCCTTATGTATATTTCTTAAATTTGTCCATAGGTCTATAAATAACTTTGTCTCTTTTACTCCTTTGAGTGTGTGCCATTTATCACCTGATCTTGAGTTATACCCACCGGCAAAAAAGAAAAGGGTGAAGGCAGAAATTACTGAACTGATTAAATAGTTATACAAGATACCTAGAAGTTATGAATTCCATTAAAGACAGCAGATGATTTTTCCACCAATAGAAAAAATGTTATACGAAACCTAAGTAAAATTTTATCACACACAAAAATTTTCTCATTTTGTTTGTATACTTGTATTTGTGGCATTTAAAATTCAACCACCTGCATAAAAACATGGTTCTTCAATTTGCTTTGAAAGCAATTTCAACTTTTTTTTAAGGCCACAGCTGCACCATATGGAAGTTCCCAGGCTAGGGGTCAATCAGAGCTGAGGATGCCAGTCTACACCACAGCCACAGCAATGCCAGATTCAAGCTGCATCTGTGACCTATACCACAGTTCATGGCAATGCTGGATCTTTAAAACCCACTGATCAAGGTCAAGGATTGAACCTGAGTCCTTATAGATACTAGTCAGGTTAGTTACCACTAAGCCATGGGAAAGGAACTCCAGAGTTTTTAAATATAGTAAAGGAGATCCCACTGTGTCTCAATGGGTTAAGAACTGGATACGATTTCCATAAGGATGAAAGTTTTGATCCCTGGCCTTGCTCAGTGGGTTAAGGATCCAGCATTGCCACAAGCTATGTTGTAGGATACAGATGCAGCACAGATCCTGTGTTGCTGTGAGTGCAGCTAGTCCAGCAATGGCAGCTCTGTTTCAGCCCCTAGCTGGGGAACTTTGATATGCTGCAGGTGTGGCCCTAAAAAGAAATTTAAAAAGAATACAGGCTTAAAGTCAACTAATATGGATGAATCCATAATCTGCTATTTCTTAACTATGAAACCTTGGAGATAATGTTTAAGCTCTCTAGAGTTTAGTATGTTCATTTGTAAAATGGTAATAATCACTGGAGTCTTGAAGATTAAATCAATGATACACATAAAGTAGTCCAGTACTCTCTTGGCAAAGTATTTCTTGGAAAGTAATCAACTTTTTAATGAATAGCTGGCCAAAAATGTTTGTTTAAAAAACACTACTAAAAATAGTATCGAGATGGCGGAACAGAAGGACTGGAGCTCAACTTCTTTCATAAAAATAACAAAATTACAACCAGATGCTGAGCAAATTTCAACCAAATGGACTGGAAACTTTCAAAAAGATATTCTTCTCCAGGAAACAAAGAGGAGACCACATCAAGAGGTAGGAGGGGTGATCATGCGATATAAAGAAACCCCACACCTCCCTGGTGGGAAGCCCCACAAACCACAAAGTAATTGTATCACACAGACTCACCTATGGAGTGAGAGTTCTGAACCCCATGTCAAATCCCCATGCCTGGGGATCTGACAATGGCAGAGAGAGCCCCTGGAAGATCTGGCTTTGAAGGCCAGTAGGGCTTATGCAATGGAGCTCTACGGGACAGGGGAAAACAGAGAGCCCATTCTTGAAAGGTGAACACAGACTTTCACATGCACTGGGTCCCAGGGCAAAGCAAAGGCTCCACAGGAATCTGGGTCAAACCTAATTGCAGTTCTTAGAGGATCTCCTAGGAAAACAAGGGTGACTGTGGTTTGTTGTGGCAGAAGGTCACTGGAGGCAAGGCTCTTGGGAACATTCATCAGCCTGCACTTCTCTGGAAGGGGCCATTTTGGGAAAATCTGGCCCCACCCATCAGCACTGAGAAGCCACAAGCCAAACAATAATCCAGGTGGGATCACACCCATACCTAAACAGGCTGCCTAAAGACCCCTCAGGCAGACAGCCACCTCTAATCTCACCCAGAGACAAAGCCCCACCCACCAGAGGGATAGAAATCAGCCCCACTCACCAGTGGACAGGCACCTGTCCCTCCCATCAGGAAGTCTACAGCAAGTCCTGCCCCATACCAGCTTCAGTCGCAAGGGAGGCAGACACCAGAAGTAACTAAGACAGGCTACAACTCTACTGTCTGCAAAAGGGTCACCACACCAAGAACCTATGAAAATGAAAAGACAGAGACATATCACTCAGATAAGGGAGAAAGAAAAAAACCCTAGAAAAACAGCTAAGTGATCAGGAAATTATCAGCCTCCAGGAAAAAAACTTTAGACTGTAGATGCTGGAGATGATGCAATACATTGGAAATAAACTGGAGGCAAAGATTGATAATTTAGCGGAAACACTGAGCAAAGAAATACAAGATATAAAACTTAAGCACGAAGAGATGCAAAATACAATAACTTAAATAAAATATTCATTAGAAGCATCCAACAGCAGAAGACAGGAAGCAAGCAAGAATGAATAAGTGAGGTGGAGGACAGACTAGTGGAAATCACTAGTGTGGAACAGAAAAAAAGATTGAAAAGAAATGAGGAGAGTCTCAGAGAACTCTGGGATAACGTTAAATGCACCAACATCTATATTATAGGGGTGCCAGAGGGATAAGAGAGAGAAAAGGGAAAGAAAAAATATTCAAAGAGATAACAGCTGAAAACTTCCATAACACGGGGAAGGAACCACTCACTCAAATCCAGGAAGTGCAACGAGTACCATATAAAATATACCCAAGGAGCAACACCCTGAGACACAAATTAATCAAAACAACCAAATGTAAGACAAAGAGAAAATATTGAAAGCAGCTAGGGAAAAGAAACAACACACAAGGGAAACCCGATAAGGTTATCAGCAGATTTTTCAGCAGAAACTCTGCAAGCCACAAGGGAGTTGCACAATATACTTAATGTGATGAAAGGAAAAAACCTCCAACCAAGATTACTTCACCCAGCAAGGTTCTCATTCAGATCTGAAGGAGAAATCAAAAGCTTTACAGATAAACAAAAGCTAAGAGAATTCAGCAACATTAAACCAACTTTACAACAAATACTAAAGGAACTTCTCTAGGCAGAAAATAAAAGACCACAACCAGCAACAAAAATACCACAAATGACAAGGCTCACCAGTAAAGGTACATATACTGTAAAGACGTGAAATTATCCATGCAGAATTATGCTACCATAATCAGAAATCATGAGAAGAGGAGGGTGAAAATTCAAGGACACTGGAGACACACTTGCAATTAAGAAACCAACAACTTAAAACAATCTCATTTACATACAGATTCCTACATCAAAACTTCAGGGCAATTGCAAATCAAAAATCTTCAACTGATATACATACAAACAAAAAAATCAACTCAAAAACAACCTTAAAGATTGCTATCAAATCACAAGAGGAGAGAACAAGAGAAGAAGGGAAGAAAAAAGAGCAACAACAACAAATCCAAAACAGTTAATAAAATGGCAATAAGAACATACATATCAGTAATTACCTTAAATGTTAATGGACTAAATGCCCCAACCAAAAGACACAGACTGGCTAAACGGATACAAAAACAAGACCCATATATGCACTGTCTTTAAGAGACCTACTTCACTTTTAGGGACACAAATTGAAAGTGAGAGAATGGAAGAAATTATTACACGCAAATAGGATTCAAAAGAAAGCTGGAGTAAGAATACTCATATCAAACAAAATAGACCTTAAAATGAGGAATATTTTAAGGGACAAGGAAGCATAATACAAATGATCAAAATATCAATCCACAAAGAACATATAACAATTTTAAATATCTATGCGCCCAACACAGGATCATCACAATATATAAAGCAACTGCTAACAGCCTTAAAAGGAGAAACTGACAATAACACAATAATATTGGAGGACTTTAACACCCCACTTAAAGCAATGGATAGATCATCCAGACAGAAAATCAATAAGGAAACACAGACCCTGAATGAAGCATTAGATCAGATGGACTCCATAGATATTTATAGGACATTCCACCCAAAAGCAACAGAATGCACATTCTTCTCAGGTGCACATGGAACATTCTCTTAAGATTAATCACATCCTGGGCTATAAATCAAGTCTCAGTAACTTTAAGAGAACTGAAATCATTTCAAGCATCTTTTCCAACCAAAATGCTATATGACTGGAAATCAACAACAAGAAAAAAACTGCAAAAAACACAAACACTTGGAACTAAACACATGCTGCTAAACAAAATGGATCACTGAAGAAATCAAAGAGGAAATTAAAAAATACCTAGAAGCAAATGACAACAAAGATACGACACTCCAGAACCTCTGGGATGCAGCAAAAGCAGTTCTAAGAGGAAAGTTTATTGTAATAAAAGCCTACATCAGGAAACAAGAAAAACCTCAAATAAACAACCTAACTTTACATCTAAAGCAGCTAGTGAGGGAAGAACAGTCAAGACCTAAAGTTAGTGGAAGAAAGGAAACCATAAAGATCAGAGAAGAAATCAATGAAATAGAAACAAAGAAAACCACAGAAAAGATCAATGAAACTAAAAGCTTTTTCTTTCAAAGATCAACAAAACTGATAAACTCTTAGCCAGACTTATCAAGAAAAAGAGAGACAGAATTCAAACCAATAAAATTAGACATGAAAGAGGAAAACTACAGACATCAGAGAAATATGAAGGATCATGAGAGACTACTATACGCAACTATACACCAAAAAAATGGAAAACCTAGAAGAAATGGACAAATTCTTAGAAAAGTACAATCTTCCAAGACTAAACCAAGATGAAACAGAAAAGAAGAACAGACTGATCACACGCTCTGAAATTGGAACTGTGATTACAAAACTTCCAACAAACAAAAGTCCAGGACCAGATAGTTTCACAGGCAAATTGTATCAAACATTTAGAGAAAAGCTAACACCTATCCTTCTAAAACTATTCCAAAAATTTGCAGAGGAAGGGACACTCCCAAACTCATTCTATGAGGTCACTAGCACCCTGATACCAAAACCAGACAGATACCACAAAAAAAAAAAAAAATTACAGGCCAATATCACTGATGAACATAGATGCAAAAATCCTCAACAAAATGCTAGTAAACCAAATCCAACAATATATTAAAAGTATTGTACCTCATGATCAAGAGGGATTTATCCCAGGGATGCAAGGATTCTCACTATCTGCAAATCAATCTGTGTGATACAACACATTAACAAACTGAAGAATAAAAACCTCTCAACAGATGCGGAAAATGTCTTTGACAATATCCAACACCCATTTCTGATAAAAAAAAACCCTCAGAAAGTGGGCATAGAGTGCAACTACCTTAACATATTAAAGGCTATATATGACAGAACCAGAGCTAACATCATTCTCAATGATGAAAAGCTGAAAAAATTCCCACTGATATCAGGAACAAGACAAAGATGTCCGCTCTTGCCACTACTATTCAACATAGTTTTGGAAGTCCTAGCCACAGCAATCAGAGAAGTAAAAGAAATAAAAGGAATCCAAATTGGAAAGGAAGAAATAAAATTATCACTACTTGCAGATGACATGATACTCTACCTAGAGAAAACTAAACATTCTACCAGAAAACTGTTAGAGCTCATCAATAAATTTGGCAAAGTTGTAGGATACAAAATTAACACACAGAAATCTACTGCATTTCTATATACTAACAAAGAAAGACCAGAAAGAGAAATGAGGGAAGCTATTCTGTTTACCATCACATCAGAAAAATAAAACACTTAGGAATAAACCTACCTAAAGAGACAAAAGACCTGTACTCTGAAAACTATAAGACACTTATGAAAGAAATCAAGGATGACATGAAAAGATGGAAAGCCATACCATGCTCCTGGATTGGAAGAGTCAATATTATCAAAATGACTATACTACCCAAGGCAATCTACAGATTCAATGCAAACCCTATCAAATTACCAAGGACATTTCTCACAGAACTAGAACAAAATATTTTAAAGTTTGTTTAGAAGCTCGAGAGACCCAGAATAGCCAAAGACATCCTGAAAAAGAAAGATGGAGCTGGAGGAATCAGGCCCCCTGACTTCAGACTATACTACAAAGCTACAGTCATCAAAATTGTATAGTACTGGCACAAAGACAGAAATATAGATCAGTGGAACAGGATAGAAAGCCCAGAATTAAACCCACACACCTATAGTCAACTAATCTATGACAAAGGTGTCAAGAATGTACAATGGAGAAAAGACAGCCTGTTCAATAAGTGGTGATGGGAAAACTGGACAGCCTCATGTAAAAAGATGAAATTGAAACACTTCCTAACACACAAAAATGATCTCAAAATGGATTAAAGACCTAGATATAAGACAAGATACCATAAAACTCTTAGTGGAAAATCTAGGCCAAACACTCTCCAATGTAAACGACAGCAACATCTTCTCTGATCCACCTGTTAGAGTAATGACAATAAAAATAAAAATAAACAAATGGGACTTCATCACACTTAAAAGTTTCTGCACAGCAAAGGAAACCCTAAACAAACTGAGAAGACAACCCACAGAATGGGGGAAAATATTTGCAAATGAATCGACTGACAAGGGATTAATCTCCAAAATTAATAAACACCTCCTACAGCTCAATATCAAAAAAACAAACAACCCCATCAAAACATGGGCAGAAGATATAAACAGACAGTCCTCCACAGAAGACATACAGATGGCAAAAAAAAAAAAAAAAAAAAACATGAAACGATGTTCAACATCACTACTTATTAGAGAAATGCAAATCAAAACCATTATGTGATACCACCTTACACGGTCCAAAATGGCCATGACCAAAAAGTCTACAAACAATAAGTGCTGGAGAGGGTGTAGAGAAAAAGGAACCCTATTACACTGATGGTGGGAACGTAAATTGGTTCAACCACCTTGGAAAACAGTATGATGATTCCTCAGAAAACTAAAAATAGAATTACGATTTGATCCAGCAATCCCACTCCCGGGCATCTATCCATGATGCAAAAAGACACACGTACTCCGTTGATCATTGCAGCACTCTATACAATAGCCAAGACATGGAAACAACCTAAATGTCCAACAATTGAGGAGTGGATAAAGAAGATGTGCTACATATACACAATGGAATATTACTCAGCCATTAAAAGGAAAGAAATAATGGCATTTGCAGCAACATGGATAGATCTAGAAAGTATCATGCTAAGTGAAGTCAGTCAGACAATGAGACACCAACATCAAATGCTATCACTTACATCTGAAATCTAAAAGATGCACACAAAGAACTTTTTCGCAGAAAAGATACTAACTCACAGACTTTGAAAAAGTTATGGTTTCCAAATGAGACAGGTTGGGTTTGGGGGGATGCACTGAGGGTTTGAGATGCAAATGCTATAAAATTGGGTTGTGATGATCATTGTACAATTATAAATGTAACAAAATTCATTAAGACAAAAAAAAGCACTGATAGGAGGTAATGCTGACAAGGTCATAGTCTCAATCTCCCACGGAAAATTTGTCTCCATTTCTACCTACACTTTGAAACCTGAAAGAAAACAAAACACAGCAAATGACTCATAGTCACATGAGACCTAAGTGAAAAGGTATAATAGCAACATCAAAGAAAATGCAGGTCTGCTTTGGAAAGAGTATTTCAAAGTCTATCCTTTACCTAAGAGTCAAGGCTACCATGTGCAACATAGAGCAGCACATTGTTAATGACTATGTTATGTGAACTTTAAAGAAAACCAATGTAGCAAAACACAGACTAGACTGAAAAAATATAGTAGAGGTATAAAACTTACAAAATTCTATAAAGAGTAAGGTCTTATTTGGAAGGGAATGATTGCAAAGAAAAACAAGCTGTAGATTTTCTTACAGCTAAAGACCATAAAATAAAGGATGAAAGTTAAGCCTTTTAGGTGGAATGTTATGAATTCCAACTGTGTACAGTGGAGGAGTTGACAGAAGACTAATATCTCAGGAAGAAAATGCTTTAAAAATAAGTATTCTAATCAAATCAATACATCATTCTAGTTTAAAAGAAAAAGAGAGACATCTGGGAAGTAAATTTTTATTATTTAATGAAGTGTAAATAGAAAAACAAAGATCTTAAAACTTTAAATTGCTGATGTTACCATGAGAAATTGCTGTAATTTTATTTTCGAAAGGCACATAGATTAAAAAATTAACTGTTTCTGTAGTCATTTGTCAACATTATTTTTATAAAGTATTCTAAAATGATAGAATCAGTTGTTATTGTAGAAAAATCATATGAATTTCAAACAATTCACAGAGTATCTACTCCATAAAAAGGGCTTAAATATTTATAACATTTAAAAAATTAAAACATCACAATAAGCACTTCCATTTGATTATATAATATATGCCATATTAATTAATCATTCTTGTCCATTCTCAAATCTTAAACTACAAGTGAAATGTGAATTGGTGAGGAACAGTCACTATTCATATCCTAGCAAAACTACTTTTATTAAATAAGGTCATAAAAATAAGCAAAACGTTTCCTCAAACTGACTACTCGGTCCTTTCCAAGAATTTCTGTGCATTGTATTTTCTTTTTATTTAACATAAAGTTATTCCTAACTTGTGAGATCCATGTGATAATTGATAAAAATCATGTGGATAAACTTTTTAATATTTTTCATTTTTTCTACTGGAAAAAATATCTTTCCTTATATTAAATTTCATACAGAAGAATGAATTGTCTCTAAAAACTTCTGAAGCCAAATCTAAAATGAATTTTATCATAAAAAAACTATAATTTATTACTGTGTTGTTCATAAACATAAAGGCCATGTTTTAATGTTAGTACTAAACAAAAGCAGAAATAAAATTTAGACATTACTCTCTTTGTAACTCATTACATAGGACAGAGATTAATGCCATGCTTTGGATTTGATTTGGGATATTATTTTTCAATTTTAAGAAACTTTCAATTGCATCTATGACCAGAGAAGACTCAAGTTCTCTAGCTGAAATGACTCTTGCCTTTAATGTGTAAATAAAATAATTCAAGCTGGTTCCTACGTGGTTGCAAAAATTAAGAATCTGGCTTTGAAAATTCATAAAGATGAGCTAAGGGAGGGAATGTAAACAGCTGTTTCTGTACATCTCACTGCCAACTTCTCTGCTCAAAAACTCTTTGATCATGTCTCACAGTGCTGTATCAGCTTACTCCAGTTTTCAATAACTACAAAATATAGAAAAATTATGTCTGATTTTCAAGGAAGAGCAATGACCAGGCTAAACTAAATATAAATTTAGTTATATTTTAAGTTTTGGCATATGGCGTGGAAGCTGGTGAAGTAACCCACATTGGAATAGAAAAACAACCAAAAAGGAGAGGGTACATAAAAAGTAATGCACTATGAACACACACAACCACAGAGATGAACCTCAAGAGCCTTACATTAAGAAAAAGAATCCAGAATCAAACAGCATATTCCAATTTATATTACAAGCAAGATCCATAAAAGACTATAGGGGAAGAAACTAATCAGTGGTTGCCAGGAGCAGAAGAAAGGAATAGACTACAAAGGTGAATGAAGAAAATTTATGGAGTGAAAGAACTGTCAGACACTTTAGTCGTGGTGGTGTTTACCTGAGTATATATATTTGTCAAAATTCATAGAAATAAACTTGCAAAAAGGAGAATTTTACTATATGTAAATTATTCCACATAAACCTCACTGTTTAAAGAATGGATGTTGTGCAATATTATTTTTCATATCCATCTTTAAAGGATATTCTTAGTTCTTTTTCCACATAGCCCTTACTTGCTGACTCACTCTAAAAGCAGAAATTCTAGTTCCTGTCAATCTTTGTTATTTGCGGGATCCCCAAACTCCTATCTTCCTAATCCCTCTAAACTAATTCACAGATCCCTTAAAATTGAATGATCAATTCACTAAAACAATAACGAGCAGGCAGAGATATTTCTGCTACTTACTCATTGATTTGAACCAAATCATAACTTTCTATTTATGAAAAACCAAGATTTTTTTCTTTCCTACTTTCTTTTAACACAAATAGAATCGTCTCTCCAAGCGAGATTTGCTCTCCATCTTTGGCTTCTCAAAGGCCTATGGAAATTTTACATTTAGAGTATTCCTTACCGCTCTCCCCAGTTTCAGGAATATTTTTTAACAAAGTCCCTGCTACCAAATAATAGTGTTTTCCTTCCTTGTTCAGCAGTTACCCCAAAAAAGAGGATTAAGTACTAGATAATGCATCTCCTATCTGAAATTTCCTTTCAAACTGTAATTTTAAGTTACCTAATACCTCTTTAGTCACTAGGAATATTAATTGTTCAAAAGACAAAAGAACAGACTATATTATCAATTTATTTGCTCGCTTTCCTCCATAGATTACTATTTAGACAATATTTATATAAAGGACTGATTCCATAGTAAGAGAATAAAAGAATAGTGTTAATCCAAAAAGATGCAAATTTTATTTTATTTTTTTCTTGTTTGAAAAATGTCTCAAGGTTTTATTCATTGCTTGAGGTATATGTCATACTATTTTTTATAATTATTTTTATTTTTTCCACTATAGCTGATTTACAGCATTCTGTCAATTTTCTGCTGCACAGCAAGGTGACCCAGTAACACATACATGTATACATTCTTTTTTCTCACATTATCATGCTCCATCACAAGTGATCAGACATAGTTCCCAGGGCTATACAGCAGGATCCCATTGCTTATCCATTCCAAAAACTATAGTTTGCATCTATTAACCCCAAATTGCCAGTCCATCCAATACCCTCTCCTCCCTCTTGGCAACCACAAATCTGTTCTCCATGTCCATGATTTTCTTTTCTGTGGAGACGTTCATTTTTGCCCTATATTAGATTCCAGATATAAGTGAAGTCATATGGTATTTGTCTTTATCTGACTTCACTTAGTATAAGAGTCTCCAGTTTCATCCATGTTGCTACAAATGGCATTACTTTCTTTTTCATAGCTGAGTAGTAGTCCATTGTGTATATATACCATATCTTCTTAATCCAATCGTCTGTCGATAGACATTTAGGTTGTTTCCATGTCTTAGCTATTGTGAACAGTGCTACACTGAACATGTGGGTGCATGTCTTTTTCAAGGAAAGTTTTGTCTGGGTATATGCCCAAGAGTGGGATTGCTGGGTCATATGGTAGTTCTATGCATAGTTTTCTAAGGTACCTCCATACTGGTTCCATAGTGGTTGTACCAATTTCCATTTCCAATAACATTGCAGGACGGTTCTCTTTTCTCCACACCCTCCCTAGCCTTTGTTATTTGTGGACTTATTAATGATGGCCTTCTGACTGGTGTAAGGTGGTACCCCATAGTAGTTTCGATTTGCATTTCTCTAATAATCAGTGATGTTGGGCATTTTTTCATGTGCTTGTTGGCCATCTGCCTATCTTCTTCAGAGAAATGTCTATTCAGGTCTTTTGCCCATTTTTCAATTAGGTCCTTGGCTTTTTTGCTGTTGAGTTACATAAGCTGTTTGTATATTTTAGAGATTAAGCCTTTGTCAGTTGCATCATTTGAAACTAGTTTCTCCCATTCTGTAAATTGTATTTTTGGGTTTTTTTTTATGGTTTCATTTGCTGTGCAAAAGCTTGTCAGTTTGATTAGGTCCCACTGGTTTATTTTTGCTTTTATTTCTGATGCTTTGTGAGACTGACTTGAGAAAACATTTGTTAGGTTGATATCAGAGAATGTTTTGCCTAAGTTCTCCTCTAGGAGTTTGACGGTGTCTTGTCTTAGATTTAAATCTTTAAGGCATTTTGAATTTATTTTTGTGCATGGTGTCAGGGTGTGTTCCAGTTTCACTTATTTACAGGTGGCTGTCCAGGTTTCCCAGCAGTGCTTGCTGAAAAAGACTGTCTTTTTCCCATTTTAATATTCTTGGCTCCTTTGTTTAAAATAAATTGACTGTGGGTTTTTGGGTTTATTTCTGGGTTTTCTATTCTGTCCCATTGGTCTGTATGTATGTTTTGGTACCAGTACCACACTGTCTTGATTATTGTGGCTCTGTAATATTGCCTGAAGTCTGTGAGAGTTATTCCTCCTGCTTGGTTTTTGTTCCTCAGAATTGCTTTGGCAATTCTGGGTCTTCTGTGATTCCATATGAATTTTTGGATTGTTTGTTCTAGTTCTGTGAAAAATATCATGGGTAATGTGACAGGGATTGTACTGAATCTGTAGATTGCTTTGCACAGCTTCCTTTCTAAGTGGTATAGTAGTCTCAAGTTTATGGATACAAATGAGATCACACTAATATCCCCAGCCTCTCCTGCCCATAACCCATAACTCAGCCAATCCCCACGGGTGTCATGCCTCTTAGGAGACAGTTCTCTATGGTCTCTAATATTTCTGCATGCTTTGTGAGCAAAGGTATTGAAAGCTGTGCTCCCAAAATCTTATCAAGGATGTTAGTACATAAAGGACTTGGAAGATACAGTGTTTCTTTCTAGGGCAATGAACAAATCTGTTTCTGACTAGGATAACAAAAATAATGTCTCCCTCTGGGACAAAGTTGGGCAGGTTGACTATTACCCACCTGAAAAGATTAAGGTTTCTAAACCAGGAGTACTCAAATGTGATGCAAATCCACCACATCACATGGGTCATCCTGCCCAATTGTGTAGGATTTAGGCAGCAAGGGGAACACATGTGACTGTGAAGCTCATGATGACTGTTGTGACATTAGTAATAAGGTCTTTTGTTTCTGAGTGGGGTCATGTCTTCTGCTAGCACTCGTGAAACTGTGATGACCTAAATTATTAATTGATAAGCAGTATGAAATCACAGATCCTTCATGGTTCTTGACAATACCATATTCACAAATCCATCCAATTCACGTCCATGTTCCTTTCAGTGGACTGATATCACCTTCAAGCTATGGGTGCCTACAGTGCTGCATCAGGATCATAGAGAGAATTCTGCTCTAACCACCTACGTGTTACTGCACCACAACTGCTGGAAATACCTACACTCAAGCAGCTACTTTTTTTGCTGTGCTTCCCCAGGGCATTCTCTCCTTGATTTTTGAAGACTGATACACAAACCCATGATGCTATCACCAATGGTTCCCCTATTCGGGCTTTCTGAGATGTTCTACTGCAAAATGGTAAAGAGACAACTTCTCTTTCTGAATGTGGGCTCTTTTGCATGTTTCACAGCAGGGTTGGTTGACCCTGGAACTAGCAGTTCATTTTACTTTATAAATACATTGGCCTCTTTCTCCAGGATAAACACCCAGGACAAGGTGGTATCAGACTGAAGTAGGTTCAATTAAAGTCAAGGGAGTTCCCATAGTGGCACAGCGGTTACAGAATCTGACTATGGAACATGAAGTTGTGGATTCAATTCCTAGCCTTGCTCAGTGGGTTAACGATCCGGCATTGCCATAAGCTGCGGTGTAGGTCGCATATGCGGCTCGGATTTGGCATTGCTGTGGCTTTGGCATAGGCCGGTGGCTACAGCTCCGATTCGAACCCTAGCCTGGGAACCTCCATATGCCGCCAGTGTGGCACACACACACACACACACAAAGCCAAAATAATGTAACCATTATGATGACCCATCCTCTCCAAATCTCAAATACTATTGTCAAGTCAAGCCACATTTGATATACTCTCTCTTCTCTTAGTGGCATAGAATCTCTGCACAGAGCCTACAGTCACTGCTAAATTAATTTGACTAGTGTCACTGATTGAATCCTAACCTCCCCCATATTCATATGTTGAAATCCTGATCCCTACTGTGATTGTATTTGGAGATGAGGCTTCTAATGAGATAATTAAGGTTAAATGAAGTCATAAGGGTGAGACTGCAATCCCACAGGACAAATGTCTTATTAGTAGCTCCTTGGTGGCCTACTGGCTAAGGATTTGGCTTTGTCACTGCTGTGGCTCAGGTTCAATATCTGGCCTTCTGGGAACTTCAGCATGCTGTGGGCGTAGCCATTAAAAAAAAAAAAAGGGAAATACAAAACACGAAGCACCAGAAATCTCATCTCTCTTTTTCTCCATGTATACAGAGAAAAAGCAATATGAGGGCACTGAGAGTAGGCAGTTATCTACAAGTCAGGAAGAGAACCCTCAAAAGAAACCAATTCTGATAGCAGCTTGATCTTCAAATTCTAGCCTCCAGAAGTGTAAGAAAATAAATTTCTGTTGTTTAAACCACCCAGTCTGTGGTATTTTGTCATGGTAGCCTGAGCTAACCAACAAAGAAACTCCCTTCATGGTTTCCCATCACCTCCCCATGGTTCTATTACCATGGCGAATACTGAGTAAAAATAATTACTCATCAAGTGATTGAGGCTTTAGGGAGTGCTTGATGTCAGACTCCAGACTACTGTGCGCTTCTGTTTTCCCAAAGTAGGACATATAACGTTTTAGAAATAAAAAAAATTAATGTCTTTCTATGAGCATGCATTTTCAGTGAACCATAAAGAAATATAATATCGCCATTCTGTATTTATAACTTTTAAAGTATTTTCCCCCAAACATACAGTATTTCAAGAACTATAAAACTGAATCTAGTATTTGATCCCAGTTAGGAAACATAAAAAATGCTAAGATACTAATCTTTATAATATTTCATTTTTATTCCATTCTATATAATTTTTGTTTTCATATTTTATACCAAAATTGTATTATTTATACAGTTATAACACTTTATATATTTTTTATAAAATTATGTTTCTAACGGCACATGTTTCATCTTGTTGGCTGTAAAATCATAATCCAAAGATACCTAGGCAGAAATCTGTATGTCTCAATGGGCTATGTTACAACCTGTCAGTAAGGTAAGAAGCTTAATGACCACTGTCCACAGACCAGCTCTAGATGATCCACATGGATGTATCAGATATTAAGGGGCAACAACGGTGACAGTTTCACAAAATGTAAAAATGTCCTTGAATTTATTAATTCCTCTTTAGGAGCTGATCAGGATTAAATTTATTTATTTATTTATTTAGGGCCACACCCACGGCATATGGAGGTTCCCAGGCTAGGGGTCCAATTGGAGCTGTAGCCACCAGCCTACACCAGGGCAACAGCAATGTGGTATCCGCGTAGTGTCTGTAACCTACTCCGCGGCTCAGGTAAATGCCAGATCCTTAATACACTGAGCGAGGCCAGGGATCGAACCCACATCCTCATGGATACTAGCTGGGTTTGTTAACCACTTGAGCCATGGCAGGAACTGCAGGATTAAATTTATTAACCCTCTTTTAGTATATTTTCCTAGCATTTGGTCCTGAAGAGGTAATTGTTCTTAAGTATTATATTCATTGGGGGATTGAGTCTTTACTCAAAACTAAACTCTGTTATCAAAAAAGAAAAATATTTTAAAAATAAGTTATAAGAATGAACCATAAGAATGATAAAATGTATTATTTCTTTTTCCTCAGTTAAAACAGTCTATAGATGTTACATTAAATGTAGTGGGAAACTAAAAACTAACTTAGTATGGATATACATAATATTAATTTATTTAACTGCAGAATATTTCAAAAAAATAAGTGCATTCAATATCCTATTTTATAGATGAGAAAACTGAGTTGTAGAGAAGTTAAATAAGTTTCCCAGTATAAAAAGCTAGGAGATAACAAAGCTAAGATTTAAATCTAATGTTTGAAGACATACAGACCAAAGCAACAGAACAGAGAACCCAGAAATAAACCCATATACCTTTGGTCAATTAATCTCCAACAAAGAAGGCAAGAATACAAAATGGTTTTGAAAAAGACAGTCTCTTCAGCAAGCAGTGCTGGGAAAGCTGCATGGAAATCAATGAAACTAAAACATCCTCACTCCATGCACAAAAATAAACTCTAAATGGCTTATTAAGACTTCAACGCAAGACAAGACTCCATAAAACTCCTAGAAGAGAACATAGGCAAAACATTCTCTGACATAAACCATATAAATGTTTTCTTAGGTCACTCTCCCAAGGCAAAAGAAATAGAAACAAAAATAAACCAAGGGGCCCTAATCAAACCTACAAGATTTTGCACAGCAAAGGAAACCATAAAAAAAAAGACAACTTACAGAATGGAGTAAAATAGTTTCAAACGATGCAACTGACAAGGGCTTTATCTCTAAAATATATACACAACTTATACAACTCAACAGCAAAAAGACAAACAACCCAACTGAAAAATGCGCCGAAAACATGAGTATACATTTCTCTAAAGAAGATATACATATTGCCAACAGGCACGTGAAAAAATGCTCAACATCACTAATTATTAGAGAAACGCAAATCAAAACTACTATGAGGTACCAACTCTCACCAGTCAGAATGACCATCATTAACAAGTCAACAAATAAAAAATGCTAGAGATGGTATGGAGAAAAGGGAACCCTCCTGCACTGCTGGTGGGAATGTAAACTGGTACAACCACTACGGAAAATAGCATGGAGGTACCTCAGAAAACTAAATATAGAACTACCATATGACCTAGCAATAACACTCCTGGCCATGTATCTGGACAAAACTTTCAATTAAAAATACAGATGCAACCCTATGTTCACTGAAGCAATGTTCACAATAGCCAAGACACGGAAGGGACCTAAAGGTCCATCAACAGATGAATGGATTAGGAAGATGTGGCATACTACCCAACCATAAAAATGGAATGGAATACTACTCAACCATAAAAAAGAACAAAATAATGCTATTTACAGCAACATGGATGGAACTAATAAGCAAAGTAAGTCAGAAAGAGAAAGACAAATACCATATGATATCACTTATACCTGGAATCTAATATATGGCATAAACAGAACCTTTCTACAAAAAAGAAACAAACTCAAGGACTTGGAGAATAGACTTATGGTTGCCAAGGGGGTGGGGGGAGGGGCTGGACTGGGAGTTTGGGGTTAGTAAATGCAAACTATTGCATTTGAAATTGATAAGCAATGAGATTCTGCTGATATAGTACAGGGAACTATATCTAGTTACTTGTGATGGAACATTATGTAGGATAATGTGAGAAAAAGTTACTTATGATGGAACATTATGGAGGATAATGTGAGAAAAAGAATGAATGTATATTTATGTATGACTGGCTCACTTTGGTGTACAACAGGAATTGACAGAATACTGTAAATCAACTCTAACAAAAAATAAAAATCTTAAAAAGAGATTTAAAAGATTTATAATTAGACATGCTAATAAATAAACATCTGGAAATATCCAAGAAAATTATAAGAACAAAAAAAATCTAATGTTTGAATCTACAGCTCAAGATTTTCATGTCTATAATATCCTAATAAACAAATCAATATGAACAAAGATTCAGTTTCTCAAAATGAAATTATGGTAAAACAATAAAGAGAAAAAAACAGATAAAATATGATTTTTAAGGAATATAAAAATATTTCAGATACCTCAAATATGAAACTTATAAGCAGCCAGTTCAAAAAATTTTGCCAGATACAAAATGAGAAAGCATGTGACTCATTTAATGAATATAAGCATCCAGATGGAAGAGATACATTTGAAAACCCATAATCTGAAGCTGTATTGGTGATGTCTGCTAAAACAATAAATTGCCAATAAAATACCCAGCAAGGTTATCATGTAAGTGGTGATGTTAATAATTACATTCTAAGTTCACATTTCATTGAATGGAATAATTTTTTATTACACATTTCCCCTGTGGCTAAAGGAAAATGTTTTTGTTCCTGTGACAGTTCTTGGTTATCATTCCTGAAAGCTTATTTAATAACTAATTTGAATCAAAACAATACATTATTTTCATGGAGGGGGTTTCTGAAATATATATAATATTTCTACTTATTATGCAGATATCTATCCCAGGTAACAAAGCATCGCCTAAGTAATGATATCAGCTAAAATCTTACAATTCTCAGGGAAAAAAAAATGGCTGTCATTTGTAACTGTAAGGTATCCATTCATGGCTAGACTTCAGAGTCTACCATCCTTAACCTCTCAGGTAAATAAATAACTTTTATGTAAAACTATATTTTTTTAACATTCTAAGTGTACAGATGAGAATACAATTGTCCTTGGCAGATATCAAGAGATTACACTTTTTATATTTCATAACTGAGACATGCATATATATTTTGTTTTTGCCAGAACAGTGGAAAGACGCACAACTCAACCTTTTATTTTACCTTTTAACATTTAAGATAAAGAAGATGACTTTGTACCGCTCTGGAAGAAATACCTCAAAAGCACAGAGTAATGTCAGCTGCTTAAATAAGGAGCACCACTGGCATGTGCTGGTTCTGAAATCAGTTTGTTTTGTTTTGAAAAAAACATTTTTTTAGTAATTTAATATTATTATGAAGAAGAGTTTGTGAACCTTACGATCTTTAGGTTTCTAATATTTACTAGACTTTGATTTCATTAATAACCTATTTTTTAACTTTCTTAAGAGCAAGAAAGAAAAAGAGAGGAAAGAAGGAAGGAATGGAAGGAAGAAAAGGCTAGGGAAAGAAAGAAAGGAGAAAAAAAAAGGAAGAAAGAAAGAAGCATCCACAACAAAATAAAAATACATTCTTCCCAAAAAACCAACACTCTCTACCTTCAGCAATTCTTTCCAACCTTTCCCATTTAGTGACATCATGCTTTTAAGTTGTTGCTAAGAGAGCAAAGGACACAACTAAGAAATGACATGTTTCAGTTCCTTAGTTGTCCATGTGTCATAGAATACCACTGCCTCCTTTCAGTACTGGAAGCAAATTCTTGTTTAAATGAAAATGTGACCTCTCAGAGCTGTCAGCACTGCTATTCACTGTCAAAGATATAGTATGCTTCCCTTGTATTTACTTTGAGTCTTGTTCAGTTTACATGCATGGTAAACACACCAGAATTCTGTGTTCTCAGGGCACCATTTGTGAATGAGAAGGCAAGAAATGGCACTGTACATATATATTTCACTTATCTACCTCTACTAATGTATATGTTCCATTCTCCTACTAGACTTCACTTACGAAACACAAGTTTTCACATACAATTAGGAAGAATTTCAAGATGGTAACAGCAGAATACCTTTGAGACTATACAGATTGTACACACAAGATGTTAGCCCTAATTTCATAGGTAGATAGAAAGGATAGATAGAATAGGTAGGTAGGTAGGTAGATGATAGATAAATATGTAGATAGGTAGGTATAGATAGATATTGGGATGGCTTCTTTAAAAGGTAAAAGGGGGGAGTTCCCATTGTGCCTCCGTAAAAACGAATCCAACTAGGAACTATGAGGTTGCAGGTTTGATCCCTGGCCTTGCTCAGTGGGTTAAGGATGAAGCATTGCCAGGAGCTGTGGTGTAGACTGCAGATGCGGCTTGTATCTGGTGTTGCTGTGGCTCTGGCGTAGGCCAGTGGCTATAGCTCCGATTCAACCCCTAGCCTAGGAACCTCCATATGCCATGGGTGCAACCCTAAAAAATAAATAAATAAATAAATAAATGGTAAAAGGAACATTAAAGAGAAAATGTGATGAGAAGTGATAAAAATGTGAATACATTTTTAATAAACAAAGGAGTCTGGATGGGGGTTTTAAGAGAAAAAAATGAAATCAAAAGTAATTCAAGGCTTTGAACCTGAAAAACTAGGAAGATGGAAATATTATTTAATCAAACAAGTACTACTTACAACTCCAGGAAGCGATGGTTTAAGAGACGAGAGATATCATAAGTTCAATTTTGGATGTTTTAAGTTTACGTGTTTATTATGCATCCAAGTGTAAATGTCAACTAGGCAGTTGGATATGTGAGTGTGCAGAGTAGAGAAGATATCTTAGCTGGAGATTTCATTTGAGAGGAGTCATCACAGTGGTGATACGATACTTGAAACCATGAGAAGTGAGAAAAGCTGATATAAGGAGTAAGTATAGATGGAGAAGAGAGAGGGTTAAAGACTTAGACTTGGCTTAGACACCAATATTTAGATATCAAATAAATGACTTTTGACCTACAATAGATACTTGAAAATTAACTTTGGCAAATGGCTATCTAGCTAAACCTATTCACTCATCTTTTAAATAAGGCTGCTGGTATTTCTTAGGCTTGCTAGGGAATTAAAGATAAAAATAGTATTACCTCAACTGTCTGAAGTGTCAACAACATTGCCTTCTAATTCCAACTATAGCATCTCTCCTTTCACTTGTTATTGTCCTATGGTTTCCCCATAGAACTCAGAAAACAACAACAAAAACTTAATCTGTTCACATATTAATTTATATTACTAGTTTATTTTCCTAACAGCCTCAATTACTGTTACCCAGAACTGGAAACATATCTTTTTTTTTTTTTTTGCATTATAACTGGTTTACAGATTTCTGTCAGATTTTCCAACTACACCGCGTGGTGACCCGATTACATGTACATATATGGATTTGTCACATGTAATTAGATATAGTTCCCTGTGCAATACAGTTGGAGCTCCTTGCTATTCCATCATTAAAGCACTAGTTATCCCCATTCCCTCCCACCCCTCCCCCACCCCTCCTCTGCCCCCTTGGCAACCACAAGTCTGTTCCCTAAGTTCGTGATTTTCTTTTCTGTTGAGATGTTCATTTGTGCAGTGTTTTAGACTCCAGTTATAAGAGATTTCATATGACATCTGTCTTTCTCCTTCTGACTTGCTTCACTCAGTATGAGGGTTTCTAATTCCATCCATGTTGCTGCAAATGACATTATTTAATCCTTTTTTATGGCTGAATAGTATTCCATCATGTTTATATACCACATCTTCCTAATCCAGTCATCTGTCGATGGACATTTGGGTTGTTTCCATGTCTTGGCTATTGTGAATAGTGCTGCAGTGAACATGCGTGTGCAAGTGTCTTTCTCCAGGAAATTTTTGTCTGGATATATACCCAAGAGTGGGATTGCTGGGTCATATGGTAATTCTATGTAGAGTTTTCTAAGGTACCTC
>PVHT020000521.1:9281065-9310093 GCA_004024745.2 Catagonus wagneri | reverse complement strand
GAGAGTTATGCCTCCTGCTTGGTTTTTGTTCCTCAGGATTGCTTTGGCAATTCTGGGTCTTTTGTAGTTCCATATAAATTTTTGGATTGTTTGTTCCAGTTCTGTGAAAAATGTCATGGGTAATTTGATAGGGATTGCATTGAATCTGTAGATTGCTTTGGGTAGTATCGCCATTTTTACAATATTAATTTTTCCGGCCTATGAGCATGGAATATCTTTCCATTTCTTTGTATCTTCTTTGATCTCCTTGACTAATGTTTTGTAGTTCTCTGCATATAAGTCTTTCACCTCCTTGGTCAGGTTTATTCCCAGGTATTTGATTTCTTATTCATCTTTGTAATTCTCTCATTGAACATACTGCCTGGAGATGAAAGACACTATTTTTTTTTTCAAAAAGTGAATGTATTCTCAGTAAACAAGGTCACTTCATGGCCCTGAAGAAGGCTTTTACACTATTGATCACATATAATTGTGTCAAAGGGCTAGATGCTGATCATAGTAGAATATGACATCTACCCCTGTTCAAAGCTGCTAAATAAGCTTCTGACTTGGATTGCATATAGCTAAGAAAATATATATGAATTCGCATCAATTTTGGCTAAATCATTTGCCCTTTTTGTACAGCTTTCCTCAAATGCTAGCCATTGAAAGTATGCAGAACTTCCTAGAAACTAAGAATTAAAAATGGACCTTAATGTTTCTCTCAGATGGTCACTGATTCAAGTAGGTATTCTTTAAAGAGAGATCAGACACTGGTGACATCCTAGAGACAGTGCCAGGGCACGAATGGGAATAAAAAAGAAAGCACTCTAAATATATAAATCTCAGGGATTTAAATGCAAAGCATTGGCTAGACAATGATATACTCAAAAAAATAACAGTAACAACAAAAATAATAACAACCAGCAATCAGGAGACTGAAAGGGAATCCAGATACTCACAACCAAAGGAATCCTCTACAATCCCCACCACCAGATTGAAGGGACAAAGTGAGGAGGTGGTTTTACTAGGGCTCAGGAACCAGCATTAGCTGATGGAAGCAAGGACTTGCTCATAGTGATTGGTCAGCACATTCTCTCTATACAAGACAGTTTTTCATGGGCAACTGCTTAAAATGAAGACTCCTAAGAAACACCATCAAAAATTCTGATTCAGTATAATCTGATTCAATAGTATTAGATTTGTTTCAATAGTATTAGGATTAAGTATGTTTAACATATTGGTAATTCTAAAAAGTGGTCCAAGAGTCACATCTGTAAGTGTATTATTGTTAAGATGGTTTCATGGAAGGCCAAATTAGGACAAAACTACTGAGAAAGAAATCAGTTTGATACTGGCGGTGGTGGTGGGGGGACTGACGTGGTTAGAAAATGTTCAGAATAGATTTAATTGCATATATCCTTTAAAGTCTGGTTCTTCCATCTCGATTTCTCACGCTTTATGCAGATGACATGCCACCTATCTCAAATAAGCCATTTGCACATAAAGGTATACACTAACTATACACAGATCACCTCAGGATTTAGTATCAAGTTAGGAGGTTAAGGAGCAAAGCCAAAACTACCTTAACAGCTTCACAACTGCTCCTGTAAAACTGAACACTTAAATCATTATTTATAACGTCGTGTCTAACATCAACGGTAGCAATCCAATTAAAGGTCTAGTGACCTAGACTTTTCATATTCTCAAATAGAGGGGTCTGCACCTCTATTTCCTTAGCCATTCCCAGATCCAGCTTCACATAATACTTCCTTCTTACCATGTCTGTTTTATCTTCTCTCCATGTCTGTACCTTCCCTAAATGATTCATTAATTGCTAACTCTGATCTAAAATTATCTAGTCTCTAGGCTCACCCAAAATGTTGCAATCAAGTTAATTTGGTTGCACCCAAAAGGAAGCCTATATTAAGAAGTCTCAGATTTATTTAGATTCTTCAGTAAGAATCACACTCCAACCATTCTTGGATTAAGACTGCACATTCATTTATTTTACATAATATTAATGGACTGTCATTTGTGTAGTTGCAGCAAATTACCAATTTTTATCAATTTCATTTTGATATTTTTCTGAATTCCTTCTCAGAATTAGATACTCCACTGTTAAACCCATGTGTTAACCAACCATTCTCTACACACAGTGAATTAATTAGCTGCTACTCCAAAGTTTCAAATAAAGGTGATCTCACTATATAATCTGTCTTCCTATTCTATCACTGCAGATCATTCATTGTCCCAAGGATTTTCCTTGTAAGTAGCAGCAACTGCTTCATTAAGACTTTAATACATAAAAATGTTGTCTGAAAGATATATAGAATACATAGAATCTAATCTTTCTCCCATAGAAAAGCTACTCAAATATTTAAAAAGTACCTATGGTGGCTCTCCTAAGTCTTTTTATCTTCAGGCTAAAATCCCCCAGTTCCTTTCATCTTTCCTCATATGTCAGAGTTTTCAGACATCTCACTGCTCTGCCAATGTTCCTTTTAGATTGTTGTGTATAGAGTTAGAGAAATTATTCCAAGTGTAAACAGCAGAGTAGATGGAATGAATATCTTTCTTTATCTAGACATGAGACTTTGATGAACACAATTTAATACATGTCATGATAATATTTTCAGTGGTATGATCAGGGTTTTGATGCATGCTGACCTTATAACCAATAAAAAACAAGAATTTTCTATTCAAAAAATGCTATCCTATCATTTATTTTTCCAATGTTTACCTACATAATTATTTTATCCTAACTATTAAAAGTGGATGCTGGCATTTTTTTCCTTTTAAGTTTCATAATGTTGATTTGATTCTATTGGTTTTTACAACAATGATTTGAAATGTTACAATCACTGACTATTAGAACTGAAAAAACAATTTGGTTTTTTATATAGAATCAAAATAAAGCAGACTAGACAAAATGATCTCTACAGTCCAGGGTTAACTTATTTTCCCTATACATCAATTCTGTGATTCCCTAATTACAGCCAAGCATGTCCCAGCTGAATATTTGATAACTAAAATTAGTGAATCTAATTGTTCCCAGTTATCAAATAATTGAAATAGAAATAATATTGCGTCATCTGAATCTTACAGCACCTCTCATGCAGACAGCTGAAATTATTATCTTCATTCTGAAACTCACTGATGTCAAAGGTTTGTTTAAGAAATTAGAGCTAGTATAATACACAGCAGAAAACAGAGCTGAACTAATCTATGTGGATAGTAAGACTTAGGAAGGGGTGAAAGGATTATAAAGGGGCATGAAAAAACTTTATGGTGATGGATATGTGTATTATCTCCACTGTGGTAGTGGATTCACAGATATAGTCTTATATCAAATTTATCAAATTGAACTTTTATCAATATTAGCTAATTATTTATACCAGTAATATCACCAAAAAGCACTTAAATTACTGAGGAATCCAAAGATCTCTGTTCATATCAATTATATCTACCAATATTATTGAATAGGTGATTAAAACTGATAAAATTTAAATTTTTTTTAGTTATTCATTTAAAATTTTTGTAATTACATGCTAACATTTTAATAAAAAAACTATTTTCCAAGATAAAAAGTTTGTGAAAGTAGGGATAATATTTTACATTTTTATAAATCTCCCATTACATCCTACAATAGAAGAGGACTGGACTTCATATGCTTTAACTTATTGTTAAATGTCACATTGACTGATTTGCCTCAAGAAAATACACCCTTCACATAGACTCATGGTTGGATATGAGAGGCGTATTTTAATAGCCTTTACAGATAATTATGAATATTTTTTGATGCTACACAAAAACTCAACAAGTGGTTGAGACTTTCAGTTCTTTCCAAGTCATGACACATTTTATTTTACAACATCAAAATTACAAATTCTGGTTTCATCTTAAGAATGGAGACTATTTCTTTTCTGCATCACTATTGCTTTCTTGGTCCTAGAGGTGATATTCCAGGTTATTCAGTAAGGTAAAATATGTTAAGTAAATCTTTAACTTATAATATGGTTATCTATCCCTTTACTGATAGAGACTGTTTCAATACAAAATGTACACCCATAACATCTTTCTATGGAATATAAGAGCTTCAAGATCGGCTTTCCTTCATATACCTACACCCTTTTCACCATCTTATTTACTATACTCAAAAATTCCTGGAATTCCCTTCGTGGCTCAGCAGTTAACGAATCCGACTAAGAACCATGAGGTTGCCGGTTCAATCCCTGGCCTTGCTCAGTGGGTTAAGGATCCGGCGTTACCGTGAGCTATGGTGTAGGTTGCAGACGTGGCTCAAATCCCACATTGCTGTGGCTGTGGCGAAGGCCAGCAGCTACAGCTCCTGTTAGACCCCTAGCCTGGGAATCTCCATATGCCGCGGGTGCGGCTCTACATAAAAAAAGGCAAAAAGACAAAAAAAAAATTCCTGATTTGTTTGTGTATATTTCCTTGACTTTCCACATGTGCAAGCATCTTATTTGTTTTGACTAGAGAACTCTTACTATCTGAAAAGATGAGATTGTTAGTCATTATTTGAGATAAGCCTCTTTAACCATGAAGAATGAGGTAAAGGTTTATTTTATGTGGTGATATATCCACGTTCTTGATCTTTCATGATTTAAGGAAAGGCTTTCCTTCCAGCAAGATGCAGGCAGGCACACGACTTAGCAAGCTTATTATGCTGATATTTTTTATGCAATAAAAAACAGGTATATCTTCCTCTGATTTGGCACAGTCTCCTAAAGGCACAGGGCTGAGAGGAAGAACTGGCTTGGATTTTAACTACACAGTTTACAAAATGTACAAAAATCTTTTCAAGATGTCATGATCCTTTCATAACACTTTCATTTGGATAAACTCATGTATGTCTCCAAGTAAAATCTGAGCATCTTGAGTGAAGAATTTCTGATTTACATCCCCAAGATATAGCACAATATCTGACACACTAGAAGCACTCACCAAATGGGTAATGAATGAGCGAATATTTTGTAAAACGTAAAGATGGAAATCTACATACAGGAAGAAATGACATTCATCAGGGACATATTTTGAGTTTAATGGTATATATGCATTTTCACTCCACTGCCAAATTCATCACAACATCAATTTTCATAAGACAGATTTGCATTACAATGAAATTATTCATGGAGATTTACTGTTATTTTGAAAATGGGAGTATAAAACATGAAAAAAGATGAATAAATAAATTTACAGTACTAATTTGGCTACTGGTGGAAGGAGAGAAAAACAGCAGTTTTCAAATCTGCTCTGGATTAACAAGGTTCAGAGGAAGTGAGATACCATGGAAAGAATATAGACTGTCTTCCTGGATAAGTGTGTATAGGAATCCAGCCTCAGTCACTTTCAGGCACATGAATTTGAGCAGATTGTCTAACCATTCCGATATCAGTTTGTCATTTGTAAAGTAAATGTACATTAACCTCCACAGTAGAGCTGTAGCAACAATTCAAAAAACAAAACAAAAACAAAAACAAATAATGCATGTAAAATGACTAAAACAGTATTTGGCACATTGTATATAATACTTGGTAGTTTTTCGTGCTTATTTATGATTTCATTATATTACTAAAGGTAATAAACTCCATGGGAAGAGAAAATAAATTTTAGATATGATGAATTTCATATAAAAGTTGGAATTTTTGATTATGGGTCATATCTGTCTGGAACACTTCTCCAAATTTGCATTTTCATATCAGTGACAAATGCATGAAAAGGTTTACATTTAAAAATATATTTGGGAGCTCCCGTTGTGGCACAGTGGAAACGAATCCATCTAGGAACCATGAGGTTGGGGGTTTCATCCCCGGCCTCGCTCAGTGGGTTAAGGATCCGGCATTGCCGTGAGCTAGGGTGTAGGTCATGTAGGTCATAGACACAGCTCAGATCTGGCATTGCTGTGGCTCTGGCGTAGGCCAGCATCTGTAGCTCCGATTAGACCCCTAGTAGACCCCTAGCCTTGTAACTTTCATATGCTATGGGTTTGGCCCTAAAAAGCAAAAAATGAATAAACAAATAAAAATAAAACATATTTGTATTAGCTTTATTATTTGGTAATGCATTTGGCTTCAAATAACCAAGACATAACAAATAGCAATGTGAAAAATTAGTTTTTTTCATATAAGATGACATTTTGAAAGGAGGCAACCTAGAGATGGTGAAGAAGCTCAATGTAGCAAGAGGAACATAGATAATTTGTATCTTTCTTCCCTACCCATCTCTTGCTTTGTGGCACTAATTCTTGTGCTGATGAATTCTACACAGCTACTGCTTGGCAGCCCTGGGCTACAAATGTGGGTGGGGAATTTAATTTTCAGCTTTCCAACACTTACAGCAGAGGAAGACAACTGAAAAGTGTATTAGGAAGGCCTCTTGACTGAGACCAACTATAATGTATACTACAGCAAGTAATCAAACTACATTTACATGTTTTCGTATAAATGTTTGAAATTAAATTTAAGAACATTTACCAATATTTTACATTGTACTTGCTCAACTCGCTCTTTAACACTGAAAAAATATCAATTACAAACAAATACACCCATTATGCCAACAAATATGCAATTAGAATATTGTGGATTTAACAAGTATTTGCCGTAAGATTTTCATACGAGGAGAGTTTGCTGAAATGGGTATTAGCTTCATTTTGGTAGAACTAATAATTCAAAGTGGTTTTTAGTTTACACGAATTAGTTACTGTTGTCATTTCAATCAGCTTACAGAAACTACAAAATACCTCAGATTTAAACACTAGAAATATTTTTAAAAGAAATCATATAAATTCTCTAACTATATAGAATATTTAAAAACTAAAATTAATCATTTGATCTAATTCATACAAATATACAGATAATGTCCCTACATTATCCTTAGACTTAAATGAAATCTCAAAGTCTCACCAAGTTTTTTTAAATATAAAAAAGTTGATTTGAAAATTTATATAGAACTAGGAAGAGCCATGAATAGCCAAAGTAATATTTAAAAAGAAATACAAAATTGGACTTATACCACTAAAAATCACAAAACATTATAATGTTACAATAACTAAGAGAGTGTAATAGGATTGGTAAATAGACCAGTGGAATAGAACAGGGTCAAGAAAAACATCCACACAAGTATACTTAGAAAATTACTACAATCCACTTAAGAAAGGTGCACTTTCCAAAATATCACTAGGTTCTTAAAAAACAAAAACAAAAACCTGGAGTTCCCATCATGGCCCAGCTGAAATGAATCCAACTAGGAACCATGAGGTTGTGGGTTTGATCCTGGCCTCACTCAGTGGGTTAAGGATCCTGGCCGTGAGCTGTGATGTAGGTTGCAGACTTGGCTTGAATCTGGTGTTGCTATGGCTGTGGCACAGGCTGGCAGCTGTAGCTCCGAATCGACCCCTAGCCTGGAACCTCCATATGCCACAGGTACAGCCACAGAAAGCAAAACAAACAAACAAACAAAAAAAAGCAAAAAAACAAACAAACAAAAAAACAACCTAAAAAGCAAACAAAAATATCCTAGATGTATTTTTATTGCTATCCAATACAATAACCTCAAGTCACAAGTGGCTATTTAACTTTCAATTAAAAATTCATTTATCAGTAGTAATAGCCACATTTCATGATGTTAATACTCACATGTTAGTTACTATTATATTAGCACAGATTAGAATATTTCCATCATCACGGAAACTCCTGTTGGTTAGCTTGACTCTACAAGAAAACAATGGAGGATATCTTTATGGCTTGGGGTAACAAAGATTTCTTAAATGGGAAAGAGAAATGCTATTAAGGCAATTAAGATGATAAACTGAAATGCCTTGAAATTAAGAACTTTTGTTGATTAGAAGATATCATCAAGAGTAAAAAGGCAACTCATCAAGCATTAGAAGATATTTTAATTATGTCTAACAATTAAATTATATTTAAGGAGCATGTATTTAAAGAAATCTTAAAAATCAATAATAAGACAGCAAACCTAAAAGAAAAAAAATAAGGGAAAGACAATGGGAACTTCACAAAAGATAATATATGTCCAATTAACACAAAAGTATGTTCAACATCATTATCATTAGAGAAATTAAAAATTAGATCCGTCTCTCTCTCACACACACACAGAAACACAAACACACATGCATTAGAGTGACTGCAATTAAAAGACTAACAAAATCAACTGTTGTAAAGGACTAGCAATAATTGTAACTCTCACAGTCTGCTAGTAGGAGGTAAATTCATACAATCACTATTTAAAAAACTGCAGGATCTAATAAAACAAAATATATGTATGACCCATTAGTTTCAAATATACATATTTTTTCAATAGAAATGTTTACATTGCCTACACCACACCTCATGGCAATGCTGGATCCTTAACCCACTAAGCAAGTCCAGGGATTAAACCCATACCCTCAAACACTTCGCACCCTCAGACTGCTCAAATGTATGTTAATAGTAATTAATGAACTACTGCTACATGTAACTACATATGTAGCTACATATGTTAATCTTACAAACATATGTTGAATGAATTTCATGAGAACAAAATGATAACATATATCTAGTTATATAAATTCTAAAACAGGAAAAATTAATCTATGCTCTTAAATTCAGGGAAGGTGGTTTCCTTTCAAAACTATAATGGCTGGGAAGTGGCACAAGGTAGCCTTCTCTGTTCTGGTTATAATTTTTTGTTGTTTTTGTGTTTTGGTAGTTAAATGAAATTGGTAGCATTGTGGTATTTATTCATTTAGCTGTGTACTTCTGTCTGGGTAATTTTCTGTGTGCATACTATACTACAATAAATTATTTTACAATAAATTATTTTTAAAAATACACGATATAACTGCATATTAGCTCCACATAGACAATAATTTGCTAAAGAATTGTCATTTGAAGAAAATCTTCAGAGTAACACAGAACTAATTTATAATGAAGACCAACAAACTCCCTAACTACATAACCTGTAGGAAACTAAGAAAGCTCTGTTGGTAGATACTTGTAAGTATTATTTTAATGACAACTCGCAACATAAGTATTCCCACAGCCCACAATGATTAGATGGATAGAAAGATAGGTAAAATATATATGGCTTCCATGATACTATATACGTGACATTTATGATATATATATATGATACAATAAATATAATGTGGTATTATAGATACATATGGCATTATATTATATGTAATAATTTTACTGTAGTATAGCACATATACGTATATACATACCACCAATGATTTTGAAGATCAATCAAGAGATTATTGAAAGCCACTGCATGATTTTTAAAAATCAATTTTCTTTTAATGAGCATTAAAGCATGAAGCTCAATTTTTAAACAAGCAAAATGTTTTCAATGACCAATAAGTCTCCCTGCTACTTTCTCCTCCTAGATCCCCCTAGGAAGTAACTGTGATGAACACTTTCTTGTTTATCCTTCCACACTCTCTATACATTTTCCCACACACACTATTCTACACTTTATTCCCCCCAAAAAATAAATAAATCTAGTGCATTTTTATACATATAGACTATTTCATTCTTTCAATGGCTACATAAATTATATCGGATTAAAGTACCACAACTGATTTAATTTGATCTTTGCTGACAGATATTTAGCTTTCCCAAATCTTTTTTGTCTCTGATGTAATGTAATGCATATTCTTATACATTCAACATTTTGCATGGCTGAATACAGTTACAAGACAAATTCCTAAAAGTGAAATGGCTTGGTTAAGTGATATGTGGATTTTAAGCTTTGATTAATATTGCCACATAGTTGCCCATTAAGGCGGAAGCAATTTATACTCTCATCAAGTATGTATGATCTTAAGCATTTATGTTTTAGAAAACTGACTCTGTATGAAACTTGGAAGATGGACCATGGCAGAGAACAGTGATACGTGGGATGCTAATTTGGAAGCTAATATAATAATAGCCTATGCAAGCAGTCAGGCAAGGGCAATAAGAAGTGGGAGGAACTGACGATTTCAAGAAGTACTGCAATGGTAGAGTTGAGAGGATTGAGATAATGACAGCAATGAGTGCTCTATCTACAATGGCCTTAAGTATATCTTTTACTAAATCATCCAAACTGAAATCCCAATAATTCAAGAGACATCCAGTCCATTACCACCTCAACCTCTGACTTGTCAGCCTCTCAGTTCCTTTTGCCAAATTTTCACTTCCTTGAAGTGTTACTAAAATGAATTCCCTTTGTCAGATGTCTCCATTAAGCTATTAACATAGGCCCTTTTCTCTCATGACCTTTGGTCTTAAAGGGTAGCAAACTTGAAGTTCAAGTATTGGCCTTTATCATTAAAAGCCTAAGGAGAAGTTATTCTTAAATGTGCCTCTATGTTTAACCTCCAAATTATATAAGATCCAGCATTAACTCTGAATTCCCCAGAGGAGTGCTGCCCACATAATTTACATATGAGGAAACATTTGAATTTCTTTCAGAGAAACTTAAGTTTATCAGGAAATACAAGCAAAAACTCTTGATTATTTGCATAAATTCTTCACCACAGACAACCAGTTTCCAAAATCTTTTTGATATACATAAAATGGACTTTCTTCCTAATATGAAAAACCATAAGCTCTCCGTCACTCTGCCAGATGTCATAAGTCTATAAACTTGGAAGAAGGTAACTAAAGCTAAAACTGTGAGGCAGTTTCTCCTGTTAAAGAATAGTGAGTCAGATACTGGGTTTTTTGGTAAAAATTGTTACTTGACAGTTTTGTTTGGGCCTGCATTGCACTTGAAAAATCTCACTTTGCCATGAAAATCTCTTGGTGGTCTTCCCACATTCCCTTTCCATTCATACAATGAGCTGATTGCAACATAAAACATAGGAAGAAAGAAAAGGCAGTGACCCCTGAAAAGGCTTACTAAGGGCATTAACAGATCTTTTATTGGTAGAAATCTCTGTAGAGGATGGGCATACCAGAAACTCTGATTCAGGCTTAAGTGCAAACTTCATGGTAATATCTTTGAAATCTGGTATAACCAAAGTTGAGGGCATTGTGGAGCAAACAAATAAAAGCTAAACTAAGCAAACCTGTTCTTTTAAAGTAGTCAGGATATTTTCTCCTTTCCAGTTGTTAAAGAATTGTATTCCACTTTCATGGAGACTGTTCTGCTGCTCCAGGAAAACCATGCCCTAAAAAGATGCTTTTTAATTTTGAAGATGTAGAGCAGAGATGTGACTCCTGGGGATACAACTGCTGTCAGATAATAAAATAAGGCTGGCTATATTGCAAGTAGACTTTCATATCTGCAGATTCCGCTTCTCTTGGAGGAATTTTTTTTTCCAAATATGGATTTTGAATGTGCTGTCTCTGAAAATTATCGCAAGCCCTTGGGGGAAATTCTCATGAAAACAATGGCCACAAGATGTAAGCAATGAAGACCTCAAAGGGCTTCATGAAAGATGGGAAAGCCCAATTAACTTGAGCTTGAAAAGAAACTCTACATAGGAAATAAATTTAGCTTCGCTAAACACTGGATTGTTGCATTGAACCACTGACGTTCCACACTATTATTATTTAAGACAAATAATTTGTCAGGAAAGGGGATGATGTGCAACTATTAAATTCCAAGAAAATTGTTTTTTGGAAGGCATTGAGCCAAATTGCACCTCTACGGTTGGAGGCAGAAACTTCTTTAAAGGAAGTAGAAATGCTCATGACAACCAGCCCGTGAAGAGGTCAAACTAAGGACAGAAAATGAATGTGGTAGGTCTTAAATCAGAAGAAAAGAAAGACATTGTCTGTGCTTCTGTGGGTAGTAGGATTCGCAAATTCAAGAAAACGTCTTTAAGTGTGAGAGAAATTAAGAGAAATTGGCCATTACCACAGACACAGGCTGGAAGCCAAACAGAAGCCATCGTGTTAGAAATGCCTTAACAGTAAGTTTAGATTTGGTGTTATCTTTGGGCTGACCTATCCAGTACTAGCTATAAATTACATCAAGGGTTTTGTTTCTTTTCTATTACATATTAATTTGAAATGTCCTCAGTGGTAGATTAAGGGAAAGTTCATGTTCATGCTTGAGAGACAAGGCAAGAGAAAAAACACATTCAGAGACAAAATATTCACTTGTTTATTCTGTAAATGTTTGTCACACATTCTCTAAACCAGGCACTATTCTGTATGTGGGGAAGAAACCTGTGAGCAAAATAGTCTTAATAAGTAAGACAATGTCTCTCATAAAACTAACATTTTAATATAGAGATCAAAGAAACAGAATCAGCAGTTTAAAAATCAACAAATATTGCAAAAAATATCAGATGCCAATTAATCTGATTAGAATAATAAGACAATAAATAATAAATTACTGCATGATGGAGACAGCACTTACGTAGCCTGGTCAAAGACCGCCCCTCTCAGTAATGATTTTTAAACAGAGACCTGAAATGATGAGGAGCTCAGTAAAAAGTATTCTAGGCAGAGGAATACCGAATTCCATGGCCTCAAAGCAAACCAGAGTTGTAAGTGTCTTGATATGAGCACTGTGCACAAGGTCAGAAGAAGAATTCCCTGATTCTTAATGGGGTGAAAAGAGTTTATGGAGAACAAAAACGCTGCTGGTACAGTGAGATGGCTTCCTGATAATCATGGAGAGCTGACCCCAAAGAGAAGGATGAGTTTAAGATGAGAGATGTAGACTTTACTATTATAGTACTTTAATAGCATCACATATTTTATACCATACTTAATTCTCAACTATTTTTATATTACCAAATATATATATATATATATATATATATATATATATATATATAATGTGAAGATTTTTTTCCATGAAGCTTAGAAGTCCTTATAAGTAACTCATCAACCTTCCTCATAATATCTAAGGCAGCCAGATTATAAGCAGTATTACTCAAATTTTACAGAAGGCAGGATCAATTTAAAATTTTCATAATCCCAGGTATCCAAAAGGATAAAACTATTTACCCTTAAGTAGAAGTAAATATACCTTAGCAGTGAGATATACAGGTCCTGAGTTGCTTTAAAGTTAAATTTGTTAGGCAACTAAATTCCTTAAGTTTTTTTGTCTTGGGTTTTTTTTTAGAATGGGAAAATCTGGTAAGGAAGCAATTATCCATTTAATAAAACCTTTCTTATGTGGTAACATTTACTTCTATATATTCTAATTACACTGTTTTGAAACAATATTGCCATCTTGTTCACACAATTAATATCATATTTTATATGCAGAAAAATTACAACTGCATGTGTCACCAAAAAGAAAAAAATTTGAGACACTTTTAATTTTATTAATTATAATGCCTAATAACTGTAATATTTATTAATTTAAGTTTATCCACCCATATTTATTTGGGTGAATACTGCACATTTGGAAAGACCAGTTGCCAGAATTGGAAACAGTAAGTGGCAAGAAATTATCAATGTTAACCAATTGAGATAATTCATTAATTAACAGACTAACAGTGATTTGCTAAGAATGAGCAGATAATTATCATGATTTCCCACAGTTATCTATGAGTTCTTAACTCATTTTGTAACATTAAACATTGTACATACATTGGGAACATAATTAGTAAACTCATTTTGGGGTACATTATCATTGAATAAATATATTCTGCCTGCCCAGACTACCTCAAAACCTGATGCTATAAGTTAATGAGCTTAATTTTTAACTACTCCATGATTGCTATCCAAATAATCAACTGTTCTTTAAATATCTTTCTAACATAAATGACAAACAATGGATCGTCTATAGACTATTTAAGAAACTAAATAGATTTTAAATTTACTTTCCACAGAATCTCATTAAAATGAAGTAAAAATAATGATTTTTTTATAAAAGGAAATTCTTACATAATGTTATTATAAAACAAATCAATTTTAACTCTTAAAATTTTATTTCTGGATTAACACATAACTAGGAAATTCATTTTAGTGTGCCTATCTATCAATTTAAGGTACTGATTGAAATATTCTGGCCACAAAACAAATCACCTTAGACATTGCAGGGTCATGACTCACAAAGCTAAATACAACTTCCAGTAAATTTTACTCCTGATGTCTCAGTAATTAGAGGCTTCTATAATTCTGGTAAAAAACATATTTAATTAAAAATGCCTTTAGGAGTTCTTATTGTGGCACCGTGGAAACGAATATGACTAGGAATCATGAGGTTGCGGGTTCCTGGCCTTGCTCAGTACATTAAGGATCTGGCCTTGCTACAGGCTGTGGTGTAGGTTGCAGACACGGTTCGGATCCTGCATTGCTGTGGCTGTGGCGCAGGCCATCAGCTGTAGCTCTGACTGGACCCCTAGCCTGGGAACCTCTACATGCCGTTGGTGCGGCCCTAAAAAAACAGGAACGGCTTTAATAGAAAGTAAAAATTGGTATATCTGCTTCTTTTTTTTTAAATTATAATCTGGCTTTAAAGTTAAATTCTTTCTAAAATTACTAAGAATGTTAAGACACTGATTTACACACCAACTTTTTTTGGCAAAGGGAATATACTAAATGATATAAAAATTATAATTTAAGCAGTTAGGCAATGTAGAAAAAAGAGGAAATGCTGAAAAGCACAATATTTTCCTAACCTTGCTGACACTTGGCTTTTGAATTATCTAAAATATACAATGTTTCTACATTTTAATTAATACCATCAAAAACATTCATACTCAAGACTTAGTATTTTAAATTATGAAATTGTCAGTGTTAACAACACTATGTAAGCAAATATACAAAGTAAATTGTTTAATATATAGTTCAGTTGAAATATTCTTAAATTTCACTTCATAAAGGAATTTTACAGTTACCTGTCTAGTTACTGCCCCATAGGTGATGCACAGAAGCACACACGCACATAAACAGAAACACAGCAATGTAAACTTCATGCTAGAGCTCCTCATCATGTCTTTTATCATGATATATGGTGCTGAAATGAGATTCAGATTTGGGTAAGGAATTGAAAAAATAGTTGAATACCAGATATATTTTAAGACTCATGTAAAGAGTGATTTCAAGATAAAATGGGAGATGGGAGTGTCAATAAAATGATTATTGTAAATTATTATATTTAAGAAAGTAAACTGACAAAGAATTTCAAGCTCCAAAGAAAATTACATATTTTAAACCCAGTCATCTCATTCTTGAAAACTGATTCTTAAAGACAATATATAAAATCCATAAAGAGTGGGAGATCAACTATATAAATGAAGATGTTCTTTGTAGTGACAACATTTATACTGGCAGATGTTGGAAACAATCTAAAATTCCACTAATATGAAAATAGCTTGGTACTTCAGATACACCTACTTGACAATTTTTTGCATCAATCTGTCCACTTAGCAAGCATTTACTAAGTGCCTTCTCTATTCCAGAAAATGTCCTACATTTCTAGAGTGGTGGAAATTTATTCATGGTTCCTGTCTTATTGGAATTAACTACAAATTAGTCATCATCAATTACAATACTCTTGAAAGCTGTATAAGTACACAGAACAATGTCTATGAATTATTCAGTTACTGACTTAAAAAATAATTTACAAAGAAACTGCATATACAGTGCAAAGCATTCTCATGAATCCTTCACCCAGCTGCTCCTAAAGATAAAATTTTACGTAACTAAAGTACAACTGTCAAAACCAGGAAACTGAATAAAAATACCCAGAAATAAATTTAACCAAAAAGGTGAAAGACCTACATACTGAAAATAAGACACTGATGAAAAAAATTGCAGAAAACACAAAAAAATGGCTATTATCAAAATGACAAGACACAAGAAGAGTTTGGGAGGATGTGAAAAAAAGGGAACCCTTGTGCACTGTTGGTAGGAATGTAAATTAGTGCAGCCACTGTGGAAAACAGTATGGAGAGTCCTCAAAAAAGTTAAAACGGGAATTACCATATAATCTAGCAATTTTACTTCTGGGTATTTATCTGAAGAAAATGAAAACACTATCTCAAAAAATATTTATGCACCCCTGTGATCATCACAACAGTATTTACAATAGCCAAGATATGGAAACAACCTAAGTGGCCTTTAATGGATAAATGGACTTGAGGGCATCACGCTAAGTGAAATAAGTCAGACAGAGAAAGACAAACACCATATGATCTCTCTTACATGTGGAATCTAAAAAGCAAAACAAAAGAGAAACAAGCTCAAAGATACAGAGGCAAGCAGGGCAAGGGGTGAAATGGGTGAAGGGGATCAAAGTACAGTTAGGAAATAAATGTCACAGAGGTATTATGTACTGCATAGTGAATACAGGTAATGATACATTGCATATCTGAAAGTTGCTAAGAGAGTAGATTTTACAAGTTCTCATTATAGGAAAATAAATTTGTTACTATGTATGGTGATAGATGCTAAACAGACTTACTGTGGTGATCACTTTACAATATATACAAATATTGAATCCTTATTTAGTACACCTAGAACTAAGGCAATGTTATACACATCAATCACATGAAAATTTTAAAAAACAGGAAAATGACATTGGAATGATACTATAAACTAAACTACAGACCTTATTTAGATTTATCTATGTTTATAGTTATTCATTGTATGGATATATATTTTTATAAAATTGTATTACATGTATAGATGCATAACTACCATGATCAGGATACAGTAATATTCCCTCATTCCAAACCAAATTCCTCTTGATGTACTTTCTTATCACATCTTTCCCACAACACCAACCCTTAACCAACACTGATCCATTTCTCATCACTACAATTTCTTGATTTCCAGAATGACTGGACTCACAGTATGTAACCTCGAAATTGGCTTCTTTCACTCAGCACAATGCCCTAGAGATCTATTCAATTTGTTACCTGCCCCCATAGTTTGCTTTTTCTTATTACTGAGTAGTATTTTATTGTATAGATGTATCACAATTTGTTTATACATTTACCCATAGAATATTTAATAGATTTATAATAATAGTAAAGAGACACATAAGCTATGTGTATGTATTTTAAAAGTTAAAGAGCACATGAGCTGCCTTAAAGTCTTAGCTCCTATGAATATGAGTAGCCTATGTGTAGATTAATAAACATTTATTGGTGGGATCAATTTCTCGAGAAGAAAAATGGAAAAATTTGTACAAAGATATATAGTAACTGTTATTTGTTTTATATAGGTCTATTTTGAAAAGAATATGGGCTGTGTAACATAGTAATTCAACTCACAATTCTATTTCTTGTTAGCTATGATACGTTAATATTCTATTAATAAGTATCTCCACACTCTATAGTTATATTACCACATTTAATCATCACAATAAAAAAGTTCATTTATGAGTTATTATTCTACCCATGTTCCAAATAAGAAAACTAAGGCTCAGCAAATGATGAAGAGTGCATACAAATTAATTTAAAAAGAGACAACTTCTTCAACAGAAAAATGAATAAAGAACATTAATGGAATACTGAATAATTATTTTAAAATATTTAACTTCCTTATTTATTAATTACATACTTATTGAAAGATAAATATTATTTTTTAACTACCAAATTATCAGATTTTTTTAAGTGATAAATACCCAGGACTTGTAACTAACTACTTAGGGATCAAAAGTTGGCACAAAGCTATAGATGGCAACTGACTGTAAATATTTTTACTAAGATCAATTAATTCATGTATTTTCTAAATGAAATAATTATATGTGTGTATACACATATGTGTATATATAAAATATACAAATGTATACCTTTTTACAAAGGTATCTATGCTGATGACAAAACAAAAAGTCAGATGTAATGTTAACGTATAAAAAAAGAAGCAGTTCCTGCTATGGCACAGTGGGTGTGTTGTCTTTGCAAAGGCACAGGTTCAATCTCCAATGCAGTGGTTAAGTTTCCATCATTGTTACAGCTGTGGTATAGGTCACAGCTGCAGGTCAAATCAGTCCCTGGTCTGAGAACTTCCATATGCCACAGGTGCAGGAGAAAAAGAAAAAAAAAAAAAAGATTGCATAAAAAAAGGAAATAGCAATATTTATAGAATTTATACATTTTTCATATAATTAGTAATCCCGCTAATTTTTACATTTTCTAAAGTTTTACAATGTATTACACTATTTATATAAATTATGAATATATAATTTAAAATTTAAAATACATAAAAATATATACCTTGTTAAACCACCTTCTGTGCTTAACAATCACTTCTCACTTATGTCTCATTTGACTTTCACAATAATGATTTTAAAATGTCATAATTATTCTAGTTTGCTGACAGAAGACTGAGACCTAAATTGATGAAGTTACTTGTCAATAACGCACAATGAATGTAAAATTTAGTTCTAATAATCATGTTTTCTTTCTCCAGAGTACAGTATTCTTTGTGCTACAATATGCTGACGGGATATGAATAAGTATGGCTCATAGGTAATAAATATATTTCACCATATACGTGAACTTCAACATTTATATTTATAAAGCAGAAGTTTTAAATACACAGGCCAAAAATGATAATATCTATTTTTTAAATTCCATATTGACCAATTTAAATTGTGACAACTACATTTCTTATCAAAAGAAAGATTTTCAAATTGCTAAACATTGAATGGGACACCACCATTGATATTTCCAATAACTGGTTGCTGTGAGGGACATCGAATTTCCTTGTAATACAAGCACAGCCTAAATGTGCTATATTTTAAACTACATTAGCATTTCTATTAAAATCTCAGCTTTTCAAGGGTTTATGCCAAAGCCATACAAATTCTACTTGATAAAAAGGCAGAATTGAAAGTCTTTGTGGAGACTGTTTTCTTCCCTTTCATATAAAAAGAGCCTACCTGTTTATTTTTTTCATGGCATCTAAACACTTCAGCAGAACACAAACCTTGGATAATTATTAAGCGGTTAAAGTTTATCAGCACTCTACTAATTTGAGAAAACGTTAGCTGGTCGTTCTGTCTGAAGACCTGCCTAGTCCAAATTCTGTTTTTATAAACCTGAAAGAAGCTTTTGGTTAACAGTAATGGATTAAAAAAACAAGAATATTCTGAGTCACTGGGGCAATAGTATATACTGAACATAGAGAAATGAAATGTCGGGTTTTCCATATTGTTGAGAAAGCTGGATAGATTACACAAGCCTGTCAGCTATCACTCAGAGACGTATGAATTTTAAAACTTTGTAATTATTTTTCTATTATTCAATTAAATATACTTTTATTGAAAGTTGTAATTTTTTGCTTGGAATCATTTTATTACCGCAGTAAATAAAGAGAATTACTAGAAACAGTTCTGTCCTCAAAGGGCTAACAATTTCATTGCAGAGATAAAATAAATCTATGAAGCACTGTGGTTCAAATACATAACTGTCATCATTGTGAAACATTTGCTAAGAACATAAATGAAAAATCTTGTGCTGTTGAATACAATTTAACTATTGCCTCACTTCTTAAGGCCTTTATGACTGAAAACATGACACAATTGTGTTCACAAGGAACATTAGGAAACTGGTAGCTATTGATCAAATGGAGTGTCAGCTTTTTTAACCGTAACGCAAGAATTGGGTATAATCAGTGTTTTTCATGCTTAAAAGGGATAATTTCACCCCCATTAGTGAGCATGAAATCAATTAAATGGGTAACAACCAGCATCCTTTTATAAAATAGTAAAGAATAGATAATATATAAAATTTCAAAGTGCATCACACAGTGAGAGCAAGTTGTTTCATTAAACTTTTTAAGGTGCATATGTATATTTGCATATGTAATCCATCATAACATATATTTCCTCTTGTGGATCAAAATATGTAAAGCTTAGATTAGATAGACTAGTTTCATTTCATCTCTTAAGGTCTGTAGTCTTGTAAACTGTCTCAGATTTCATCAAGTTATGGAACACGTAAATATTAATTATTAAATATTAATATCTACTGGCTTTCAACATTCACCAGTTTAAGCAAAAAAATTTATCTCTTCTAAAATCCCTGTTCTTCCAATATGTTTTTGTAGAGAATATGAAGGTTGGTAGTATCTCACATGTGTCATGACCTCTCCAGTATAATTTTTCTGATTTGCAACTCTTTTCTAGTCATTGAGGCAAATCTGTCTTAAGACACATTGCCAGTCCTTGAAATATTTGCAGATGCTGTTTTTCATGCAGAGTACTGTGCTGACCTTGAACACCAGGGATCATTCCTGGGACCTTATAGCTCAACTCATAAACTGAATTCTCTGAACTTTGAATCTTTTTTTTTTTTAAACCCTGTTCAACTGGCTGATAGGGTAACAGAGGCTACCATTTTCATATTTTGTCACTTCTCTTGTCTTAAGAATTCCTTCCTCTTCCTCCAGCCAAAAGGTAAAAGTCCTTTGTGTAGATCATTTGTCTATTTTCTGCTGGTATTCCAAACTCTACCCTTCCTGGCTCTGCTGTATAGTTTAGGAGTCTTGGAGTCAGCACATATTTCCCAGGTCCCTTTTGACAGCCAGCTTCTTGATGAGTTCTTATCATTAGCAGGTCAAACAGGCAGTCAAAAAGTGGAAGGAAGAAAGAAGATTCTAGCTTCTGGTTCCTACAGTCTGGTAGCTGTTGAAAATTGCTAGAGATGCAGAAAACGGTTATAATGTTGGACTTAAGCAATCTGGCATAGGCAGTTACCTTTTCAGATTCAGTACTGGCTGAGCTGATATTTTTCGTTGGATAAAACAGCAACTAAAACCGTTTCCAACAACTTAGCATCAGCATAAGCTCATGGACTCCAGCACAAGAACTTTTGTAGCTTTCAATATTTACATTTTTTTTTCCTTTTACTTCTCTATATAACACTACCTTTTTCCCTTTTATTCTTTATATCCTTTCAATACTTCCATAACCAATTCTCCAGAATAAATTTCCTTGAAATTACTACAGTTGATCTATATTACTAATAAAACTGTAACTAAAACAGTCCCATATATGCAACTGGGGATGGATGGGAGACACATGTCACAGGAAAACACTTCCCAGAAGAATCTCAGTTCCAGTCCTGTTTTAGTCAATGAACTAATCAAGTGCATCATTTGCCTTGGGTTTTTTTAGTCATTTTAGTAACTTTTTTTTAAACCAAAACTACTTTTTTTTCTTAATGGATTTTATTTCAATTATAGGTGTACATAAATCATCACAAGTCAATTTTACAGATTTTGTATCCCAAACCCAGAGTGCATCCCCCCACCCCCACCAGATTGTCTTATTTGAAAAACCAAGGTTTTCCAAAGTCTGTGAGTCATTGTCTGTCTTTTTAGTTTCCACATGTAAGCGGTAGCACTGGGTGTTGCTGTCTAATTGTCTTGACTGGTTTCACTTCACATGATAATTTCTAGGTCCATCCATGTTGCTATAAATGTTGGTAATTTGTTCCTTTTAATGGCTGAGTAACATTCCATTGTGTGTATGTACCATATCTTCCCTATCCACTCCTCTGTCGATGGGCATTTAGGTTGTTTCCATGACCTGGCTATTGCATAGAGTGCTGCAATGAACACTGGAGTACATGTGTCTTTTTGAGTCATGGTTTCTGCTGGATAGATGCCCTGGAGTGGGATTTCTGGATCAAATGGTAATTCTATTTCGAGTTTTCTGAGGAATCTCAGTACTGTTTTCCACAGTGGCTGCACCAATTTGCATTCCCACCAACAGTGTAATAGGGTTCCTTTTACTCCACACCCTCTCCAGCACTTATTGTTTGTAGACTTTTTGATGATGGCCATTCTGGCTGGTGTAAGGTTAAACCAAAACTACTTTAAGTAGATTGGAATATTTTTCAACAAAAATTTATTCACCTGTGACCTCCTCATAGGAAGTATATTTCTCCACTCCATGAAAGATTGGTATGGCCATATCATTTCTTTTGCCCCATGGAATGTGACATGAGCAACCGCATTAAAGAAATAGACTTAGGAGTTTAGTCGTAGCTCAGCAGAAACGAATCCAACTAGGAACCATGAGGATGTGGGTTCAATCCCTGGCCTCACTTAGTGGGTTAAGGAACTGGCACTGCCGTTAGCTGTGGTGTAGGTTGCAGACGCAGCTCGAATCCTGCTTTGCTGTGGCTGTGGCGTAGGCCGGCAGCTACAACTCCAATTAGACTCCTAGCCTGGGAACCTCCACATGCTGTGGGTGTGGCCCTAAAACGACAAGAGGCAAAAAAAAAAAAGGAGGAAATAGCCTAGACTTTATGGAACATCCACATATTACCACCAGCTCCTTGGAGAACTTCTGACAGATACTAGAAAAAAATCACCCCTCACTTGGCTTCTGCCCCTCTAGCAACTTAGCACACACATCTATTGAGCAGAACCCTGTCACACACATGTGGACCAGCAACATGAAATGGAGTCACCTTTGCCAACCTACAGTCCCATGAGCATGAGATTAAAAGCTATCCGTCACCACTGAGATTTTGCAACTGGTTGACATGTGTACAAAGCTACTAACGCCATAGATTTCTAACATGTTTTTTCCTAACTTGATGTAACTGCTGACACAGATAATCCCTGCAGTCAATAACTGTGTAACTCTGGCCTGACCATTCTGATCCGTTGTTACCGGCTACATAACATCTGGTACTCTCTCTTAGAACCCTGAGAAAAATGAAAATGTGATTACTATTTCAGGAATTCCATAGCACTGAAACCAATTATCAACAGACTTAGCCGACATTTTTAAGAAGTGATATTTCTCAAAAAAAAAAAAAAGATACCGTATCATGCTTAAACTAAAATGCATTATCTTTTATCTATCCATTAATTCATTCATTCATTCATCACTGTTTCAGTTATAGGGAATATACCAAACTAAGGTAACGAACCAAACTAAGTTCTCTGTTCTCATTCTACAGGTGAAGACAGATTCCAAAATATAAACACATAAATCATATAGGCTGTTTTAGGCAGGGTACAGCGAATACCTTTGGTTAACCAAACTAAGTTCTCTGTTCTCATTCTACAGGTGAAGACAGATTCCAAAATATAAACACATAAATCATATAGGCTGTTTTAGGCAGAGTACAGCGAATACCTTTGGTCTTCTGCCAGAGTTGTAAATATGAGCAGAGCTTAGATGTCTATGTCATTGTACATATATGATAAATGATTTTGTTTATAAGGTCATTCCAAAAATATATAAATTCTTTAGTTTCATTCAGCAATAATTCTGTTAAATGAGTTCCTAATTTTGTTAAATGATTTTTCAAAAGTAGGCATTTATTATAAAGTTACAAAGGGCATCTTTCAGCCCAACAATAAAAACTGCAACCAGACAATCAAGTGTTTGGAACAATAAATTAGAAAACTAACCAAAAAGCTGATTTCTACATTTCACCTTCTTCTGAAGCTATACTTTTTTTTTTTTTTGTCTTCTCTTGTTTTTTCCAGGGCCACACCTGCAGCATATGGTGGTTTCCAGGCTAGGGATAGAAACCTAACTGTAACCACCGGCCTACGCCACAGCCACCGCAATGCAGGATCAGAGCCATGTCGCGACAATGCTGGAGCCTTAACCCACTAAGCAAGGCCAGGGACTGAACCCGCAACCTCATGGTTCCTAGTCGGATTCATTAACCACTGAGCCACGACGGGAACTCCATGAAGCTATTCTGTCTTTCTGTTTCCACTTAGTTCTTTGTTTGGTGAATATCTGATTTATTCCTTTCTCTACAAAATAACTTTCTCCAAATTCACATGACTCAGCCTGGCCACTTCAGCCCCAAATTCATAGATTTTTACACAAAGATAACTGGTAACATGAGTCAATTCCAAGTTTGTAGTAATGGGAATCTTATTATCCTTGCCCAAGCTCATAATTTCTCAACATCAATGATTCCCAGTGGGGTTCCTGGACCAGCAGCATTGCCCGAGAATGTATTGAAGATGAAAATTCTCAGACATAGCCTCAAATTTACTGAATTAGAAGAACCTCTGAGGTGACAATAAGAAATCTGTGTCTTTATAAATAAGCTTTTCAGGTTATTTTAATGCATACCAAATACTGACAGCCACTCTTCTATGCTGCATCTGTGGCACTGACAAACTCATCTCTAAGTAGACAGCTTAGTTCATAACACAAAATCTAGTCATTTTTATTCTCCACTTCACCAGATGAAGTGGAGAATAAGTAGTAAAGACATATCTCTTTTTTTTTTTTTTGTCTTTTTGCCTTATATAGGGCCACACCTGCGCTCTTTTTTTTTTTTTTTTTTTTTGTCTTTTTGCCTTATCTAGGGCCACACCTGCGGCATATGGAGGTTCCCAGGCTAGGGGTCTAAAAGGAGCTGTAGGTGCTGGCCTTCACCACAGCCACAGCACTGTGGGATCTGAGCCATGTCTGCAACCTACACCACAGCTCATGGAAACGTTGGATCTTAACCCACTGAGCAAGGCCAGGGATCAAACCCGCAACCTCATGGTTCCTAGTCGGATTCGTTAACCACTGAGCCACAACGGAAACTCCAAGACACATCTCTTTAAAAGAGAAAAAGAAAATATGGAATACATAAGAAATGATTATTCCCTTCATACATTTCCTAGAATCCTTCTCACATATTGTTCTATTCTGAACATTGATTATTCATAGGTTTCTCTCCACCTAAGAATTATGCTGGATTTTTTTGGCCACACTCATGGCATGTGGAAGTTCCTGGGCCAGGGGTAAAATCTGTGCTACAGCTGTAGCTTGTGCCACAGCCTGCATAATAGCTGTAGCAATGTCAGATCCTTAACCCGCTGCACCACAATGGAACTTCCATGCTGTTTTTATTAATAGAAATCCTATCCATTAAATCCATTTTGTTTTGGGTATTTAAGCAAGCTGGAACACAAGAAATGTGTGCTTTTATTTTTTTCATATGGATAAGTTCCAAAGACATTGAAAATAATTTTATTTATATAGCTTCTCAGAAAAAGTGGAATACTTGAATTTGTACTATATTGATTTTGGGATTTTAAACTAGTATAAATATTGTCTTTAGGACTGTCTTATAGCTAAATAATTCCATGAGAATTCCAACACAATATAGTTCATAAATATTGGATAAAGTTATTTGACATTCGTAAAGTCTTTTCTCTGACATCCTTACATGCTACGTTAGCATTAAATTCATAAAGCAGCAATGAGATTAAAAGCATTACCTTTAATAATTAAGAATATTTTCCAGTAAAAGGAAGAACAGATGTCTTGGTATTTGGGTACACACCACAGTAGAAGGAGAGGAGAAAATTCTGGTGACTTAATAACAACCATTTACTTAGATGAAGTAGAAATTAAGGAAAATCATCACCACCATAATGCTGTCATAGGCACTGAACAAAGAAAATTGCAAAGCATACCCTTTGTCTTTCAAGAGATTACTCCTGAGAACACCTATTTTGCTTTAAAGAAACCGACTTAAGTGACCCAAGGCAGAGCACAAGTCATAAATACAATTCCCAGGCAATTAATATGCAGATAAAACAAAAACAGGAGAAAAAGGACTAATTTTATATTGATAGAAATGTAAACTTTCTAAGGGTAGGAAGAATCAATCATTTCTCCTGAGTAAAATACTCACGAGGCACAAAATAACTTACTCGATTTCAGTTCAAAATCTTTTCACTGTAGTTCACTACCTCTGCTTCTCTGTTTTCTATCAAATGTGAAAAGAAACCATAGGAAGTAAGACAAAAATGTATTTGTTCTTGGAATAACAGAGGTAAATAAAATAGTATCAAGACTATTTTCATGGAGAAGGCAACACAGAATGTTCTCACGGCAGAGACAGGGAGAAAAATCAAACAGGACATGAACATTATCTTAATGATAACATCAAGGTGCACAAGGGAAACAGTGAAAATTAAAAGGTGCTTGAAAAACTGAAAACTGAAATGGAAAAAAATGTGAAGACAGGTTTTTTATTAAATACTGTGTAATATGTAAAACATACAAAAAATCACTCACATTAAAAAATAACCCCTGAATACGTCCATAATATAACTAGAACATATCATACCTGGGTGCTCTTACTTGATTTTATCACTACGTTGATTTTTTTGCTGCTGTTTTTTTTTCATTAAAAAATGTATTTTACCATATATGAACATGTCAAAAGATTGATAAATACGGTAGCAAATGTATGTTTTGATTTTAAAAGTAGGAAAAATAATCTTAAATTATGTAGTGTTTAGGTATGTAACTTATTACCCATATGCATAATTGGTAAAATATGAGAATAAAAGTAAAATGAAAGTCAACAAGGAATATGAATAAGCAGTATGTAAAAGAGGAAACTCAAATGATCTATACATATCTGAAAACTGACTAATGAGCAGTAATCATAGGAATTTAAATTTATAGAAATCATGTTACTTTATCATTCGTTAGATCAGAAAATAAATTGAAAAAAGTAATATTATTATGCCAGCAACACATTGACAAATTGTGAGGAAATGAAATTTCTATCATTCTTGATAGGATTCTAAAGTAGTAAAGGAAATTTGATGAAGAATTTGTCAATACACATTAATACTAAAAATGTGCATGTACTGTGTTCAGCAATTCTAATATTAAATATCTAAGACAGAAAAAGCAAATTAAGATAAGCATAATGGAAGAATTCTAAGGTGTCCAATGAAGACTTGCTTGCCAAAATTAAAAACTGAAACAACCACAGCTGAAAAATTAAAAAAAAAAAAGTTCAAGCTAACTTGTTCTTTTGACGAAATAATATATAGATATAGCATCTACAAAGAATCAACTAGAGCTATATGAGTTAGTGCAGACTGAAAATATATTTTAAGTGAAAAAAAGCAAACTACAAAATGATACCTATACTATGGTATTATTTTTATAAAAACAAAAGCCTACACTAAAATGTTTATATATTTCTCATCCATGTATCTGGATATATAAATAGTATTTTTAGTTACTACTAAAAGGATACAAGCCAAATTATTGCAAGGATGAGGGGAAAAGAGCATGGTGATCAAAACGGACTTAAGCTTAAAATATAGCATTCTTATTATGTTTTTAAAACCATTTCAATAATATATTACTTATGTAATTAATTTTTTAAAATAAACATAATATTAAATAAGATCAAGGAGGAACCTTCAAAGAAGTAGAACCCTGACTCACACACTCAACTTGGATTCTAAATATAAACTATTCTATATCCTCATGAAAATGGATGCATCAGATAATTATAACATGGAACAGGCAAATAATTGCTCTTCCTTTGAGTCTATGTTTACCTAGCATCTTATATTTGCCATTTCTCCAAGGAAAGAAAATGATTAGCTCAAAAAAAAATAAATTCATTTGTTCAGGGAGTACTGTATGTTTATCATGCAACAGTCACTATTCAACATATGATACTATGATAGTGAACAAAACAAGCCATATTTCTTGCCCTGTGGAGCTTATATCATACTGTAATATATAAAGATATTAGACGGGAATAAATGCTATGGAAAAAGTTAAATAAAATGGAGACAAAAAATTTGAGGACGAAGTAATTGGGAATGAGAGGTGGGCACAAAGGTTATCGGGGTGTTGGAGTAGTCTATCCTCAAGATTTTGAATCTTGGAGATTGGATTAAGATGGCGGAATAGAAGGACTGGAGCTCAGCTTCTCTTCCAAAAAACAACAAAACTACAACCAAATGCTGAGCAATCTTCAACCAAATGGGCTATAAACCTCCAAAAAAGATATTCGACTCCAGAAGACAAAGAGGAGACCACATCAAGAGGTAGGAGGGGCGATTATGCGATAGAAGCAACTCCATACTTCCTGGGTGGGAAGCCCCACAGACTGGAAAGCAACTGCATCACAGAGACTCAGCTACAGGACTGAGAGTTCTGAGCCCCACGTCAAAACCCCATGCCTGGGGATCTGGCATAAGGAGAAAGAGGCCCCAGAGCATCTGGCATTGAAGGCCAGCAGGGCTTGTGTGCAGGAGCTCCACAGGACTGGGGGAAACAGAAACCCCATTCCTGAAAGGCACACAGAGACTTTCACGTGCACTGGGTCCCAGGGCAAAGCAGTCTCCATAGGAATCCGGGTGGAACCTGACTGCAATACCAGGAGGATCTCCTGGGAAAACGGGGTGACTATGGCTTGTTGTGGGAGAAAGGCATTGGAGGTTAAGCTCTCGGAAACATTCATCAGCCTGCATTTCTCTTGAGGGGGCCATTTCTGGGAAATCTGGTCCTTCCCATCAGCGCTGAGAGCCCCAGGCCAAACAAAAAACCAGGTGGGATTACAGCCCCACCCATCAGGAAACAGGCTGCCTAAAGACCCCTCAGGCACACAGCCAGCCTCCAATATCATCCAGAGACAAAGCCCCACCCATCAGAGGGATAAGAATCAACCTCACCTGCCAGTGGGCAGGCATCAGTCCCTCCCATCAGGAATCCTACAGCAAGCCCCCTCCATACCAACTTTAGCCACAGGGGAGGCAAACACCTGAACTGAGAGAGGCTCCAACTCTATTGTTGGCTAAAGGTCACCACACCAAAAACCTATAAAAATGAAAAGACAGAAAACTATAACTCAGATAGGGGAGAAAGAGAAAAGCCCAGAAAAACAGCTCAGTGATGAGGAGATTATCAGCCTCCCAGAAAGAGACTTTACACTGTTGATGCTGAAGATGATGCAAGGCATTGGAAATAGACTGGAGGCAAAAACTGATAAATTACAGGAAACACTGAGCAGAGAAATACAAGCTGTAAAAATTAAACAAGAAGAGATGCAAAATACCATAACTGAAACACAAAATTCATTAGAAGCAGCCAACAATAGAATCCAGGTAGCAGAAGAACGAATCAGCGAGGTAGAGGACAGATTAGTGGAAATCACTAATGCAGAAGAGAAAAGAGATAAAAGATGGAAAGGAAATGAGCTGAGTCTCAGAGAACTCTGGGATAATGTTAAACACACCAACATCCATATTATAGGGGTGCCAGAGGGAGAAGAGAGAGAGAAGGGGACAGAAAAAATATTTGAAGAGATAATAGCCGAAAACTTCCCAAATATGGGAAAGGAACCACTCAGTCAAATCCAGG
>PVHT020000521.1:9265943-9280065 GCA_004024745.2 Catagonus wagneri | reverse complement strand
ATGCAGGTCACTGGAGATGCACATGCAATTAAGAAACCAACAACTTAAAACAATCTCATTTGTATATAGACTCCTATATCAAAACTTCAGGGTAAAAAAAAGAGCAACAAAAACCCCAAACAGTTAATACAATGGCAATAAGAACATATATATCAGTAATTACCTTAAATGTTAATGGACTGAATACCCCAACCAAAAGACGTAGACTAGCCAAATGGATACAAAAACAAGACCCATATATATGATGTCTTCAAGAGACCCACTTCACTTCTAGAGACAAATAAAAATTGAAAGTGAGAGGATGGAAGAAAATATTCCATGCAAACGGGCATCAAAAGAAAGCCGGAGTAGCAATATTCCTTTCAGACAAAACAGACTTTAAAATGAAGAACATTTTAAGAGACAAGGAAGGGCACTACATAATGATCAAAAGATCAATCCAAGAAGAAGATATAATAATTTTAAATATCATGCACCCAACACAGGATCACCACAATATATAAGGCAACTGCTAATAACCTTAAAAGGAGAAATCAACAATAACACCATCATAGTGGGGGACTTTAACACCCCACTTACAGCAATGGACAGGTCATCCAGACAGAAAATCAATAAGGAAACACAGACCCTGAATGAAGCATTAGATTAGATGGACTTAATAGATATTTATAGGACATTCCATCCAAAAGCAACAGAATACACATTCTTCTCAAGTTTGCACGGAACATTCTTAACATTGATCACATCCTGGCCTACAAATCAAGCCTCAGTAACTTTAACAAAATCAAAATCATTTCAAGCATCTTCTCTGACCACAATGCGATACAACTGGAAAAAAACAAGAAAAAAATGGCAAAAAATAGAAACACGTGGAGACTAAACAACATGCTAATAAACAACCAATGGATCACTGAGGAAATCAAAGAGGAAATTAAAAAATACCTAGAAGCAAATGACAACAAAGATATGACACTCCAAAACCTCTGGGATGCAGCAAAACAGTTCTAAGAGGAAAGTTTATAGCAATACAAGCCTACCTCAGGAAACAAGAAAACGCTCAAATAAACAACCTAACTTTTACATCTAAAGTAGCTAGAGAGGGAAGAAGCCAGGTCATGGAGACAACCTTAATGCCCATCGACAGAGGAGTGGATAGGGAAGATATGGTACACACACAAAGGAATATTACTCAGCCATTAAAAGGAACGAAATAACAACATTTATAGCAACATGGATGGACCTAGAAATTATCATGTGAAGTGAAACCAGTCAAGACAATTAGACAGCAACACCCAATGCTACCACTTATATGTGGAAACTAAAGAGAGACAATAAACTTCTTTGAAGAACAGACAATGACTCACAGATTTTGGAAAACCTTGGTTTTTCAAATAAAACAATCTGGGGGGTGGGGTGATGCACTGTGGGTTTGGGACACAAAATCTATCACACTGACTTGTGATGATCTTTGTACACGTATAATTGAAATAAAATTCATTGTTGTAAGATTTTGAATCTTACTCTGAGTTAGAAAAGAAGCATTTGGTGGATTTTAAGCAAATGAGATTTTATTAGGACTTTTGAGGGGATTCCTGTGGGAATACAGTATAAAAAGAGCAAGGTGGATATAATGAGACCTTTTATTAAGTTACTACAATAATCTAGCCAAGAGAAGATGGTGGTTTGGACAAATGTGATAATAAGAGGATGATGCGAAATGCTCATATGTTTTTAATGTAGAGTCCACAGGACTTTCTGGAGGATGACTCTGAAGATTTAGAGAAACAAGGTCAAAGATGAGACCAAGGCTTTTATTTTAAATTATAAGTATCCAGTGACAATTAACTGAAATGGATAAGAGTAAAGTAGGAGATTTGGGTAGAAGATTGGGTGTTAAACAATTTAAATTTGAGTCAGATATTTCTTAATATATAATTGCTCTAATTCACACTGTAAATTAGTAACAGAAATTCTGGTTAACATATCATTGCTTTTAGGTGTTATCTGAAAAAGAACATACCACCACTCTCAATACACAGAAATGATCATGAATTTAAACTACAAAGAAGAAGGAATGACTGGTTTTTGGGAGGTTTTGGTGTTTGGGGTTTTACCCACTGGCAGTCAGCCAGTCAGTCTGCCATGTGACATTTTAAAGGGACATCTACACTTCAGGACCTACCTGCTTTCAAATTTTAGACTACAGTGGAAATAATATGTAACTGAAATCTGATGAACCTAATCTATGTTACCTTAGAAGAGGAAGGGGACCAAGAGCGTGGGCTGCACCTTCCATGGGTATTTATTCACTAAGATGTACTGAGCAGAAGGGAACAAACAGCAAAAGAGGAACTATGGATTTGTCTGTTGCTGACTGCTTTTCACATACATCTTCTGGAGGGCTGAAACACAATGAAGCAGTCTTATCAAATTCAGTTACCTTCAGCTGAATTTCCATATATCCTGGAAAACTTATCTTCTTTACTGCTTCAAAAGCTCTAGCAAATAAAAAGCTAAACAAAGTTTCTTTTGCCAAGGAAGTTATCCCCAGATTGAAATATAGTTAGTTATAACAGTTCCTACTGAAGATTTTGTTTTCTAAAACTCACAGACTAAAAAAAAGAAGAAGAAGATAGGGAAGACGTAGATAATCAGTAAATTTTTCTCCACAAAGTGCAAAGTACATTAGTAATTTTATAACTTGGACAAATTTTATACCAAGGACAAATTAGTATTTTTTTTTATTTTAGAAAAAGAGCTATAAAAGATCTATGTTAATTTAACTTGTGGAACTACATAAATAATACACTTACTATATTACTGTTTCAAAAATCACAAGACACTGATTTTATTTCTGATTTTTAACTTTGCATTTAGTCTTTGCAATGGATGTGTACTGAAATCAATGTTACCAAACAGCAGTCAGCCAGTTAGTGACTGTGCCATAAGTGTCATTGCCTGTACATGAGCAACCATCAAAATACCATATCAAAACAAAGGAAGGATGGCAATGGCTTGTAGGAACAATTTTAGAGCATTCTTTTGAACTCTTAGACATCATTAGTAAGGACACTGAGTCAGAGAGTGATCAGCAAAATTCCTGACATCGTATTTAAAAGTAAGCTAGATTTTCATAATTATAAAGTTGTCTTAAGGGAACATTACTAAAAGGTTTTAATTCTCCTGTGTATGGTTTGAAGAAATTCTGTGTCATCAATTTCTTCAGGCTATTAATTACTGACATTAAAAATCTCTAGAGAACTTATAGTCTGTGTAAAGCTTTCAGGAACATCTCAACCAATTTACTTCAAATACACTTTGCTTATATGCATGTATGAGATTTATAAAAGATAAAAACCTACAGCTGATAAAGCCTAGAAAAGTTCTTTCAATATAAAAGTATCAATCTGAATCTAGGTGAAAATAAACACTGAATTACAGTTTAATTGGCAGCATCTTTTTTAGGGGTAACAGTGTATCTTAGAGCCAGCAGTAACTTAGAGGCAATGAAATATAGCATGTGGTTTAAAGTAATGGCTTTTTATCAGAAGATCAAGTTATATTTAGAAATTTTTATATCTTTAAAACTACCACTGTTTCCAGATGACAGGATACTATACCAAGAAAATCCTAAAGACTACCAGAAAACTGTTAAGAGCTCATCAATCAGTTTGGTCAGGTAGCAGGATACTGAATTAATACACAGAAATAAACTGCATTTCTATATACTAACAAACAAAGATCAGAAAGAGAACTTAGGGAAATATTTCCATTTACAATTGCAATAAAAAGAGTAACATACTTAAGAATAAATCTACCTAAAGGGACAAAAGGCCTATATTCAAAACTATAAGACACTTACGATAGAGATCAAAGATGACACAAAAAGATGGACACATATATCATGCTTTCAGATTACAAGACTTCATATTGTCAAAATGACTATATTACCTAAGGCAATCTAGAGATTTAATTCAATCCCTGTCAAATTAACAATGGCATTCTTCAAAGAACTAGAATAAAACATTACAAAATTTGTATGGGAACACAAAATACCCTGATTAGCCAGAGAAATATTGAAAAAGAAAAACAGAATTGGAAGAATTAGTCTTCTTGACTTCAGACTATACTATAAAGCTACAGTAATGAAAACAGTATTGTACTAGAGTGAGCATGCATGCGCATGCACACACACACACACACACACAGAAATATAGATCAGTGTAACAAGATAGAAAATCCAGAAATAAAACCAAGCAACTATGATCAACTAATATACAAAAAATGAGGCAAGAACATACAGTGGAGGAAAGACAGCCTCTTCAATAAATGGTACTGGGAAAACGGGACAGCTACATGTAAAAGAATGAAATTAGAACATTCCCTAATATCATAAACAAAAACAAACTCAAAATGAATTAAAGACCTAAACATAAGGCTAGATACTATAAAACTCCTAGAGAAAAATACAGGCAGAATGTTCTTTGACATAAATTAGAGCAGAATCTTATTTGATACACCTCCTAGAACAATGATAATAAAAACAAAAATAAAACAATGGAGAGTTCCTGTTGTGGCTCAGTAGTAACAAACCTGACTAGTATCCATGAGGATGAGGGTTCGATCCCTGGCCTTGCTTAGTGAGTTAAGGATCTGGCACTGCCATGAGCTGTGGTGTAGGTCACAGATGAGGCAGCTACACCTCCAATTCAACACTTAGCCTGAGAACTTCCATATGCCACAGGTACAGCCTTAAAAAGACAAAAGTAAATAATTAAATAAATAAATAATATTTTCAAATGATGCAGTTGACAAGGGCTTAATCTCTAAAATACACAAACTACTTGTACAACTCAACAGCAAAAACCAAACAACCCAATGAAAAATAGGCAGAAGACCTAAACAGATATTTCTCTTTAGAAGATATACATATTGCCAAAAGGCATGTGAGAAAATGCTCAGCATCACTAATTATCAGAGAAATGTAAATCGAAACTACAATGAGGTACCACCTCGCACCAGTCAGAATGGCCATCATTAACAAGTCAACAAATGACAAGTTCTGGAAAGGGTGTGAGAAAAGGGTACCTTCCTTCACTGTTGGTGGGAATGTAAATTGGTACAAAACTATGGTAAATAGTATGGAGGTACCTCTGACAAATAAATATAGAACTACTGTATGACCTAGCAATCCCACTCCTGGGCATATATCCAGACAAAACTTTCATTGAAAAAGACACATGCACCCCTATGTTCATTGCAGCACTGTTCACAATATCTAAGACATGGAAACAACCTAAATGTCCATCAACAGGTGAATGGATTAAGAAGATGTGATATATATACACAATGGAATACTACTCAGTCATAAAAAAGAACAAAATAATGCCATTTGCAGCAACATGAATGGAACTAGAGACTCTCATGGATGCAACCAGAGACTCTCATACTGGGTGAAGTAAGTCAGAGAGAAAGACAAATACCATATAATATCACTTATGTCTGGAATCTAATAAACAGCATAAATGAACCTTTCTACAGAAAAGAAACAAACTCATGCACAGAAATCCTACAGAAAAGAAACAAATTCTACAGAAAAGAAACAAACTCATGAACAGACTTGCAGCTGCCAAGAGGGAGAAGGAGGGAATGGGATGGACTGGAAGTTTGGGGTTAGTAGATGCAAACAATTGCATTTGGAGTGGATAAGCAATGAGATCTGCTATATAGCAGAGGGAACCATATCTAGTCATTTATAATGGAACATGGAGCAAGATAATGCAAGAAAAAGAATATATATGTGTGTGTGTGTGTGTGTGTGTGACTGGGTCACTTTGCTGTACAACAAAAATTGACAGAACATTGTAAATCAACTATAATAGAAAAAACATAAAATCTTACCAAAAAAATAAATAAACCAATGGGATCTATTTAAACTCAAAAGATTTTGCACAGGAAAGGAAACCGTAACAAAAAAAGATAACCCACAGAATGGGAAAAATCTTAGCAAAGGATGCAATCTCCAAAATATACAAACAATTTATACAACTCAACAAAAATTAACAACCCAACCAAAAAATGGACAGAACACCTAAATAGACATTTCTACAAAGACATATAGATGGGCAGTAGGCACATGAAAAACTGCTCGATGTCACTAATTATAGAAATGCAAATCAAAACTACAATGAGGTACCACCTTACATCAGTCAGAATGGCCATCATGAATAAGTCTACAAATTACAAATGCTGGAGAGGATGTAGAGAAAAAGGCACTCTCCTACATTGTTGGTGGGGCTGTAATTTGGTACAACCGCTATGGAAAACAGTATGGAGTTTCCTCAGAAAACTAAAAGTAGAACTACCATATGATGCAGCAATCCCACTCCTGGGGATATACATCCAGAAAAAACTATAATTAAAAAGGATACATGCACCCCTATGTTTGTTGCAACACTATTCACAATATCCAAGACATGAAAACAACCTAAATGTCCCTCAACAGAGGAAATGATTAAGATGATATGGTACATGTATACCATGAAATACTACTCAGCCATAAAAAAGAAGGGATTAAAGTCATCTGCAGAAACATGGATGCAAGCAGAGATTCTCACACTAAGTAAGTCAGAAAGAAAAAGACAAATACCATATGCTATCAGTTATATGTGGAACCTAAAACATGGCACAAATGAACCTATCTACAAAATGGAAACAGACTCACAGATGTAGAGAATGGACTTGTGGATGCCAAGGGGTCAAGGGAGGGAGTAGGATGGACTGAGAGTTTGGGGTGAGCAGTATCAAACGCTTACATTTAGAAAGGACAGGCAAGGAGGTCTTGCTGTATAGCCCAGGGAACTATATCCAATATCTCAGATAGAACATGATGGAAGATGATATAAGGAAAAATACATATATATCTATGTCTGGGTCACTTTTCTGTACAGCAGAAATTGGCACAAAATTGTAAATCAACTATACTTCGATTTTAAAACATCATTTGACAATGAAAATTTTAAAAAATTAAAAAGTATAATATTGATGGAAATAACTAGAGAAGATTAAAACAAAACAAAAACAAAAAAACAATCCATTCCTGGACTGGAAAACTATACCAATACAATATATCACTAATGATCAATTCCACACAAGCTGATCAACTGCCTAATGGTAATCTCTTTCAAAAATGGAACTGACATATACATACTTCACAAGTATGGAACGGATAAGTAACAACATACTGTATAGCACAGGAAAATCTATTCAATATTCTGTAGTGACAATTGGATATATATACATATATATATAAGCATATATATACACACACATATATATATATAATTGATTCACTTTGCTGTACAGCTGAAAGAAACACAAACTTATACTGCAATTAAATTTTTAAAATAAATTGTTATATCCCAGGAAAAACACTGCGTAGTACGCAAGAGGTCTAATTTTGACATTAACTTGGTGGGAGACATTAGGTGACAATGAAATTTTGCTTTATTTTACTTGGCATAAGTGCAAAAATGGAAATTAATGTTAGGAAATAAATTATCCGGCAGAAGTAACTGTGCAAATTCCCACAGTGTTCCAAACATTTTCATGGCTCCTGACATACAAAACGATAATCCACATAGCACATGTTATAGCAGTCCTTTTACCAAAGATATGGCAGTGCATTTAAAAACAGTAACTTTAGAATTAAGTTTTTTTTTTTTTTTGTCTTTTTGCCTTTATGCAGAGCTGCACCCGCGGCATATGTAGGTTCCCAGGCTAGGGGTCTAAAAGGAGCTGTAGCTGCCAGCCTTTGCCACAGCCACAGCAACGCGGGATCCGAGCCGCGTCTGCGACCTACACCACAGCTCACGACAACGCCGGATTCTTAACCCACTGAGCAAGGCCAGGGATCGAACCTGCAACCTCATGGTTCTTAGTCGGATTTGTTAACCACTGAGCCACGAAGGGAACTCCCTAGAATTAAGTTTTATATAAATACTCAAATATGGCATCAACTCTTAAGTCAGTGGGTGAAGACAACTCTTCAGGGACCAGAGATAATATGATCCTTTTGGAAAATCTACAAACACAAATATATTTGTCCATTTGTTTCTGTGATGATAGAAAAATAAACACTAAATTAAGTAAAAAGTGAGTACAGTCATTTCCTTGTCTATCACATAAGAAGCAGCATCCTAGACATGCTCAGTCACCTGGTTCTGCCTTATTGTGATCATAACACATATTACATTAATGTTTTATATTATTTATTTATTATGGTACTTCTCACTATCAAGAGCACAACGAGAGAAAAAGACTGGTTAGGTTTCTTTCCACTCAACTCTTTTCTCCTACGGAGTGTCTGATACATAGGACACTTTGAAATAATAAAAAAAAAAAAAGCTATGTGTAGTGATTTAATAAATTAGGTGTTTGGAAATATCTTTAAGCAAAAATTACCAAGCACTATAGCAATACAATATATTGTTGGCAATGAGACAAAGGACAGCATGACCCTTACCCTACATTTTCAAAGGCACATATTTAAAGAGCATATTTATTCACTTGGGGATAAGTCCACTTATCTGTGATGTCCAGGAGAGATGTTTTCAATAAAAAAGATAAGGCAAGAGTTATAAAAAAAAATCAAACTTGATCTTTCTTCTATTCTCTGCCTTCTCTTGTTTTCCATCCCTTTTTGACATGGCTTAAGAGAAATTTTAGTGTCATATATTCTATGACATGGAACAATTTAGTGATGGCTTTAAGAAGAATCTTGAGAGTAATTTTTATATCATACTTACTGAAACTTAAATTACTCTGTTTTCTTTTAAATTGCTATGGTTATATATTTGTTTTAAACTCTCAAAAAGAGCTTTTTTTAATTCTCTGTAGTTCTGCTTCTTGCTTAAATTTTGAATACGATTTAGTTATCAGTGAAATTACCAATCTATTTTCTAAACAATTTAATTTAGACAGGCTGTTTAACTTTTTTCTTCATATTTCAATATTTGTATATACATATAAATAATTATCAAGAATATGTCCTTGTGTTTATAGTACACATTTGACCCCAATTTTGCAAAAAATAGTTAATGAATAAATAATGCTCAAATCTGGACATTTACAGAAAATTAATTTTTGAATTTTTTTTGTTTATTCCCATTTTGTTTGCAATAAATACCAAGTAATGATATTTCACTTCTGGATATATATCTAATCACAGTTACAGAACTGGTTAAAGTTTTAAAATGTCAGACAATCATTTTTCTTGTGTTCTTTCCTGATTATGCAAGCTAATGTATAGGGAACATTAAAGAAGGTCTGTCAGTTAATCTTTAAAATTTTCAAAATTTAACCTCATCTCAAGATCTCAGATTATTTCCACTGAGGTAAACACTAATACACTAAGCACATTCTATAATGATTTAACAAAACTTAATGCTTTCTCTCCTATCTCTCATCAAAAGTGTAAAACTATTCAGGCCATAAAAACAGTACTACAGCAACTAACATTTTTTATCCTAAGTACTTGACACTAAGCACTAATACAACTATGCATAACTAAGGCACTCAGTACTCTACACATATTACTTCATTAAATCTGAAAGCAACCCTATGAGGTAGGCAATACAGTCTAGGTAAAGCAATATAAAGAGGAATACTGAAAAAACTACTGCGTGTTTCTCCTTAACTTTTTTTTTCTTTCAGTTTTATTGAGATATAATTGACCTACAAGCCTTTACTTTAACACAGAACATATTATTACTAACACTTCTTGTCACCAAATGTATGTGTGTTGGGGGGAGGGGGGCTTCCCACACCAAGGCAATTCATGGTTTCAGCTGGGGGTCCTAAAATTTAATTCAGTTCTGACACTACCTAGAAATAGCGTCAGAGACCACAAGTTAAGAGTTCATTCCCATAAGAATGCTCCCATCACACCGTAGATATGATATTAACTGGAAGCAATAGGTCACCAGGTTACCCACAACTTCCATCTGACTTTGCTACAAACTGGAGTTTTTGATGATCCTCTCCTTGGATTATATTAATTTGCTAGAGCAGCTCATATTGCTCAGAGAAACATTTATTTACATTTACCAGTTTATTAAAGTATATGATAAATTTTACAAATGAACAGTCAGATTAAATACTACATAATCTGGGAGGGTCCAAGGCCCAGGAGATTTGTCTTTGTGAAGTTGGGATTTGTCACCCTGTATATGGATGTATTCATCAACCTGGAAGCTCCCAGAATCCCCTCCTCTTGGAATTTCATAGAACCTTCCTCATATAGGCATAATCAACTATTAATTCCATTTTTAGGCCCATTCGCCTCTTTGGAGGATGAAGACAGGACTGAAAATCCCAAGCTTCCAGTCATGGCTTGTCTTTCTGGTAACTAGCTCCCAGCCAAGGGCCATCCAGGAGCCCACCAAGAGTCACCTCTAGAACAAAATGTGTTCCTAGTGCTCTTACTATTTAAGAAATTACAAAGGTTTTAGGATCTCTGTTTCAACAACTGGGAGCACAAACCCATATTCTATTATCTCACAAGAGGTAAAGAGACTTACCTCAGATTAAAGAGCTTTAAACACAGGTCTTTCCAAATCTAGATTCCAGATCTTGACCATGGTGCTATAAAGAAATACCATGAAATAATTAATTATCTTATAAAGCACAACTTTGCCAATTACATAGAAAACTTTATTACAATGAAATGTGGCTGGTTAAAACTATTGCAATAGTTATTCCTATTAGTCCTATGTCTCAAACCACCTTTTTTGATAGGACTTAATTTGATGTTATGTTTGATAAAATACCAAGGTATATTAGCTACTATGATATGCAGATCTTTAAGTTAAATGAGATCTCCAATATATCTTCATTTGTTGTTCTAAAAAAAAAAAAAAATTCCACATTTTATCTTCAAACATCAGAATCCGGCTCAAAAATTTTAACAGATGATTTCTTTGGCCTGTACTTTTTAAAATTATTATTTATTCACCTGATAATTTGTCACACCATCTAAACATATTTCGACATAGGTTCATTCAAAGTAAACTTCAGAATATATTCTGTCCTGTGGATCATAACACTTTTCCATGCACATTAACTGGATATGTTAAATTTAAAAACATAGTAATAACATAAATGTCAGAAAATAATTATTCAGGAAAGCAAGAGATGAGGTATAAGTGCCTATGAAATACTTATGTTAGCTCTGCAACTGTCTTGAAATGCATTTGACATGTGTAGTAAACTGAATAACCCTCCTCAAAGATGTCCTTGTCTTAATCTCTGGAACCTGTAAATACGTACCTTATGTGATAAAAGGAACTTTGCGGATGTGATTAAGTTTAAGATCTTGAGATAGAGAGATTACACTGAATTATCTGAGTACGCCTGCTTAAAGGAGGGAGGCAGGAGGATCAAAGTCAGAAAAAGGAGATGTGAAAATGGTAACAGAAGCTGGAGTAGCACTCTGAAGAAAAGGAAAGGAGCCATGAGTAAAGGAATGCAGAGAGCCTCTACAAAAGGAAACTGAAGGGAAAGATTCTCTAAAGTCTGCTGAAGGTACAGTCCTGCCAACATCTTGATTTTAGACCTCCAGAAATATAAGCGAATAAATTTGTGTTCTTTTAAACTACTAATTTATAAAAAATTGTTAAAGCAGCATTTAGGAACTAATAAATTATGGTTGTTAAACAAAATTTCTCGCACTTTTACCCTGGCCAAGATTTACCAAAGTCTTGTTTTAATCAAAAACAAGCAAACCAACATAAAAAAAAAAAAACCTACAAAAAACAGAAAAATAGCTTCCAAAACAATAGATATCAAGGAATGAAGGTCAGATGAAGGTTAGTTATCCCTGACAATTAAAACCAGTCCTACAATTTTTCTAATTTAACGCTCTGAGAGAATATTCAGTCCACAGCACAGCGAGGCAGACAGGAGACATCACCTGGAGGACTCACTGAGATGAGGTGACAAAACAGAATTTGTGGGGAATATGGCGGTGAGATTCCTCAGAACAGAGTACTTGAAAAGGAAAGGAAAAAGAAGAAGCAGGGGCACAGACCTAGAGCTCTAGAGACCTGCCAGTGAGGAAACTACCTGAGGCTGAAGAAATGCCAACCTAAGAATTAGAGTGACAAGCCTCGGAACACATTCATGGCTGGAATGGGCTGTGACTCCGCCTGCGTAAACTCTTAATTCCTGTGACAGAAAACTCAGAAAATGTTTATCTCAGTAGCGGCGTGTAATTTTCCACAAACTGAGCACTCTGAGACACACACGACAAATAAAAAAAAAGGAAAACAAAAACATCAAACACCTGAAAGGATGAAACTTTTCCCCGGGTAACTTATCTGAGTCCCCAAAGCTTACTATTTATATAAATGCAAAAACATACACACGAGGGGCGTGTGGCACAGTAGGCGGCTGGCCACGAGATGAAGAAAGTTTCCGTTCCACATTTCACAGCGACCAAATGGCGGCGGCAGCGAAGCTCAAGCTAGTGCTCCTCACGTTCCACAAGATGGAGGAGCCCGGCTTCCCCGACCAGCCCAGCGCGCGGTTCTTAGACCCTGAACTTCGAATCACAGCCACCTGCACCAGTTCCAAGCCAGTCAAGATCTATGGCGCCTCCGGTGTGGAGTTCACCTGCTGGCAGCCAGACCCCGCTGCTATCACCCAGACACACTTGCTGTCCAGCCAGTTCGACCGCAGGGCCTGGAGGGCAGGCAGCAGCCTCCGCCTCAGGGGAAGTCGTGACTAAGATGGCTGCACGACCAGGGGAAGTCCACCAACCAGAAGGAAGCTGCCCCGCCCCGCCCAGTCAGCTGGCTTTGTCCAAAGCACCAGTGGCCTGCCCCGCTTCTCCCAAACCACAGTGATCCTACTCATGACTGTTGGTGATGTAGCCGAAAAGCAGCCTCTGTACACACCAGTTAAGTCTCAGAGACAAAGTCTGGGATGAAGCCGAAAGAACAGCTTTATTGCTTTGCCAGGCCGAGGAAGCCAAGGCAGCTAATGCCTCAAAACTGTGTCCTCCTTGAGAAGGGACAGCAAGCGGTTTTATAAGTTTAGCTCTGAAGACAGGGTTATTGATTAAGGTGTCTATATTATTCTCCCTCCATAGATCATTCCAGTCGTCAAGTCCAGAGTCAGTCAGTCTGATGACGGTTTCTGATTGTTTTCAGGGTTATCAGTCCTTCATCTTTTCTCTGGCAATAAGATTGCTTACAGGGAAGGGGTGTTAGGAAATGTTTCAATTACAAAAGAAAACGCGAGGTGCAATATAACTCTAAAAAGTAAATACTAGTAAAATAAAGCAATTAAGCAAGGAAGAAATCATTTGTGAAAAGCCAGTTAGTGTAACTTTGTGGGCCAAGGCAGGGCATAACACCATGGAGACAGTTTTAACTAGTTTTTAGCTATATCATTATTATCTAATCATTAACTCCTGAGTCAGCCTTTTGAGACTGAGGGGAGGCCTGGGAGACTAGAGGAAAAGCCAGCCGTTTACTTCAAACCACAAAGACTTGGGGCTTATACACCGTTTCACAGACATGGCAGCCCTGGGCACAAGGAGGAAGCATCTTCTTCCTGAATGCCCTGACTCTAGAGGAGCAGACTTTGGTCCAGAAGTTCTCTGGAGGTGAGAGGTTGTCCGGCTTCCCTGCACCTCTCTGCCTAGCATGCATCGGCCTGCTCACCCTCCCCCACACTCCCAACCTTGCTCCCTCTGGGAAAAAAAAGAGGACAGATGATAGACAGATGATAGACAGATAGATAGGTAAGTGTGTGTATAGACTTTTTGTATGTATGTATGTGTGGGTGTATGTATGTATGCGTGAGTATATATATTTATGTGTATATATATATATATATGTACGTGTGTGTATATCTATCTTTCTTGCTCTATAGATATAATCTATTCTGAATAAAAAATATATTTCATGAAAAAAAGGTGGAATAAAGGTATTTTCAGACATTTAAATCTAAAATAGACACCAACAGATCTGTACTATAAGAAATAGTTAAAAAAAAATCCTTAAGCAGAAGACAAATACTACCAATGGAACACTGAATCTACACAAAGATGGGGGGG
>PVHT020000521.1:9220786-9258139 GCA_004024745.2 Catagonus wagneri | reverse complement strand
AACATGGATGGACTTAGAAATTATCATGCGAAGTGAAACCAGTCAGACAATTAGACAGCAACACCCAATGATACCGCTTACATGTGGAAACTAAAAGACACAATGAACCTTCTTACAGAACAGACAATGACTCACAGACTTTGGAAAACCTTGGTTTTTCAAATAAGACAATCTGGGGGGGTGGGGGGATGCACTGGGGCTTTGGGATACAAAATCTTTAAAATGGACTTGTGATGATTTATGCACACCATAATTGAAATAAAATCCATTAAAACATTAAAAAAAAAGGAAAATAAATAAATAAAAAAAAAAGAAGTGGGATAAAACTAGATTTCAAAGATTTGTTCAACCTTATTATGATTCATCCAGTACCTTACTGAGAACACAGAAACCTTTCAGTAAATATTTATTGATTGATTGAAAAACATATTTGAAGTCATTTCAGATGTGAGCTATTTGTCCAAGCTGTACAAATAAAATTACACAGATGAAAAAATTTCCCTTTATAATTTTATGATACATGAGTTTTCAGCCAGCTTGAATCAACAAGTAATTGAGGTTTATTGGCTATTTGTGGAAGCCTTAATTGTTATCCTGGTATATACAAAGGGGTAGAAGAGGAAATGAGTCTCTTGTTTCAAAGAGGTTGCAATAAAATGGAGAAACATGTAATGTGCATTTAACCATTAGGAGAAAATTGAGAATTCTTAAGGGAAGGAAGTTTGTAAGGTCTGGAATCTCATGTTTCCCTACAGAAGGCTATAGAAGGATGGATGGCCTTTCCCCTTAGAAACATAACAATAGGCACTGAAAAAAACCATCAGCACAGAAAAGATTCTACCTTTTAGTACTCAGGAATCCCTCCCGATGTGAGAGCTTTGATGAACTATTCCTATGAAACAAATAGACTTCGGATTCCTGCTGTGATGCAACAGGGTCAGCTGTGTCTCTACAGTGCCAGGACACAGGTTCAATCCCTTGCCCAGCACAGTGGGTTAAAGGGTCTGGTGTTACTTCATGAATCCTATGGCAATTATTTTAGGTGGAATTCTTTTTGAAAATATATTTGACTAGAAAAAAAGTAAAAAACGATTATCTTTTACCATTTACAAATAGTATGCATTTTCCTTTCTTTTTTCTTTTTCTTTTTTACTTTCTTTTAAAAAATTCCTTTTTCCAGGTAAGAGACTTGAGTTCTTGGCAGAGAGTATCAACGTTAAGTATTCAGTTATTGAACCAGGTGGCCTAGTCTTTAAGGATTTGGCATTGTCACTGCTGTGAGTGTGAGTCCCTTGGCCCAGAGACTTCCACATGTCCATTGGCATGGCCAAAAACAACAACAAAAATGTATTCAGTTCTGTATTCTCCAGTTTTCAGTACTACCCAGACTTTTAGATTATTTATTTTCTACATATTTATTTTCCTTAACTACATATAAATATAACCTTTTTTTAGCACATGCTAAAAAAAGAACATAAGAGAAATAAGGATTAAATAGATTTAAACCCACTGTGTGTCATGCCTGTAGATACAATGTTAGAAATCATCATCAAAATACAAAGATCATTCAGTCATTATGGAAAACAGTATGGAGGTTCCTCAAAAAGGTAAAAATGGAGTTAGTATGTGATCCAGTGCTCCCACTCCTGGGTATATACCCAGACAAAACTATACTAAAAAAGATACAGGAGTTCCTGTCATGGTGCAGTGGAAATGAATCTGACTAGGAACCATGAGGTTGTGGGTTCAATTCCTGGCCTTGCTCAGTGGATTAAGCTCAGTGTTGCTGTGAACTGTGGAATCACAGCAGGAATCCGAAGTCTATTTGTTTCATAGGAATAGTTCATCAAAGCTCTCACATCGGGAGGGATTCCTGAGTACTAAAAGGTAGAATCTTTTCTGTGCTGATGGTTTTTTTCAGTGCCTATTGTTATGTTTCTAAGGGGAAAGGCCATCCATCCTTCTATAGCCTTCTGTAGGGAAACATGAGATTCCAAGACGCAGCTTGGATCCCGCAGTTGCTGTGGCTGGGGTGTAGGCCGGCGGCTATAGTTCTGATTAGACCCCTAACCTGGGAACCTCCACATGCCGCGGGTGCGGCCCTAAAAATGACAAAAGGCAAAAAGATACAAGCACCCTTATGTGCATAGAAGCACTATTTATAATAACTAAGACATGGAAACAACCTACATGTCCATGGACAGAGGAATGGATAAAGAAGATGTGGTATACATGTATTCAGTGGAATATTACTCAGTCATAAAAAGAATGAAATAATGCCATCTGCAGCAATATGGATACAACTAGAAATTATCATACTAAATAAGGTCAAAAAAGAGAAGAAATCTGGAGTTCCTGTCATGGCTCAGTGGTTAACGAATCCGACTAGGAACCATGAGGTTGTGGGTTCGATCCCTGGCCTTGCTCAGTGGGTTAAGGATCCGGCGTTGCCGTGAGCTGTGGTGTAGATTGCAGACGCGGCTCGGATCCCGCGTTGCTGTGGCTGTGGCTAAGGCCGGCAGCTACAGCTCCTGTTAGACCCCTAGCCTAGGAGCCTCCATATGCCGCAGGTTTGGCCCTAGAAAAAGAAAAAAAGAGAGAGAGAGAAATTCGATGTGATATCACTAATATGTGAAACCTAAAATATTACAGAAATCAACATGTCTACAAACCAAAAAAAGAAATCTCACAAATATAAAGAACAGACTTATGGTTGCCACAGATATAAAGAAGACTTATGGTGGGAGAGAGAAGGATTGGGAATTTGGGGTTAGAAAAGGCAAACTATTATATATAGCATGGATAAACAACAAGATCTTTCAGTACAGCATAGGGAAATATATTCAATATTTTGTGATAAATCATATGGAAAATAATATGAAAAAATAGATGTATGTATAACTGAATGCTGTAAACAGAAGTTAATACATTATAAATCAACTGCACTTAAATTTCTTTTTTTTTAAATATACAAAGATCAGGCCCTTAACAGGTTTGACTTTTGGTGCTCTAGACCAAACATGCAAGAAAAAAGCAGAAAAAAGCCGAGCAGTTAACAAGCTAATGAAATTTTTTTTTACTGAGGTTAAAACCCAAATAATCACAAAACACTTCCTGGTATTTTTCTTAGTGTGTGTATATTGTATGTCCTTAAATGTCTATAATATTTTACGTTTATTTGGAGAACTAAATCCCATACAAAAAGCTTCACAACAGATATGTCAACTTAAGCATCACATTTCATATTTTACCCTGGAATTTTTATGAAGTCTCTGCTCCATTAAATCTTTACCCACTAACCTCAGAGGCATCTGTATTTTTAGTGCCTATGAATTGATATTTATATTGTTCATCAATAAATGCTTTTATTTGAAATAACTTATGAAGGGGTTATACTAGTTCATAATATGCAGAAAATAAACACATATTTTCCCTCTGATAAAATGCTGAGAAAATTAAACAGGTGGATTTACGGATGTATTCCAAAATATCACTAAAGCTTAGTTGATTCTGCTTACGAAACCACCTTAATAATTGGTGGAGATCACTGCCAGATCCATTCAACAACAGCCACTGCTGTCAATAGGAAAGATAATAAGAATCAACCCCAATTATATTGTGACCTAGGCACAATTATATTGTGACCTATGTTGTTTAGGCTAGGCAGCCCTGGTTCCAGGTATTGAATTTGCTATTACAGACTCCTTCATTAATTCTTTTTTCTACAAACATTTCATAGAAAATAAGTTTATATAGCCCAGTTTTGACACTAGAGGTTTAATATAAACCTAAAATGGTCTCTCCCTGCCTCTCTCCTAGATCCAGGTCAAGACGAAGGGCATAGGGAGGCTCAAGTGTCCTCAATAATGTTATCCTGGTTGTGACATATAGTAATGGCTGAAAATGGAGTAACCAAGGCATCTAGCCCCCAACTCTCTCTTCTTATCAGGGTGAAATGGTCAGCAAGTTTCATGCTCTGCAGGAAGGCCCTGTGAACTAACGAGAATTTATGTTCCTGCAAATCCTTCCATAAGTTACAGTCTTAAATTAATAGTTACTTTTCTGAGCAGTTCACAAAGAAGCTCCCAGGACAATGGGAGACGTAGTGTGCAGTAAGTAAGGTAAAGTCCTCTGGACTTCCTAACCGTTTGGAAAACTAATGTTCTAAACCTGTTATATAGCTCACAACTCTTAGATTTTAGTAGATTTTTTCCCCTATGGTTTTATGTTCTAGCCTAACCTTGCCTATAAGCTATTTCAAAGGAATCCTCAATAAAAAGGACTACTACTACAACAAGTGTGGTGATCTTCATTAGTTAATGAGAATTAACTTAGATGTCTATCAGTTACTATCAACATTATAATAACTTTGAACCATGGAGTGGCAGTCCCTTATTTAATGTTTTTTCCCACTCCATTCAATGTGGTCATGTTAAGAATAGTACTACTGGAGTTCTCATTGTGGCTGAGGGTTAACGAAACCAACTAGTATCCATGAGGACCTGGGTTCGATCCCTGGCCTAGCTCAGTGGGTTAAGAATCTGGCAGCACTGTGCCTGTGGTGTAAGCCATAGCCATGTAGGCATAGGATCAGTCCCTAACATGGAAACTTTCATATGCTACATGTATGGCCCTAAAAAGCAAAAAAAAAAAAAAGAGAGAGAGAGAGAGAGAGAGGAAGAACAGTACTACTCCATAGTATAAGATACTGATAAATAGAAATCTCAATTAAATAAATATAAAAGGTCAGAAAGGGGAACTCTCATGCCCTATGATGGTAGCAGAGCCCAACAGGTAGAAAAACTCCTCTTCTTACCTGGCAAGGACTCTCTTTATTATAGCCTTCACAGCTTGCCTTTTCCTTTTTATAAAAGTATTCTCCTTCCATTATGGGTTGGGAACTCCCATGTGGCCCACCATTTTTATAGACTCCAAATTCTTATCATCTGCTGATTCCAAATTAACACATCTTTTCCAGAGAAATATCAGGTAGTCTATTTATTTCAAGTCAAGGGTAGTACTGGGAGAATTAAGTGAATTGATACACTGTAGCATTTAGAAAAAAGTGAGCATTCAATAAACCAATACTTTTACATTTTTGCTTCTTGCTATGGCGGTTGTCCCTGTAATTATCAGTACTGAATGTCAGCCTGCATGACTGCCTCACCCTCCACTCCTTCTCTGGCCCCAGATCCTTTGGACCACTGCAGCTATGAGCTACGAGCTTGAAGGCAGAGTGAGGGTATGGTGATGGGGACGGCAGAATTCTCTACTTCAACATTTTGACAGGAGAGTTTACAATAACTCCTCCCCTAACCCCCCCGGCAGGATTGTGAGTAAATTTCAACTTTTAAACAGAGTTAACTGAAAGTTCAGGCTTAGCATAAAGATGTACAATCAGCTGTGACTTACAACCAGCAATCCATGTGGTTCATTTCAGAGTCCACTGGCCCAGGATGATCCTCATGGATTTCCTTACAGTCTAGCACTCCTTAGAAGACAACTTGCTTACACGCAGCAAGGTCAGTTTAGCTCTTATTATCAAAAATTCAATGGAGCATCCGATTCTACACTTAATAATCATCAGGACCATAGAGGAGAAAATCTCCCATCAACCCAAACAAAGGCTCGTCTCTCAATTTCTCATGTCTTGTCCCAGAATCTGCCTTTTCCTCTGAATCAGTTTTAACAGAGACTCTCAACTCTATAACAATGCAGTTTAATGCAGTTTAATCCATTCTAAGCCTCCTAAAGAAAAGGATTTCTACCATCTGTTTTTCTCCTACCTTATCATCCAGGCAAATAGAGCAGCAAAATGAACAGGGATAGAAACTCTCCCTTGAACAAATATACACAATTTTATATTGCAAAACTGAATATTTAGCTTCTTCTAAATCATCTGCATTTAGGTAAACGGGCACTTCAATTATTCTTACAGAACAGCAGTTGGGTACATTACGGAACATCATGAACACATACAGATGCAGCCATTAATTTACTTCAAAAATCACTTTAACTCCTTATGATATGTTTGGCACTGGTAAATAAAAAATTAAAAAATTTAAATGTGAGGCTACATTCTGAAGCTAAAACTCTGGTGTTAGAGAAATAATAAGCTAAAAACCAAAATATTATTATAGATTTCTTTAAGTTTTATGAAAGTATCAGGGAGCTATGCAAAACAACAGCAGATGGCATTAGCAATGATACGGCATCCTTTCAGTCACTGGGTGGTTTGTTTAGCAACAGTATGTTTTCTGGGTATGATCTTGTTTTTGAGATTATCGTTGTCCATAGCAAGTCTAAGTACAGAAGCTGGGTTAAACATTGAAAATACTAGTTAAAAAAAAAAAGTGTTTGACTATAGTGAAACTAAAAGTGGTAGCTATAAAAATAATTATGTAAAGAAAATAGCAAATTTGTCATGTGTAGAGGATGAATCTTTTGAAAACAGTACCAGTTTTGAGGAACAATTAACAAAGCACGCATAATGTGAACAATACTGTGCTTATGCATAAGTCAATAACCAGAAGACTGGTCCACTGTCCTCCCTCATCCCCAACAGCTCTATTTTTCCAGAGTTTTAACCAATACCCAGAACTTTTATATATGTTTCGAATTTACCAAGGTTATTGCTCATTTATTCCCATAAACTGCCAAGTTACACAATATCAGGATATTTTCCTCTAATGAATCTCAAGCACCATGAATAGTACCTTATGCATAGCAGGGCTCAATTAATATTTGTTAAATCAAGAACTGTGTAAGTAAATGAGTGCACAAATGAACTAGAAAAGACTAATAACTTCAAAATGAATAATATTGGATAAATTCTAAAAATAACTTGCTTTTGGGGGGGGGGTACATCTGTGGCATGTGGAAGTCCTGGGCCAGGGGTCAAATTGGAACTGCAGCTTCTAGCCTTCTACCCAGCCATGGCAATGCCAGATCTGAGATGTATCTTCTGGCAACACCAGATCCTTAACCCACTGAGAGAGGTCAGGGATTGAATCAGCATTCTCACAAAGACATCATGGGGTCCTTAACCCACCAAGCCACAAGGAGAACTCTGCATTTTTGTTTTTTTAAAGCATTCTGAATTAGCCCCATTTAATTGTTCTTGTTTTTCCTTTCTCTAATAGAAGCCTGGTATAGTTTTTACATAGAAATAGTTTTTATTATTCATATCTTGTACTAAAATATAAGAAAATAATATGAAAAACACTGGGGAAATTACATGAGTATAACATTTTTTAAAATATTCTAATATGCTGGTCAACATATTCATTCATCGGTTCAACAGATGTGTACTGTATTTACTATGCATAAGAAGTATAGCTTGGAAAAGGGAAGACAATATCACCAGCATCATGGAAACACATGTAAACAGGTAAATAAGCTGAATTGTTTCAGAAAGTGCTAAATGCAATCAAAACTTAAAATGTGGAAGAGATGAGGATCTTGCTTCTGGTCAAAGTATTCAGGGAGAATCTCCATCAGAGGAGACTTTTGAATTAAAACCAGAATGGAGAGTCTGCACTTGCTATGCGGAGATTGAAGAGCAGAGTTTCAAGGCAGAGAGAATAAGTATTAGAGACTAGGGGTGGGCACCGTGAGCACAGCTACAAAAAGTCATGAAGGACCTTACGACTGGTGGCCGTTTAGAAAAGAAGAACATAATGTGCACTGAAGTCAGAAAGCTCTCGGGGACTAAATCATGTTGGGCCTAGTTGATCACTGCAGAGTGTTTGGCCTTTGTTTCTTGTTCACTTATACTTTGCTGGAAGGTTTCATCCTGCAAGTAACACAATTTTATTTATTTTATACTTTAAAAAATACCCCTAGCTATGTATAGAAAAAGGCCAGCACTGGTGGGGAAAAATACCTTTCTCGTGTGTAATTTTCCTTTTCATGTGAACTTTTTCAGAGAAAAGATAGCATGCTGAATTACTATTACAGCTTTATATATCTTGCTTTTCATGCTTTAAAAGTCACAGTTTTGCAGTTTTATTCATGTGCACTAGAAATACAAAAATTTTTAATTGATCATTATTTTTTGTCTGAAAGGTGTCCAATACTTCAGAAATAACCTAAGTTCCTCCAGAATGTTGGAAAGAAAATAATGAAAATTACTCCATTCCAAGGATATTAGTTTTAAGAGAAGTATCACTAAATCTAATTTTACTTTAGTCTTTTTCTGTGAAATTGCACATTAACTTTGGCCAATTACAATGGCTAAAATCATCAGTATTTCACTTCTTACTCCTCCTAAAAAACTAAAACATGATGGGCTAAAGTAAATTTAGAATATAAACCACAACGTTGTATTAAATTCAGTTTTGGCATTTAGTAGATATTTTTTATCCTGCAACAACAGATGTGACTAAAAAATTGATTTTTGTTGACATTACTACCCTTGTATAGAGACAAATCTATATTAACAATATCATTTACCATTGCACATTCTGGCAAGGAAATTTTTTACCATTCATAAAGTCAGGCTGAATTTGTTCTCCATTGTAGTGTCACAGCCTACTTCTGGTGGAAAACATTTTTATCTGCAACTGCCTAAGTCATTTATCTTAGTGAGACATCACAGGCAGTAGATGGCATAAGCAAGTAGATATAGGAAAACTGCCATCATTAATTATACTGAGGGCTGGAATTGGGGTCACTGAGCTTTCAGTGACAGACTCACAAGAAGGTAATACAACGCGTGATTCAAACACAATTAACTGTAATATATTGTTAATGTCTTTTTAGTCACCTCTTTAAGTGCAGGATTAACTCTAAGTCTTAATGCTGGTGACTAGTGTCCAACCGAATTAGGGGAGTTTGATCTAGATTTAATATTGTCTTGGCATTTGAGCTTCCTGATGAGATTCATGACAATTAGCCATGTGTTACGGGTAACTTTAGCCAGTATCTATATACAAAAAAATAAAGTGGAAGGCTGAAACAATACTGATAGCTTTTCTCCCACGTTTTGATTGCCTGGATGATTAAAATTTTAAGAGAAATTTTCAGAGAAACAACAAATTTTGATTTTTTGGAAAATTTTGTGTAAAGTTTATTTAAAATATAGTTAGGTAGGAGTTCCCATTGTGGCTAATCGGCAATGAACCTGACTAGTATCCATGAGGCCGCAGGTTTGATCACTGACCTTGCTCACTGGGTTAAGGATCCAGTGTTGCCATGAGGTGTAGTGTAGGTCACAGATATGGCTCGGATTCTGTGTTGCTGTGGCTGTGGTGTAGGCTGGCAGCTACAGCTCCAATTCCAACCCTAGCCTGGGAACTTCCATGTGCAGTGGGTGCAGCCCTAAAAAGACACACACAAAAAAATACAGTTCTGTAATAGCATCATCATTTTGACAGATGGGACATACTTCCAGAACAGAAAATGGAATAAATAAAATTTCAGGAAAAATGTGCAGTATGTTTTGTCCCTGGCATAAGATATTCAAATCTAGCTGACTCTAATAATTAGTAATCAATATTAATTTAGTTATTTTGCATTTAGCTATTGTCCTTTATATTTTCTGTTGTAAAATTTGCAGTTTATAAATACATTTCTACATATATTCTTCCATATTTATTGTAGTTTGTTTCTCTCTAGCCTCTGGTTCTTCTTTCTATTTGATGACTTCTATAGCATTTTGCTATGCTCTCTTTTTCATTTATACTCATTTATCTCTTTAATATTTTGAGTGTATTTAGCACTGAAGTTTAATTTTGGTCTAATTATCTATTTTTTTTTTCTTATCTAAAATTACTCCAGGAGTCCATGCTGTGGCACAGTGGGTAAATGATCTGGCACTGTTTCAGTGGCAGTGCAAGTTCAATCCCTAGCTCTGCACAGTGGGTTAAGGCTCCAGCTGCGGTGCAGCTCGCAGGTGTGGCTTGGATTCAATCCCTGGCCCAGGAAACTTCCATAAACTGTGGGTATGGCAAAAAAAAAACAAACCTCCAGTATATCTACTAAAGTTTTCCAGAAATTTAATACACTGATTGGTCTTTTTTCACCTTTCTAAAATTAAAAAAAAAATCCTTATGCAGTAATAGTTATCACCCATTCAGAGAATTCCTTGATTACACATATTGATGATCATAAATGCACATACCTGTTACAAATTATGTTTTTTTAACTGGATTAAATTTAAAATATCTTACAATATGTAAGTTTGCTTTTGATATAAATTCTGTTTACATTAAAAAAGATAAAATTTATAAATCACTTAGAGATGTGTGTGGTTCTTAGAAACACTACATATCACCTATCAATATTCACATTTATGTTAGTGTAAGTGTGTGTGTGTGTGTGTGTATGATTTTATGTGTGTGTTTTAAGTGATGTTTGGATTTGGGGGAGTTTCTCGGTTTGGAAAAGCCACGATTCACCAAATACCAAGAAAAACAGTGAAAAGTATATGTATTTTTTTTTTATTCTTTCCCTCGTTTTTCTATTGACTTATATACTAGTACTGGTGTGGCGGCATCACAGTGCCCTGTCTCAAAGTGACCTTCATACTATTAAAAAAGGAAACAGCACACTTACTTTGACTCAAAGAAAACTGCAGGTAAAAATTACTCACATTTTGAAGGCAAGCTCTTTGCAGATACAGCCCTTACCATTCAGACTGAAGTTTCTCATCTTCTATATCCATTAAACGATGGATGGAATATGGAGAAAGAAATACTCCCTGACTGAGTATGTTATTATGTGTACACCATTTCTAGGACATGATCATCTAGTGATCCTTCCATGGGAATATTCTTAATGAATATTATCTTATGTAATCCTCACAGCAGTCCTATGAGGAAGGGAGACATGATACATTATTACCGATGAGGAAGCTGAGACTCAAAGACATTGTCTTTTACCAAAGGCTACAAACTAGAAAGGGACAGTTTCTCACTAAGAATTCTGTGTGTTCTGACTTTAAATTCGATGTTCTCTCTTTCACATGATGCAGCCCCTAAAGCTAGCAACACAACTAGTAACACCCAAAAGAAAATGAACTACTGGATTCTGTTGTTCTGCTCTCTAAAACTTTTTGGCCAGATTATATAGCATCAGTTGCTGCTTTAAAAAAAGAAATGTGGAGTTCCCGTCGCAGCACAGTGGTTAACGAATCCGACTAGGAACCATGAGGTTGCGGGTTCGATCCCTGCCCTTGCTCAGTGGGTTAACGATCCGGCGTTGCCGTGAGCTGTAGTGTAGGTTGCAGACGCGGCTCAGATCCCGCGTTGCTGTGGCGGCGGCGCAGGCCAGTGGCCACAGCTCCTCTTAGACCCTTAGCCTGGGAACCTCCACATGCCGCGGGTGCGGGACATAAAACGACAAAAGGCAAAAAAATAAAATTAAAAATAAAAAAATAAAAATAAGAAATGTAAAGAGCCGTGTGAATCAGTCTTGTACCCATTAGAGTAAATGGTTATATATATATATATATATATATACACACATATATAAAATATACACACACACATATGTATACACACACACACACATATATATGTATATATATGTAAATTTCTAAAGTTTCCATATCTTCTCCAGTGGCCTGCCCCACCAATCTTAATCCGTTAATTCATTTTAGGCCAAATTCCACCAATCTTAATCCATTAATTCATTTTAGGCATTTCCTTCTCATGTTTCAAGTTGCAAATACCTCTGGAACAAGTGGAGCACTGAAATTGGCATCTCACCTATCTAAATTTCCTACAAAATTGAAAAGACAAGCAGTACTGGGGAAATGGAAGTGGGAGAAAGAGGAGAATAAAGGAAGATACCTATAAGGAGCCTTTTCCATTTCACTATTTCTTTACATTTTACTGTGCTCATAAATCAAGTGATTATTTTATTAGTTAGAAACATAAATAGCATCATAACCTTGTTTAAAAAGGCACTGATGACAGGTCCATATGGATTTTAAAGGGAAACAGTGGTGTTCTGGGAGCTGATTTTAACATTCAGGTTAGCATCATGTTCAACCACTTCTCCCCATAGTGATTTTTTAGTGCCTAATAAGTCACAGGGTTCTGACAGGGGCAGTGACCAACTGACTCAGAATAACAAATATCATATTTTTGGCTCGTATGTATGGCCTCTGCTTTGATGATGCCATCTGCAAAGAAATAAATCATCATAAAGTTGACTGAGTGTGTCCTATGTACATCTGCTTGACTGTGTTTGATGTAATTGACTGACAACAATAAAAAGAAATTAGAGAAAAGAAGCATCAGTATTGTCAAGTAAGTGAAACCTTATCTTCAGCTTCCAAAGGATGGTTAGGATACAGACAGCCTGAGAGGAAAGAGGCAGCCAACCGAAAAGAGTAGGAACAGAAAGAGTGTGGCCATGTGGCATCTGTGTCTGTCTGTGTTTGGAGGAGGCTGCATGCTGTAGAAGGCAAAAAGGAGAGGTATTTTGCAAAGTTAAAAGGTTAGTCTGACTGAAATAGTTCACGTTGCCAACTAATAAGAGATCATTTTAAAACTGCAGAATTCAGTGAAATTATTGAATACCATAATTTGGATTTATTTTTAGATTGCATCTGACATCCCAGCACAGTAGGGAAAGATTCAGTTATGTTTAAGTGAGCATTCTTTATAGGCTACAGCTTTCATGCTCATTCCTCTGCTGTATATCCTAATATGATAGATATCTAGTATTGCCTAACAGAAAGTCAGACCAGGACACTTGATAGCAAAATTTTGAGGTGTTTTTGGAAGGATGATATAAGAAAAAGGAGGAATATGTAGAAAATAGGTGAACCCATATCTATTATGGGTCAAGTATATGTTACTCTAAATAGTTACACGCAACAGTCTATTAACATCCACACAAGGCTTTTGGTTTTAACATTTAATTGCCCATGTTAAAGAAAGAGTGGAAACAATTAGCCAGAGCTTGTCTGATGGTCTGTTTGGATTTATTGCCTGTGTTTCTCTCTCCTGCTTACAGACTCATTACTTATCAGATATGTTGAGTTCTTAACATTCTCTTGTTAATTCCTTCAATAACTTTTGAAACTTTCGTTCTGCCTTTCTTTTTTTTTTCATCTCCTCATATATTTTATTTTATTTTTTTTCTCTTAATGGATTTTATTTCAGTTATAGGTGTGCATAAATCATCACAAATCAATTTTACAGATTTTGTATCCCAAACCCCCAGTGCATCCCCCCACCCCCCCAGACTGTCTTATTTGAAAAACCAAGGTTTTCCAAAGTCTGTCAGTCATTGTCTGTTCTGTAAGAAGGTTCATTGTGTCTTTTAGTTTCCACATGTAAGCGGTATCATTGGGTGTTGCTGTCTAATTGTCTGACTGGTTTCACTTTGCATGATAATTTCTAACTTGAGAGCCCTGGGCATGTGGTCTTGTCCTTTGGGTAGCATTGTTCTGAAATGAGAGAGAATTTTTAAAACTTCTCCTGTAGGATCTTGTGAATAGGATCAATCTAAAAAGAAAAAAGCCTACATGTCTCTTATACATGTTGAATTCCTGCCTTTGAATCATTGCAATCTTAGAAACTTGTATACTTTAAACTGTCTTATAAAAATAAATGGTCAGGGCCTAGTACTTAATCGCTGTAGGATGACAGACTGTATCACCCCCAAATATGCCATGTTAGCATAAAAGTTATTTTGAGCTGAAATCAATTGAGAAGAATTAGATTCAAAAAAGCTATCTGCCCTCCCTCTATTTTTCTAAAAGTAGGGCATAAATTAAGAAAGGTGTCTCTCCTCCCCTAACGGAAAGAACAAAATTTAATCACTGGCAGTAGTTGGTATCTCTTAATCCCATACCCCTAATCTGCCCCTCCCCCCTTAATAGGTAAGCAACAAGGATATGTTGTACAACACAGGGAAAGAAGTATAGACATTATCTTGCAATAACTTTTAATGGAGAATAATCTGTAAAAATACTAAATCACTATGCTCTACATCTCAAAATAATACAATATTATAACTGTATTCAGTTAAAAATACTCTACTTTAATTAAAAAAAAGAAATGTTAACTAATAAAACTTTAGACTCTAACAGCCTGGAGACAATGTCAGAGGAACCTAATTAAGTTTACTAATTAGACTTTTTCTACCTTTAGTTTTTCATATGTTTACCTTTCACAATTTCCTCAATTTCCTGACCTTACAGGTTCAGGTGCTCTCTACTTCCCTATAAATGCATTATTTCTTTGTTAAGATGCTATATAAGTACAAGTTCTAACCAAATCTTTGTTACCTTCAGGTACTCTCATGTGCCACATATTTGATGTACATGTTAATAAACTTCTGTTCCCATTGTTTTCTTGTTAATTTGTTTTTGGCCAGTCTAATTTACAGGGCCCCAGCTGAAGAACCTAAGATGGGTAGAGGAAGAGATTTTCACTTAATTCCAAAATTCCATGAGTTTCTCTGCAAATATTGGTGGCTATATAATTTTATTCTATACCTAGACATAATACTCAGTACGAGAACCTTGAGTGCCAGCCATACAATGCTGGACAAATTCTCTGTGCACCCAGCCTCACCATATGGTGTGGCTCTAAAGATGGATAGGAGCAATGAACCTAGCAAGCTCTGGTGCAGGAAGTAGAATGGGAATGACAGATAGCATGACAAATAGAAGAAACAACCAATTAGTCAGTCAGCATTGATATATGGTGTTCCTACCAGTCCATGCCTGGCATCAAAGGAGATAACACAGGTCTTGCCTTAGAAGATCCAATTTGGAGACCCAATATTTATTCCAACATTTATTTATTTATTCCAATATTCTAAAATTTATTCCAATATTCTAAAATTCTAATAGTTGTTATATAATGAAACTTATAAGAGCCAATGTTTAATTAAAATAATTAAATATTAATGTTATATGGAATCATTCGGACTGAAATGTAAGGGAATTTTTTTTTGGTAGGACTTTGTAGCAAGATTTAAGATGAGGGAATTTCGGAAACAAATATTTAAGGTACTGTAAGAAGTGAGAATCGATTAAGCAGAGAAAGAGAAGAAAGACTAAAAGTGGCATTTTCTGAAAATTGTGAGATTTCCCTTAAGAGAAGGCTTCATCAAGAGAGAGCCAGAGGTAACAGACAACCAACAAGTTCTTAAGCAGTTGGAAATGTTGTGATTCACTCAGCACAGGCAAAGGGACCAAAGAGTAAAAGGTGTGGAAAAATTTTTCAGAAATCAAAACAGTTTTAAAATCATGTTCTTACTGATGGTCTGTTGACAGACTGAACATAAGAGATGTCCAAATAAAACCAGAGAATTACTGTCAGGGCAGAATGAAATATGCCACTTTAAAAGTCAAACTGAGTTTTCTCTCCCCTGAATATTTTCTGACATTGGAGATTTAGAATAATCGATTTATATCACTAGTAGAGAGCTATATGTACATCGAATACTGAATTTAAGATCTATCATTTGTTTGAGCTACGTTGTAATAGTTTAATTTTAAAAATAATACCACTGAAATAGTTTTCAAACAGGAGCTAGAAAATAGTCTGTAATACAGATTAGAAGAAAGTGCAGTACATTTCTTCAGGGTAGAAAGCAGGTGCCTTTGATGTTTATGTATTTTAAATGTAATTTTTTTTTCTTTTAAGAGAAAGTATTATATTGAATGTTGATGCACAGGGATTATATGTTTCTGTTTTATTTTCCTGAGTTGTAAAACTCGTTTTCTTCCTCTAATGAGAGTTGCATGAAATATTTCACAATGTTTCTAACAAATCTGGCCTTTAAGGAAGCAAAGTTATACAAACTATAGCTGGGATTTTTCTGTTTCCCTATGCAATTTCTTTTTTGGTAACATTTTACATAGGCTTAATATGATTTTATCTACAGAGGCATTTAGCTATGTTTTAAATAGTAAGAAAAAAACAAAAATTGAAATTGAACAGAGAATTCAAAGTGAGTTATCAGTATAACGAGTCTGTAAATAATGAATTTTAGAAATAAGATCAAATTCTCACTGTATAGAGTGCATATGAAACAATTTCAGGTAGTGACTTAGTAATCAAGGCTTCTCTATAACACTGGCTATGATTACCATTATTAGGAATAGTATGGATATTATGTGTAAAAAACTCTGAAGAGGCCGCCTTTGAAACTGATAGCCAATATAACTTTAACTCAGAGGTCTGTACACAAACAACTCTGAAATAAAGAATAAGCTCAATGGTATAAGAAAAAGTTATTAAGCGTACCACTATCTAAACTTGAAGTTCATGATATCTCTATTACTGTTCAGAGCTGGTTTGAAGTGTAGAGGCGGTGGGCTCCTACCCCCCACACTGTATCAAATATACTCCCCCCAATAAAAACATAGGCTTTTACACTTTTTGAACTCAACCTTGTTCTGATAAGCTTATTACATGAGTGAGCCACACAGAATGCAACTTTCCCACAGATGATCATCCTGAAATGTAGAAAGCTCAGAAGCGGTTGGAGCAAAACAGTAACTCAAGCTGAAGTTTCTCCATATGAAAGTTTAAGGCCAGAAAAACAGAATTCCGCCCCTTAAACCCAATCCCAAACTGGGATCTGGCAGGAAAGAGAAGCTATACACAGAAAGTTTATCTTATCTTAGCCAGAAATATGCCTGGAGGCAGAGTGCAGATAGCTGTGGGTTGAGAATTAAATTCTGAGGTTCTTGGAGAAAGCATGATCTGCAGAACTCCATAGACCACTGGGAAGGAGGGTGACATCTGGACAGGTGTGTAGTGCTTGGAGTATTCTAGCCTTGGAAGAAATACTGGAGCATCATATCATTGGCAAAACTTTAAATTTGTCTAAATTTCAGAGAAGAGCACATTTTTCAGTGAAGGAGATGATCAAGTATGAAGTGCTATTGGTGGAGACTTGACGGAGGGACAGATTGCAAGCAGTGTATCACTACTGCCCAGTTGTAGCTACTGCAGCCCCTCCCACCACATAATCCTCAAGATAGCTCAATAGCTTGATTTGAGTCATGAAGGCAAATGAACCCGGGTGTATAAATACTTACAGAAATTTAAAACAGCACAGAATAGCCAGGAAAACAATTCAAACAGTAGTTTCTTCTAGTGGATTTGAATTTAAATCTAACTTTGAAATTGAATTGAGGAGAAACTGGTGACACCTGTTAACGGAAACAAAAAGGAACACTGAAATTAGTGCAGTTAGATCATAAGAAGGCTTTCAGGTATGAAAACATAATTTTTGAATTGAAAACATATTACACATAAGGAAAAAGTAGCTGGTGATTGCTAAAAATAACATCAGTATCCAGAGTGGCAGGCACACAGCGGGGAACGGGGCGGGTGGGTGGGGGTCCGTAGGAACACAAGGCCAAGCTGGCCAAGGAGGGGTGCATCTTGGGCTCTGAGCTCATGGACACGTATACAGTTTACATCATCCAAGTCACCGATCGCAGCTGTGAGTAGATAGTCCAGCACCGCAACAGCGATTTCCATGACCTCATGGAAAGCTTGTTGCAGAGAAGATTGACAAAAGTCTGTTTCCGCCCAAAAAGATAACTGGAAAAACTTGAGGATCTTGGTGGAAAAGAGGGAGAAGGATCTGGAGGCCTACCTCCAGGCACTCCTGGCCAGTTCTCTGTTGTGGCGCTCGAGTGCTGGCCCACTTCTTGCAGCACTCCAACACTGGCTGAGGAGCTCTTTGAAAAAGGAGAGCAGCACCTGGGGGCCGGCGAGGTCTTTGCCATCAGGCCCCTGCAGCTCTATGGGTCACTGAGCAGTTGCAGCAGGGAAAGTCCATGTGCACCGGTGGGGATGCCAAGACTGACCTGGGGCACATTCTGGACTTTACCTGTCACCTTAAGTACCTTAAGGTTTCTGGCACAGAAGGGACCAGCAACATTCAGGAGCAGCACCTGCCTTTTGATCTGTCAATATTTAAGTCTCTTCATCAAGGGGAGATAAGTCACTGTGATGCCAGGCATATCCGGGGACTGCTCTTATCAAATCCCAGTTTAGCCACAATGAGCGGCCACTTCTCGAAACATCCATGAAGGAAGTCCTTGTTCCCGAAGCCTCCGAATTTGATGAGTGGGAGCCAGCATGGGCAGCCCTGGAGGGCCCTGTGACTGTCATCATCCCCACATGGCAGCCACTGAGCACTCTGGACTTGAGTCACAACAGCATCTCCAAGATTGATGAATCTGTGACACTTATTCCAAACATTGAGTTCCTATATCTGAGTCACAATGGCATGCTGGCCGTGGATAATCTGCAGCACCTGTATGACCTTGTGCACCTGGACCTGTCCTAAAACAAGTTCTCCTCCCTGGAAGAGGTTCATACCAAACTGGGCAACATTAAGAATCTGAACCTGGTGGTCAGCCTCCTGGGGAGTCTGTGTGGCCTGCACAAGCTCTACTCTCTGGTCAGCTTGGATCTCAGCAACAACAAAATTGAGCAGATGGAGGAGTTCAAGAGCATCGGCAGCCTCCTGTGTCTGGAGTACATGGCTCTGCTGAACAGTCTTCTGGGCATGATCCCTGATTACCGGACCAAGGTGCTGGCTCAGTTTGGAAAGCAGGCCTCTGAGATCTGTCTGGACAATACAGTGACCACAAAGATGGAGTTGGACACAGTGGAAGTGCAAAAAGTGATTCAGAAAGCCAAGGTGGTCAAGTTCAAACTAAGCAACAGAGAGGAAGGTTGGTGAGGATTCCAGGCTTTCTGCTGCCCCCTGCATAAGACCCAGCAGTTCCCCTCCCCCCATGGCTCCCATCTCTGCCTTCCTACCCCAGCCCATTCTCTCCAACCAAGGCATCTTCAGAGATGAGTGAGTGAAACAGGTCCCATGAGTATGCTGGAGTAGTTGTCCAATTGCTTTCGTAACACTCTTGACCAAGAAATCTCGGTTTTATTTTCTTATGTTAAAGGGGAGGAGGTTTGTGTCACCGTAAGGACACTTTCCTGACCCCATCGCCTGCTGCAGGACCAGAGCCCTCCAGGAGCCCAGCAGCCCCACGCTACCCGTCACAGCACTTGGGTGCCTGCAGGGGAATCGCATGATGAGGCTCTGGGGACAGGGAGGCACAGCTGATCCCAGAGGCCAGGGACCAGCCAGTTCTCAGTCAGCGTTTGTTAGTCGGGAGGTGAGTGAGTGTGTGAGTGGACCAGCCAGCCGGAGGCACCACATGAGACATCAGCCCCCAAGGCTGCAGCTGCACCAGCCAGGTCCAGGCCTCAGCTCCCCCTTCCCCACTGTCCCTACTCCTGGGGACATGCCACAGAGTGGATCTCTGTAGTCTTCCCCTTTCCTGCTCCTGGACATTTAGATGTTGTCTCTAGATTTGCACCTCTTATGAATAAAGCTGCAGTGTGCATCAAAAACAAAAAAGATCAGTATCCTGATTTTTTTTTTTTTTTGTCTTTTGTCATTTTGGGGCCACACACGCAGCATGTAGAGGTTCCCAGGCTAGGGGTCAAATTGGAGCTACAGCTGCTGACTACGCCGCAGCCACAGCAACGTGGCATCCGAGCCGCACCTACAACCTACACCACAGCTCAGGGCAACACCGGATCCTTAAGCCATTGAGCAAGGCCAGGGATTGAACCTGCAACCTCATTGTTCCTAGTCAGATTGATTTCGCTGCGCCATGATGGGAGCTCGAGTATCCTGAACTTTTGAAATGTAGAAATGCAAAGAGACTGACAAGGAACTTGTAAGACATATCCAGGAAATATAGGAATTAAAAAAAAGGAAACGAGAGGTTGGGGAGAGAAATAACTGAAGAAATGATAGAGAAGAATTTCTCCATGCATGTACACATGTACTCATGTGGGCATGAACACACATATACACACGTAGAAATGTTTTGGCCAAATTGCTAAATTCTAAAAGTAGAAAAAAAAAATCTAACAGGGTTCCATAGTTCCATATAAAAGGAATAAGGTTTACTTGGTTTTTTGTTTGTTTTTTACGAAAGTAAACCAATTAGACAGCTCAGTATCATTCACCTTCCAGAAAAAGAAGCGTATTTGTTGATATGCGATTATTCAAAACCATGTTATTCTATACTTTTAGCAGGAAATACTTCAGACTAGACTTAAAACCAAAAAACAAATGGAACAGAATCATTATCATTATGAAAGATGATGGGCAAGAGAGTTCCAACAAGCAAGAAAATGAGTTTTGTTATTCTTGTTTTGCACTATATGTGCATGTTTTATACCAAGGGCATACTGCCCTCATTCAGCTGACATCTGCGTTGTCACTATCATGGTTTTACTCAACTACCTCAGAGTAAGAATGGGTTTCTGGATTAATTTCTATTATTAGCCACAAATGCCAGAATAATGAGAAATGATACTTATAAAGAACAAGAAGAATGCATATATCATAAGGTTCCTGTTTTTAGAAGGAAACTTCAACTTGGGTGGATTTGGGATTATCTCTCTTTGGAAACAGGGTATTTGTGGTTCAGTTGCACAGGGAATTGGATCTATGGGCATAGGACTAGAATTATATATTTGGAAGGAAAGATTGGGGATACTGGAAGTGAAATTGTAGAATACAGTAAGTTTATTATTTGGTCATTTTAGGGAGAAATAAAGTCCTGTTCTATATTAATTCTCTACTCAATTGTGTAGAATCTGGAGTTACTATATCAATGGATTTTTTTGTGTGTGTCTACCTTTTTAATACCAAGATTTTAATTGATATTTCTTTTATATTCATATCTTCTTGTTTTAATTTTCATGACTTTTATTTCTTAAATAGTTAAAAAATACTTATTCCTACTATAATTTTATGCAGAGTGCATTTATTATGAGTATTTAATCATTATGTATGTCTTTCTTAGTGCTATATTACTTAATATACTATGCAGACTTATTTTAAGAATTTCATGTGATTATTTACACTTTCTCTCTCCTCCACTTGAATTACCTTATCAAATCATGTCCCCCCACTCACCCTTCTCTTTTTTCCTAAAGCAGCATAGTTTAGTAGCCCAACTTGTAATGGGCACTTTTGTTTTCTACAGGAGCCCTACTTCTAGCCTTCCTTATTCTCATCCACATCCAAAGCCCTGCAGGACTATAATTTCAGCCCTACTCACTTCTTTGATTTTTTTGTTTGTTTTTCTATTTCTTATGCATTTGTCTTATTTATTTTTTTGATCCCAGCTATGACTATTTCATTTTTCTCTTTTATTATAGTATCCATTAGTGTGGATTTGGGGGTTTCTATTGCAGGGTGTATTTCCTTTTTCTTTCTCTTTCACACACACACAATATTACTTTCTTTGATGATTTCTAATCCCAGTTCTTTACTCCTATAAACACCTACTCTTTTATTCATAATTGGCATCCTTTCCAAATCACCATCCATGACTTATTCACATCCATGTATATTTTTCAATAATATATAGTTTGTGTATATGTGTTGTATTCTCATAAACTGCATTATGAAATACAGGTCATTGTGTAACACATCTCAGGAAGATGTCATAATTTTGGTTTTTACTGAACATTTCACTTTTGATATCTTTGTTGATCTTGCAATTCTACTGTTAAATAGGAGTCCATCCCCTGCATATCACACATGTTGCCTATAATTTCCTTTCCTTGACAGCATTTCTAATCCTTGCTTCACAAAGCATGCTAAGATATCATACTTCTTTTTTTTTTCAGTAAATGGGGGAATGTTTCTACAGGAGATAGAGCTGATTTCCAGCTGAAGAGGAAGAGCTGTACTTTTATCTCAGAAGATGCCAGGATATCTGATTTTTGACCTGGCCAAGATAGGCCTTTTCAATAAATTTTTCAATAAATTGCAAAAATAAGGTTTCTATAATGGCCTTATTAGGCCTAAGTCCACAGGACATCCCTCTTTTCCTTATACCCCCAACTTTAGATATCATCTGAATTAATTTCTGACAATATGATTGATATACAAAAGGAGCTTATTATTCATTTAACGTGCACTTCTGTGGATTCCTGAAATATTTGTGTATCTCTTCAAAATGTATTAGCTATTCAGATATTCACTTTGTGACCGTCATATTTTAATCCTTTGCCTCTTTTGTAAAATATTTTTTCATTTTTTCTGAGTAATTCCTTAAATATTCTTGAAATCAGTCTTTTCCTAACTTGTCACTTTTTGGTTAGTTGGATTTATTACATCTCGTTTCAGTTTCCTCCTCTGTAGAGTGGAAATAGTATCTATCACTATTTTTTTTTTCCTCAAAAGCTTAAACAAGATAATACAGATGAAACACTAGTGAAATACTTGACACGTAGTTAAGATTAAATACATGCTGGTTATTTCTTAAGCCTTTTTCAAACTGAACTGATACTTTTGAGGGACCTAGCTACACATATAAAATTAAATTTAATTTCAGTCTAAATTGAAATTGAATAATTTGTCCTGTCCTATATATAATTTCTCACCAAAGTTTCAAGTTTGACACAGGAAGTTGAGAATGTAGACTATAATGATAGATGGAGGAGGATGTGGCTGGGACATCAGGAGTCATTACTCTGTTCTTGAACTCACATTAGCCTGGCACTCCTGCCTGTGTGGGATGCAGACCCTGCCCCTATATCTGACTACCTTTGTGCAGGAAGCACTTGACCTGCTGATGATGGAGGAACTCACATCTTTTCATCTGGGCACACATGTATCCACTGAATCCACATACTTATATTTTTAAAACTGCATCATTTTCATTACTATAACTCTTACCTTAGTGCATTATTTATCAACCCAAGAGGTCAAACCATTTTGACAAAGCTGTCATGAAATACAAAGTTGTATCTCATTTCTTTACTGAAGAACAAACCTAGAAAGGAAAGAAAAATGTACACTGCAATGTCATGACAGAAAATGGAATCATTCATAATTTTATGAGGCAAAATATGTTTTCTAAAACCTATATTATAGATATTGGCAAATAGAGATACGTACGAAAAACAATGGAGCAAGTGGAATGTTCTTAAAAAAGAGCATGGAGTTTTCTCTCAGAAACCTTTCCATTTAGTTACTAAAAAAATTCTCTAAACATTGAAAATATTTCAGAACTTCTCAGGAAATGATCATTAAAGTAAAGTGTTAGTGTTTGATATATTCCTACCCCAGTGCCCTTTTGTGGCTACTTTGACCAATAATTCTGTTCTTGGTCAGATTCTTTATTAGCGAGGAGTTCTGGGCAGCATTTTTATTCACTTATCTATATCTGATTTGTATAAGACGCTCAGCCTGGGTTGGTAAAAACATTCCATCCCTTTTAAAATTAGTTCCTGGAGTACCCTGCTAAGAAGATAAAAAACTGCATCTAGGCAAGGAACAAAACAGTAGCTTCAGGTGGGTGTAGACTGTTGTCTGGAATATTCTGACTTTCCAAAGCAGAATCATCATTACCTCTTCCCAATTTCATGCTCCTGGGGATTTAATAGATCAAATGTAAATATGAAATAACTACTATTCCTGGAAGATTCTAGACCATTATGGACTTGTATTACTTTAATCAATACATTCAATTAAGTAATCACATAGATTATCAAGGAAAAACCATGTATTTTAAGGACTGTGTATGAATTAGGGCTATCTAAACTCAGCTCATATAATTCAGTGAGCAAATATACATGTGTTTTTATGCTGTTTGGATTATTAAGAAGTTATTACACACTATTCAGTAAACTCCATGGCAATAAGCTCAAGTTTCACAAACATACAAATTGACCCTGTTATTGTGTAAATATACTGTAATCAAGATGTAGAGCACACAGAGCAATAATAATAAACACTGTAGTTATAGATCATAAGCCATGAGTGGGAATCTTTTAATAAGCAAAGACTGGGTGAACTCCTAGTCTAAGTACCAGAGTTGCAAAATACATCTGTTCATAAAATCTCTTGAGCCAAAAATATAAACAATGGAAATGATTGATTCTAACTCTGTGGCTATGTGGGTATGTGTTCCCCCAACTATCCTCATGATTGCTCATTATAAAGGCAATTTCATTTTTGAAAGAGTTGGCTAGGAGGTTGTGATAATGAAGAAAGAAGGTCTGATAAATCTTATTTTGCTTTCTGGTGCCTCTATTGTTAGTTTAGTACCTGATGGGTATTTTTACTAAAGCGATGGCTTCTCAAAGAATATGTTTGCTTTATTGGTGGGTTTTCCTTTTTTTTAATTAAGATTTCACACTTCTACAATGTTTTACTTATAAATTTATATGATGATAATATATAGACTAAAATCATTTTTACAGAAAACATTGACCAAAGACATACTATTATTTCTATTTGAAGACCAAAAGTAGATCCCTGATTATTATAAAAACCTTAAAGTTAACATTTTAAAGATAAACAAGACTTTCACCTTTATCAATCTGATTTGTGCATACTTATCTTAAGACCTGTATTCATTTCTGATAATCCTGGGTCTACATGGTAAACAGATTCCCAGACTTATGGTTCAGAGTTTGTTTTGTCTTTAGTTTTTTTTTAATTACTCAATTAATTTTATTACATTTATAGTTGCACAATGATCATCACAACCCAATTTTATAGCATCACCGTCCCAAACCCCCAGCACATACCCCCACCCCCCAGCCTATCTCATTTGGAAAACATAAATTTTTCAAAGTCTTTGAGTCAGTATTTGTTATCCAAAGAAGTTCATTGTGTCCTTTTTTTAGGTTCCACATGTAAAGTGATAGCATATGATGTTGGTGTCTCACTGTCTGACTGATTTCACATAGCACAGTTTTTAGGTCCATCCATGTTGCTGCAAATGATGTTATTTCTTTCCTTTTAATGGCTGAGTAATATTCCATTGTGTACATGTACCACATCTTCTTTAGACACTCCTCTGTCAATGTGCAATCTGGGTTGTTTCCATGTCTTGGCTATTGTATAGAGTGCTGCAATGAACACAGGAGTACATGTGTCTTTTCAAGTCATTGTTTTCTCTGGATAGGTGCCCAGCAGTGAGATTACTGGATCAAATGGTAATTCTATTTTTAGTTTTCTGAGACATCTCTATACTCTTTTCCATAGCGGTTGCACCAATTTACGTTCCCACCAACAGTGTAATAGGGTTCCCTTTTCTACACACCCTCTCCAGCATTTATTATTTGTAGACTTTTTGATGACGGCCATTCGGGCCCGTGTAAGGTAGTACCTCATAATGGCTTTGATGTCTTTACTTTCATATTCCATTTCCATAATCCTTTTTCTTTTTTATTTTGATTACAATTAATGATATTTTAATATATTTAATTTATCAATTTAACTAGTTAATAATAGATCCTAGCGAATAAAAACAAAGCAAAGCCAATAGAATTAATAAAATGATTTAATGATGAATTTAGGAAACATTTGATTATACACTATGTAAAAAGAAGTAAAGCTAAAACTTTATGGTCAAGTAACATATACTCTAGAAAGGAAGGTGATTGTTGTGCATACGGATGCATTAAGAATTCAGCCTATGTTAGGGGCTATTAATAGCAGTACAGAAAGTGTTACAGGTACAAAAATGAAGGCATGCATTTTTATTAGTAACGGGGGGGGAGGTGGGGGGGGGTGGGGAGGAGACTGTAGAATGAGACCGGAAAAGCAGAGGCAAAAGGAGAAGGTGAAAAAAGATTAAACTGAGATTTGCACTATAAAAGAATTGATAGGAACAAGGGCTTTCAATGTAGAGGCTGTCAGCAGAGAAGACAGTTTGGATTTGCCAATTAGGAAATCATTAGAGCTTTACCAGAGAAGAGATTCAGTAACACAGTAGAAGTGGAAGTAAGATTGAAGGAGAGCTCGCAGTTAAGGAGGTATTTTAAAGGCATTTCTACTCTGTTTGCTTTGAAGCCAGGAGAAAACTGAAAACTTTTCAGAAAATGGACAAGAAAAGCCTTTATTTAATAAAATAGGTAATGGTTCGAATTCCAAGCCAAAAACTATGAAGAGTAACTACTGGATACAATGAAGCCTCAAACCTTACATCTCTGGATGCAGAGATTGCACTCATCTCTCATTTGAGCTCTGGAGTTCTCTCAGGGCAGGTGGCATGGTCCTATGGAAAACCATAAAGACTATCTTATCCAGAAGAGTAATTCTGGAAAACTGGATAGGCTGGAGGGCAGTCTCTAAATTCCACTCCACTCTGAATATTGACAAGGGATATACACCACAGCTCACGGCAATGCCGGATTCTTAACCCACTGAGCAAGGCCAGGGATTGAACCCACATCCCAAAGATACTAGTCGTATTCCTTTCTGCTGTGCCACAACAGGAACTCCCATATTACCTTTTTTGAATTGCTTTTTTTGTTTTCTTTGGATAAATACTCAGAAATGGGATAGGTGGATCACATAGTAGTTTTACTCTCAAAATTTTTGAGGAAACTCCATACTGTTTTCCACAGTTACTGTACCAATTCACCTTCCCATCAACTGTGCACAAGGGCTGTCTTTTCTCCACATTTTCAAAACATCTGCTACTTCTTGTTTTTTTGATAATGGCCATTCTAACGTGCATGAGGTGACATATTCTTGTTCTCTTAGTTCCTAATCTCATTTAACCTGGAATGCTTATTCCATCTTTCCTTGGTTTTGATGATCTTAACAATTTGAGGAACACAGGGAATTTGTTGTAGAGAATGTCTTTCAAGGAGTTCCTGCTGTGGCACAGGGTAATGAACCCGACTAGTATCCATGAGGACGCGCGTTCTATTTCCTGCTCCCGCTCAATGGGTTAGGATCTGGTGTTGCTGTGAGCTGTGGCATAGGCTGCAAGCTACAGCTCTGATTCAGCCCCTAGCCTGGGAACTTTCATATACCATCAGTGTGGTCCTAAAAGACAAGAAAAAAGAATGTCTTTCAATTTGTTTCTGATGTTTCCTCAGGATTAGACTCAGGTTTTATATTTTGGGACTGAGGACCTTGTCCCACACCATTTTGTCACAAGCAACCCACAAGGTGTATGCCTCCTAAGGACAGGGACCTTGTCTAATTTATTCAACCCTATTTTCAGTGCCCAGTAGAGTACCTGACACACGCTAGGCAATCAGGCTGGCTCAAAGAAATGGATATCTGTACTGAATTAGTGGTCTCATGGGAGTTCAAGTTCAGGAACAGTTTCTGGCTGGGCATCAAGAAATTGAAACCACCATGAGAGGAAAGGAACTGAGGCAGCTTCAGGGATCAGCCCCTTTCCCCTTCGGCTAATCCATGCTTCTCTGTGCATTTGCTAATTACTTTTCTTTTTGTTCTTTTTAAAATTATTTTTCTATTAAAGTATAATTTATTTACAAGGTTGTGCCACTCTCTGCTGTACAACAAAGTGACCCAGTCATACATATTTATACATTCTCTTTCTCATATTATCTTCTATCACAGTCTATCCCAAGAGACTGGATATAGTTTCCTGTGCTGTACAGGAGGACCTCATTGCTTATCCATTCTAAATGTAATAGTTTGCATCTACTAACACCAAATTCCTTTCTCCTCATAGCTACCTCCTCCCATGTATTTGCACACAACTCTAAATACTTCTCCAGGTTTGTCTCATGATTCCAGTTGAGTTTGCTCACCACAGGTTGCTGCCCTGTCATCTCTGATTCCCAGTTCCTAAGAGTCTGCTTAGCTGAGCTCATCTGTTGGAATCAGGCCCTGCAAGTCATAGATAACAAGCCAGCCTGTGATGGGATATTCTCTTGGGTGACCACACTTGGTCTAGTCAGCTGTGGCTGGGGTGGGCAGAAAAGGCACCCAGTACAATGCTTGGCTTGTGAGGGTCGGGGACAGGGTTAGAAAGAATTGTTTCTTTTAGAGGGAGTGTGAGCCAGTGAGCAGACAGGTCACGACTGGTATGACTGTCAGGACCTCGGCAACGGAAAATGGAACAGATTGAAGAGAATTTCATAAAGGGACTATTTCAAAGGCAGAAGCTGGATATAGGGAAACCAAAGCAGGTAACGCAGTACCTGGAGTGAGAAAGCCCTGGAAGGAAGGCAGCAGCAGTTACCAGATCTTAGAGACAGAGGGACTCCCCAGGCTGTCACCCTTTCTAGGCAGAGGAAGGGATCTGCTTACAATGATTCCTGCCCTCCTCTGCTCTCCTGCCAAGGCTCCCCTTAGCCAAACCCCCGTGGGAATCAGAAAGCCAGAAAACCATTTGGTTCAGCCCATGTAATCAGCCTGCCCATGCAGGGAAAATGGTGGAGAGGTGGACAGCTGAATGATGATGGCAAACTGAACTTTCTGGAACAAAGAGGAATGGAAAAGGCAAGGATGATGAGGCAAAGGATTTTTACGATGTGACCCAGAGGCTGGACTTAACTCCAGAATTCAAGTCTCTTACTTGACTTTTTGAAAAGTGTAAGAGGACTATTTTGTGGAGAATAGGCCTCTGATAATACGTCTCTGTTAAAAACTTATCCTCAGGTAGATTGTTGGAGATATAACTGGAGTGTCTTTAGATGTATACAGTCTAATGTGAAGTAGGTTTTCAAAGGCCATTCAGATGGATTGCTCTACACACCTGGAGTTGCTACTGTTATAGTCATACTTCAGTTTTAAGGCAAAAAAAAATTCTTTCATAAAAAATGAGTGTGTGTGGAGTTCCCATGGGTTAAGAACCCAGGTGCAGTGGCTGGGATCCCTGCAGAGGTGCAGGTTCAATCCCCAGCTTGGTGTAGTGGTTTAAAGGATCTGGAGTTGCCGCAACTCTAGTGTAGATTGCAGCTGTGGCTTGGATTTAATCCCTGGCCTGGGAATGTCCATATTCCATGGGTGCAGCCATAAAAAAAAAAAAAAAGTGAGTGTGTGTATGTACATATGTGTGTTCTTGAATGCATATACGTGAAAAAATATATATAAATGTGTGTGTGTGTGTGTGTGTGTATATATATATATGGATTTGTGTATATGTATATAGAGATATATGTGGATTAGCCATGGATATCTTATTAAGAGTTAATTTAACATTCCTGGTAAATGAAAAGGTGCCAAGAAAACTGACTGGACAAGCAGGACACTGGTGGACGGCAGAAATGGGATTTTTCTGAGGCATCACAAATGGACAAAAGACCCAGCTGAGGAAGATATTGTCAGCTCGGGGGCTCCTGTAGAATTCCGCTTAGCGACTACTCTTTTATTTCATTTTATTTTTATTAAAGTATAGTTGATTTACAGTATTGTGTCAATTTCTGCTGTACAACAAAGTGAGCCGGTCATACACATACGTACACATTCTTTTTCTCATACTATCTTCCATCATGGTCTATCCCAAGAGATAGGGGTTATTCTTGTAGGAACCTTTGTATAAACAGCTGAATATGGAACAGCTCCAGCTCTACATCTTCAATTGTGTTGTCCTTTTACCCTAAAAATAATTTCATTTTTCATGTCTTGTCCAAAGCACACTTATCTGTGGGCACAACTCAAACCCATGCAAGGGATCCCCACTCCCCCCCCACTCCTCCCACCCCCAACCTAGTCACATAAATGCCTTCTATATTTTCAACAGTAGCTGTGCTTTCCTGCGTAGTTATTCTGTGCCAGGCATTGTGCTAAATATACAGTAATAATTATTGCCTTGAATCTTCAGAAACCTCCTAGGAGGAAGGAAGTCATAGTTCTGGCCTCAGATAGGGAAAGTAAGGCTAGAACCAGCTCCAGCCCAGCCCCAGTGAGCCGCAGAGTGCGGTGGAGCCATATACGGTCCCCGGCTTTGTGATTCTACCCCCAAGCTCCAAAAGTCATGCCACTTGAATTATTAGCGTGCATCAAAAGTAAATTCTCTTTACTTATGTTACTAGTTTATAAACACTTTGAGAATAAGAATGACTTGCTCTTTTCTCTGGCATTTCTCAAGGCACATAGCACATTGTTAAACACACACCAGTCACCAAATAAATGCAGATGGAATGACAGAGTCTTCCTCTGCTGCGTACACAGGCACCTCCCACCCCACCCCACTCTCACACTTGTCAGATTCCAAGAGATGAGGCTGGAATGCGATATTCCCACTGGCCCACAAAGGGGAGCTCTATACAGAAAGAGTAAATGCAATGACATTTGGGAGTGAATTTGGCCTTCTGCCTCTCCTTTCTGAAAACATGGCTGATGAGGGAAGCTGGAGGTGTGGCACCAGAATGACTGCCTCTGCGATGCCGATCTCTGCCTTCCTTTAGTTCTCATGGCTGCTGCTTTATTTCATTGGGACTGGACCATCCCAATGCTCCCAAATTGTCCCCTTCCCTCTATCTCTCCTGGATATCCCACATAATGCTGCTGGAGTAATTTTTTTTTCACTTTTTAAAGTTTTATTGAAGTATAATTGATTTACAATGTGATAATTTCTGCTGTATAAGTTAATTATACATCAGAATGATAATTTTAGTTATACATGTATACATACCCATTCTCTTTTAGATTTTCCCCACGTAGATTAGCACAGAATACTGGGTAAAGTTCTCTGTGCTATACAGCAGGTCCCCACTGGCCAATAATTCTATATACCACAGTGTGCATATGTAAATCCCAAACCATCTATCCCTCCTCTGTCCGCACCTGTCCCCTTCGGTAACCATAAGTTTGTTTTCAAAAGCTGAGTCTGTTTCTATTCTGAAAATTAGTTCATTTGTATCCTTTTATTAGATTCCACATATAAGTGATATCATATGATTTTTTCTCTCATTAACTTCATTTAGTAAGATAATTTATAGGTCCATCCATATTGCTGTAAATGGCATTATTTCATTCCATTTTATGGCTGAGTAATCATATATATGTACTACATATTCATTCCTTTGTTGATGGACATTTAAGTTTCTATGTCTTAGCTATTGTAAACAGTTGTTGGTGTCATCTTGAAGACGTCAATCCTTGGACTAAATTTCTTCAGCTCTTCCTCTTTCACAGAAGAATGTATACCCTCCACAGTACTGCCTGGAAGGTCCTCAAAATCTGGCCTCACCCAGCCATTTCAGCATGGGTTCCCATTACACCTTCCAAAATCCAGTCAGCTCATACATAGAAGACTCAATAGCATCCAGATGCCAGCTCTTCTCAACTTGACCCATGGATGCAATGCAATCCCAATACAAGTCCCAGTGAAGTTATTTTCTGAACGTTAACAAACCAATCCTAAAGTTTTTACATAGAGGCCAAAGACCCCCAACAGCCAACACCACACTGAAGGAGAGGCACGAAGTTGGAGGACTGGTACTACGTGACTTTGAGCTATTCTAGAAACCCAATCAGATTGCTTTTGGCTCCCAAGGCTCATCCTGTGCTTTCCTGCTGCCCTTGATTTGGCTTGTGTCTAGTGAGCTGAATGGTGACCCCTCCACCTCAAAAAAAAAAAAAAAAAAAAAAGATAAATCCATTTCCTAATTCCAGAATCTGTGAATTTCACCTGATTTTAATGAAGTCTTTTCAGCTGAAATTCACTCAGGATTTTGATATAAGATCATCCTGTATTATCCAGTTGGCTCTGAACCCAATAACAAACATCCTTATAAAAGTGAGCCGAGGAAGATTTGGCAAACAGAAGGGGAGACAGTAGAGATTGAAATTCAGGGATGCTGACAGCCCATGGAAGCTGGAGAAGATAAGAAACAGGTTTTCCCTTCAAGTGTCCAGAAGGAATATGGCTTGGCTGACACCTTGATTTCAGACTTCTGGCCTCCACAAGAGTGAGAGAAAAATTTCTGTTGTTTTAAGCCACCAAGATTTTGGTAATTTGTCACTGCAGTCACAAGAAACAAATACACTTAATCCCATTTAGTGGCTGAAACCCTATTTACCCTCAACAGCCCATTTCACATGTACCCTCCTCCAGGCAGCCTTCCCTCATCTTTTTTTTTTTTGCTTTTCAGGGCTGCACGTATGGCATATGGCAGTCCCCAGGCTAGGGTTGAATCAGAGCTGTAGCTGACAGCCTACACCATAGCCACAGCAATGTGGGATCTGAGCCGCATCTGCAACTTGTGCCACAAATCATGGCAATGCTGGATCCCTGACCCACTGAGCGAGGCATCGGACTCACATCCTCATGGATACTAGTTAGATTTGTTTCCTCTGCACCACAACAGGAACTCCCTTCCATGATCTCTTAAGCTAAGAGTTATCTCTTTATTTTCCTGCTATAATCTGTGCCTCTCATAATGTTGAAACCATTGGTCTTGCCATTCAACAACGCTGAGTTAAATATCCTACCTCTGCCTCTTGCTACCGGTTGACAGATGAATGGAAACAACCTCTCTGAGCCTGTTTCTGTGCCTATAAAATGGGTATTGTAGTAACATTATGTACACATCTCAGTACTATAACATATATAATACGCTTGGCATAGAGTGAACATTCAACACTGGTGATTATTATTATTAGTTATCATTATCACCACAGTTCTTTGTAGATCCTTCCATGTCTCCTCTCCCATACTCTTCTTGATAGCAAAGATCAAGACTCGCTCAATTTTGTCCTCTCCCTCACCCCCAAATGATTGTCAGGACTTGTAGGTGGCTAGTCTTCAATAAGTTATTGAATAAATGTGATGTTACAAAAACTGCTGCATTTCTTGGGTTTGTTTTTCATCTGTAAAACAGAGATCAAACTGTACCAAATTCATCTTTCATTTCCAACAGCATCAGCCTCTCAGCCCATGTTCCAACATCAAGTCTCCTCTGTTGGTCATGGTACAGCATGACCGTGTGTGTGTGTGTGTGTGTGTTTGTGTGCGCATGTGTTGGGAGTGGGGGGATAAACTTGAAACCAGTCAGCCTGGACAGGTTAAAATCTGAAAAAGTGGACTGTGGCTCTTGGTTGCTCCTGTGTTCCTCTTCCTGTTTTGACTTTGGAGATGATATTCTATTTCAGGAAGTAACTCTTTTTTTCCTAAATTTGAAAATTTGTACTTTTCTTGAACATCATTACCAAGGGCACATGCTCTAGAGTTAAAATGCCTGAATTCAAATCTCACATCTGTCTCTTTTTCTCTGTGTGGCCCCGGAAAAATGTCTTAGCTGCTCTCTGCACACGTTTCCTCATCAGTGAAATGAGATGCCCAAAGTTATTGGGTGGATAAGTTATTACAAGTACTAAGGTCTTGGCACAGGATGAGCATTCAATGAATGTTAGCTATCTTTGTCACCGCTATCACTGCCTCACCATCATCATCACTATCACCCAAAATCATCCATGATTACTAAGAACTGATCAGGTTAATGCTGTCTTTTGTTCATGACAACACCGCATCTTATTGTGAAGATGTGGCTTCTCCTTGCTCCATCCTTAATTGTCCATTTCTGAGCAACTCCCAGTCTATATTGTCAGAATTTTTCTCTGTAATTGGAAAGACTTAATAAGGGTAGGAAGATAAGAGAGACTCTTCTTATTAATAATTTGCTCTTCATTAGATGTCCTAACACTACTAGAAGGGAACAGAAATTTTTTTCTGTATCTGGGCTGAGCTGCAGAAAGAACTGGTCTCAAAAGCCAGCTGGCCTCAGAAAACTAAACATAAAGCTACCATATGACCCAGAAATCCCACTCCTGGGCATATATTCAGACAAAAATTTCCTTGAAAAAGATACATGCACCCATATGTTCATTGCAGCACTAGTCACAATAGCCAAGACATGGAAACAACCTAAAGGTCCATCAACAGATGAACAGATTAAAAAGATGTGGTATATATACACAATGACATACCACTGAGCCATAAAAAAGAACAAAATAATGCTATTTGCAGCAACATGGATGGAACTAGAGACTCTCATACTAAGTGAAGTAAGCCAGAAAGAGAAAGACAAATACCATATGATATCACTTACATCCAGAATCTAATATACGGCACAAATAAACCTTTCCACAGGAAAGAAACTCATGGACTTGGCGAATAGATTTGTGGTTGCCAAGAGGGAGGGGAGGGAGAGGGATGGACTGGCAATCCAGGGTTAATAGATGCAAACTATTGGATTTGGAGTGGATAAGCAATGATATCCTGCTGTATAGCATTGGGAACTATATCTAGTCCTTTGTGATGGAACATGATGGAGGATAACGTGAGATAAAGAATATATGTATGTGTGAGTGGGTCACCTTGCTGTATAGTAGAAAACTGACAGAACACTTTAAACTAACTATAATGCAAAAAATAAAAATCATTTAAATTAAAAAAAGAAAAAAAAAGAAAAAGAAAAGAGACATAAGAGTGGAGGAGAAAGCACACAGACCAGCCATCATTGTAAGAAATTATAGTCCGTATAGTAGTGGGAGGAAAGAGCAGCAGTAGTTCACTATTTTACACACAACAATAAGCATTAGTTAAGTCATCTCACAACATAAAAAATTGTGTTACCTGGCTCTAAACCTTAAGGCATGCCGATGTACTGTTTCAACAACAAAAAAGAATTGGACCGTATTGGGTAGATAAATCCCCTCATACCTGATGGATACTTCAGTCATGCTTCTGAGTTATAGAAAACTTTAACTCTCTCAGAACATAATCAGTTAAATAAAATATCACAAGAGCATTATAAAAGAGACAATAAACTGTGATTGGAAAATAAAGAAAATTCTCAGAGTTACGTTAAAAACTTAAGTTCATTTTTGGAAGAGGACAATCAAGAGAGAAAGGAACATTTCAACCAGAAGGGAGTAACTACATAAAGGAAAAGAGAAGTGGGTGGAGAGTTTGGGGCAGTCAAATTCTCATAAAGAGTATCATACAGCTGGACTGTAACACCAGAAGAAGGGTCCAAAATGAGGCTCCAGAGGAAGACACAGGCCAAAGCATAAAGTGCTTTGTGTGTCATGACAATAACTTCATCCTTTCTGGATGCAATTTTAACAGGCCTTTAAGTAGTGTTTAAGACATGATTTGAGAGATTAATCTGTAGGTGACAGAGTTTAGATTAAGGGGAGATACAGAGACAGGGAAATAAGAGACTTTTCAAAAGAGGTCAAAAGGGAGTTACAAGGTGATGACATGTTAGACTTGGACAAGCAGTGAGGGTAGAAAGAGATGGAAGGAATGACTAGACATTACTAGGTCAAACTGAGGACTCCATGCTTACTCTAAAACACCAATAGTATGATGAGTCTGTGATCTTGTAAAGAATCACAGATAAAAGAAAATAAAGAGCATTTCCTCCTGTATATGTTTTCCTATTGACGATATTTTTGTTTTCTATTTGTCTCCCTTTATAAATTTAAATTTTAGATCATCCTGCTTGGCTACTAATTGCCATTAGTAAAATATTAACCTACTATTGCATCCATCCTGTGTTAGGGTAGTGAGTCCAAAATAACATTCCTGTAGGCACAGTAAAGATATAGGAGCCTTATTTGAGTGGACTTTCTTAGGAATAATTAAAGGAAATTATCATTGTTCTGACAAAGAACAAAGATAATTTAAAGGTCAGAAGTTAGAAGGAGTTCCCTTCATGGCTCAACAGTTATTGAACCCGACGAGGATCCATGAGGATGTGGGTTCAATCCCTGGACTCTCAGTGGGTTAAGAATCTGGCATTGCCATGAGCTGTGTTATAGGTTGCAGACACATTTTGGATCTCACATTGCTGTGGCTGTGGCTTAGGCCAGCAGCTGCTGTAGCTCCAATTTGATCCCTAGCCTGGGCACTTCCATAAGCTGCAGGTGCGGCCCTAAAAAGCAAAAAAAGAAAAAAAAGAAGAAGTTAGAGAGTTTATAAACTGCCCGATTGAAATTAGATCATTAGATCCTATATAACCTTCATAGAAGGTGTGGCTAGTTACGGACTCCTCAAAAGCTGCTTCCCAGCTTGGATATTAAGACAAACATCTGGACGATAAAGACTCTTATCTCATAGAAAATCCTAGAATGCTCTGATCAAACAAGGAAGGCTACAGAGATCTGACCCAGCATTTTGAAGGTTTTCTCAGAGGAAGGACCATTAGGGTAAATATTTTAAATGGATTCTCTAGAGCATATAATATTAAATCAACAGATAAGGAGTAGCAGAGATTGGATTAAGATGGCAGAATAGAAGGACTGGAGCTCAACTTCTTTCCCAAAAAACAACAAAACTACAACCAAATGTCGAGCAGCTTTCAACCAAATGGACTGTAAACTTCCAAAAAAGATATTCTGCTCCAGAAAACAAAGAGGAGACCACATCAAGAGGTAGGAGGGGTGATTACATGATAGAAACAACCCCATACCCCCTGGGGGGGGGAAGCCCCACAGACTGGAAAGTAACTGCATCACAGAGACTCAGCTACAGGACAGAGAGTTCTAAGCCCCACATCAAAACCCCACTCCTGGGGATCGGGCACAGGGAGAAAGAGCCCCCGGAGCATCTGGCATTGAAGGCCAGCAGGGCTTGTGTGCAGGAGCTCCACAGGACTGGGGGAAACAGAGACCCCATTCTTGAAAGGCACACACAGACTTACAGGTGCACTGGGCCCCAGGGCAAAGCAGTCTCCATAGGAATCCTGGTGGAACCTTACTGCAATTCTTGGAGGATCTCCTGGGAAAACAGGGGTGTCTGTAGCTTGTTTTGGGGGAAGGACATTGGAGATGAAGCTCTCGGGAATATTCGTCAGCCTGCATTTCTCTGGAGGGGGCCATTTCTGGGAAACTCTGGTCCCTCCCATCAGTGCTGAGAAGCCCCAGGCCAGACAATAAGCCAGGTGGGATCTCAGCCCCACCCATCAGGAAATAGGCTGCCTAAAGACCCCTCAGCCACAAAGCCAGCCTCTAATCTCATCCAGAGACAAAGCCCCACCCATCAGAGGAATAAGAATCAACCTCACCTACCAGTGGGCAGGCATCAGTCCCTCCCAATGGGAAGCCTACAGCAAGCCCCCTCCATACCAACTTTAGCCACAGGGGAGGCAAAAACCTGAACTGAGAGAGGCTTCAACACTATTGTTGGCTAAAGGTCACCACAACAAAAACCTATAAAAATGAAAAGACAGAAAACTGTAACTCAGATAAGGGTGAAAGAGAAAAGCCCAGAAAAACAGCTCAGTGATGAGGAGATTATCAGCCTCCCAGAAAGAGACTTTACACTGTTGATGCTGAAGATGATGCAAGGCATTGGAAATAGACTGGAGGCAAAGACTGATAAATTACAGGAAACACTGAGCAGAGAAATACAAGCTGTAAAAATTAAACAAGAAGAGATGCAAAATACCATAATTGAAACACAAAATTCATTAGAAGCAGCCAACAATAGAATCCAGGTAGCAGAAGAACGAATCAGCGAGGTAGAGGACAGATTAGTGGAAATCACTAATGCGGAAGAGAAAAGAGATAAAAGATGGAAAGGAAATGAGCTGAGTCTCAGAGAACTCTGGGATAATGTTAAACACACCAACATCC
>PVHT020000521.1:9206715-9219786 GCA_004024745.2 Catagonus wagneri | reverse complement strand
TATATACAGTAAAGATACTAAATCATCCATGCACAATTATGCTACCAAAATCAGAATTCATGAGAAGAGAGCACAGATGCAGGTCACTGGAGATGCACATGCAATTAAGAAACCAACAACTTAAAACAATCTCATTTGTATATAGACTCCTATATCAAAACTTCAGGGTAAAAAAAAGAGCAACAAAAACCCCAAACAGCTAATACAATGGCAATAAGAACATATATATCAATAATTACCTTAAATGTTAATGGACTGAATGCCCCAACCAAAAGACATAGACTAGCTGAATGGATACAAAAACAAGACCCATATATATGCTGTCTTCAAGAGACCCACTTCACTTCTAGAGACACACACAAATTGAAAGTGAGAGGATGGAAGAAAATATTCCATGCAATGGGCATCAAAAGAAAGCCGGAGTAGCAATACTCCTATCATACAAAATAGACATTAAGATGAAGAACATTTTAAGAGTCAAGGAAGGGCACTACATAATGATCAAAGGATTAATCCATGAAGATATAATAATTTTAAATATCTATGCACCCAACATAGGATCACCACAATATATAAGGCAACTGCTAATAACCTTAAAAGGAGAAATCAACAATAACACCATCATAGTGGGGGACTTTAACACCCCACTTACAGCAATGGACAGGTCATCCAGGCAGAAATTCAGTAAGGCAACACAGGCCCTGAATGAAACATTAGACCAGATGGACTTAATAGATATTTATAGGGCATTCCATCCAAAAGCAACAGAACACACATTCTTCTCAAGTGCACGTGGAACATTCTCTAAGATTGATCACATCCTGGCCTAAAAATCAAGCCTCAGTAACTTTTAGAAAATTGAAATCATTTCAAGCATCTTCTCTGACCACAATGCTATATGACTGGAAATCAACAACAAGAAAAAAATAGCAAAAAATACAAACATGTGGAGACTAAACAACACGCTACTAAACAACCAATGGATTACTGAGGAAATCAAAGAGGAAATTAAAAATACCTAGAAGCAAATGACAACAAAGATACGACACTCCAAAACCTCTGGGATGCAGCAAAAACAGTTCTAAGAGGAAAGTATATACCAATGCAAGCCTACCTCAGGAAACAAGAAAACGCTCAAATAAACAACCTAACTTTACATCTAAAGCAGCTAGAGAGGGAAGAAGCCAGGTCATGGAGACAACCTAAATGCCCATCGACAGAGGAGTGGATAGGGAAGATATGGTACATACACACAATGAAATGTTACTCAGCCATTAAAAGGAACGAAATAACAACATTTATAGCAACATGGATGGACCTAGAAATTATCATGCGAAGTGAATGCAGTCAGACAATTAGACAGCAACACCCAATGCTACTGCTTACATGTGGAAACTAAAGAGACACAATGAACTTCTTTGAAGAACAGAGAATGAATGCTCAGATTTTGGAAAACCTTGGTTTTTCAAATTAGACAATCTTGGGGGGCAGGGGGATGCACTGTGGGTTTACAAAATCTATCAAATTGACTTGTGATGATCTTCGTTTTTTTTTGTTTTTTTTTTGCCTTTTGTCATTTTATGGCCGCACCCGTGGCATGTGGAGGTTCCCAGGCTAGGGGTCTAATCGGAGCTGTAGCCACTGGCCTGCCCCGCAGCCACAGCAATGCAGGATCCGAGCCGCGTCTGCAACCTACACTACAGCTCACGGCAACGCCGGATCGTTAACCCACTGAGCAAGGGCAGGGATCAAACCCGCAACCTCATCGTTCCTAGTCGGATTCGTTAACCACTGCGCCACAACAGGAACTCCAACTTGTGATGATCTTTGTACACCTATAATTGAAATAAAATCCATTGTTATAAAAAATCAGATAAGGAGTAACTGAATTACTGAGCAGCAATTAGGCACTAGTCAAAGTGACAGATGATGGATTTGTGTGAGAGCAATAATCACCTCATTTATTTATTTACCCATTACCATTTAACCAGGGTGGGGAAATTACACTATAAATTAAAATGAAAAAGACCACATATAGGTTGAAAAATAAATAAATATATTGATACCACAGAAAGATTACAGTAAATACAAGAAGCTAGAACTCAGTGATATGAACCAATCTCACAAGGATGCTAAGGGTAGTAAGAATGATTGATTTTTAACCCCCTTAGAAGCCAAAGCAAAGAGTAGAACAATTCTTCATGGTTTTTCAAAAACTAAGATATGAATGATATTTCTCCTATAATTTTTCAAAGCAAAATCATGCTTTGAGGTAAAATATATATAAAGTGAAATGCACGGTTCTCCTCATTTTAATCCTCTCAAGTCACAGTGAAGCAGAAAATCAAAGTGAAATTATATGAGATCCAAATTCATTAAGAACCAAAAGGAATGAGGTTCGAGTGTGAAGACTGAGGTAAACTCTAAAGATCCTGAAAAGTCACCCAGATGTCAATGATTTCACCACGTTCCTTTAAATATTAATGATACCTGAGGATATTCATTCACAGAATGCCTTCCCTTGCTCCAAGGACCAGCACTCCAAGGATATGTGTGGTGGTGGGGGAGAGAATACAGTTCATCACCTCTTTCCTGCATTCCTACTTGAATAACTTTATTTCATTTAAAGACAATATCAGTCCACTAGAGGAGGTATTTTACACCACCTAATTATAATGTGCTGAACACCAACACTATTCTTTTGTTTCCTCCAAATATATCATGGACATTCGAATTCTGGCTAGAAATTTAAGTAGAAAAATGACAGTAACATGAACAATCACTAAGATTCTTTGTTCCTCTTTTCTTTTATCTCTTTGTCCATCACAAACTCTTCCTGCTTGGGTCATCCATACTAAACTGCTTTCTATATGTCATTGAAAGATAACTTATAAAATTAAAAGCAATTAAATTTGCTGATAATGAATACCTGAAATAACTAGGAAAGAAAGAATTATGCAATAAAGCCAATGAGATAAAATGAAGGAACAGAATACAGGAAAATAAGAAGTTGAGTCAAAATAAATAGTAATAAATAATAAAATAAATAAAGCTAATTAAAAAAAAACAAGATGCATTTACATGCTGCCTCCAGAATTCTCACCTCAATCTTAAAGTGAAACAAAGGCTCAAAGTGAAGGAATGGAGCAGAGTTCTCATCATGGCTCAGTTGAAACCAATGTGACTAGCATCCATGACATACGTTCAATACCTGGCCTTGTTCAGTGTGCTAAGGATCCAGTATTGCCATGAGCTGTGGTGCAAGTCACAGCCACAGCTCGGATCTGGCATTACTACGGCTGTGGTGTAGGCCAGTAGCTCCAGCTCCGTTTTGACCTCTAGCCTGAGAACCTCCATATGCTGCGGGTGTGGCCCTAAAAAGACAAAAATAAATAAATAAATAAATAAATAAATAAATAAATAAATAAATAAATAAGTGAAGGGATGGAAGAGGATACTCCAAGCAAATGGCAGTGAAAGAAAGTGGGTGCAGCCATATTCATAACAGACAAAATAAGACTTTAAGCCAAAAAAGATAACAAGAGACAAAGATGAAGATTATATAACAATAAAGGGGAAAATTCATCAAGAAGGTATAACAGTTATTAATATGTTTTTCTTTTTTTGCCACATCCACAGCATGTGGAAGTTCTCTCAGGCCAGGGATTGAACCTGAACTGCAGCTATGACCTATGCCACTGCTGCAGCAACACTGGATCCTCAACCTCCTGTGCCTGGCCAGGGATTAAACTGGTGCTACTTCAGAGACAAATCGAATCATTAACCCACCGTGCCACAGCCAGAACTCTAACCATTATTAATATATATGCACCTAATATAGAAGCAGCAATATATACATAAAATACCTATTAACAGAGCTAAAAGTAGAAATGGACAGCAATAGGAACTTCCCAAGTGTAGACTAAATTTTGGATGAGAAACAAGGTTCAAAAATTTAAGAAGACTGAAATCATATCAACCATTTTTTCCTATCACAATGACACTAGAAATTAACTACAAGAAGAAATCTATAAAAATCACAAATTTGTGGAGACTTAACAACATGCTACTGAAAAACTACTGGGTCAACAAATAAGTCAAAGGAGCAATCAAAAGGTATCTAAGGATAAATGAAAATGAAAATATACCCAAATCTATGGAATGCAGCAAAAGTGGTTCTAAGAGGGAAGTTTATAGTAATACAGCTATACTTCAAGAGACAAGAAAATTCTTAAACAAACAATCTAACTTTACAGCTAAAGGAATTAGAAATAGAAGAACAAAGCCCAAATCAGTTGAAGGAAGGAATAATAATGACTATATTGGAAATAAATGAAATAAAAACTAAAAAGGCAATAGAAGAGATTAGTGAAACTAAGGGCAGTTTTTTGAAAAAGATAAGTAAAATGGGCAAACCTTGAGCTAGACTCAAGGAGAAAATAAGAAACATGATGCTGATAAATAAAATCAGGGATGAAAGAAGAGAATAGCTATCATGAAAATACCAAAGACTATTAATATTGCCAGCAAATTGGACAGCCTAGAAGAAATGGAAAAATTATTAGAATCATACAATCTTCCAAAATGAATCATGAAAAAATAGAAAAATCTGAATAGACCAATCATTGGTAAGTAGATTAAAACAGTATTCAAAAATGTCCCCAAAAAGCAAAAATCCAAGGCCAGATGGCTTAACAGGTGAATTCACAAATATTTCAAAGAATATTTAATACCTATTCTTTATAAATTCTTCCAAAAAGTTTATCAAAACCAGTTGAGGAAAACACAAAAAGAGAAAATTATAGCCCAAATATCTCTGATGAACACAGATACAAATATCTTCAACCAAATATTAGTAAACTGAACTCAACTACATATTCAAAGGATCACACACCACGATAAAGTGGGATTTATTCTAGGATGTATAGATGGTTCAACATCCATAAATCTATCATCAAAATTCAAAACATTAACAAAATGGGAATTCCCACTGTGTGACAGGTGGTATCTCTGTAGCATAAGGACACAGGTTGAAACTCCAGCTTGACACAGTAGGTTAAAGGATCTGGCATTGCACAGTTGCAGCATAGGTCACAACCGCGGCTTGAATCTGAGCCCTGGCCTGGGATCTCCATATGCGTGGGGCAGGGAAAAACAGAATAAAACTATTAACAGAATGAAGGATAAAAATTATATGTTCATCTCAACAGATGTGGAAAAACTATTTGATAAGAAAAAACTCTCAATAAAATGGGTATAGAAGTGTACCTCATCATAACTGTAGCCATATATGACAGACTCACAGCTATCATACTCAATGGTAAAAAAAAAAAAATGACAACTACTCCTTACTGACAAGACAATGATGCCCACTCTCATCACTCTTATTCTACATAATATTGGACGGTCTAGACAGAGAAACTTGGCAAGGAAAAGAAATAAAGTGCATTCAAATTGGATAGGAAGAAATAAAACTATCACTATTTGTGGATGACATGGTTATATATATAGAAAACCCTAAAGATTCCACCAAAACCAACTGTGAAAATAACAAACTAATGTGTTAAAGCTGCAAAGCACATATCAATATAGAAAAATGTTTTGTTTCTGTATACTAACAAAGAGGAATTAAGAAAATCTCAGAGTTCCTGCTGTAGTGCGGTGGGTTAAGAATCTGAATGCAGTGGCTGAAGTCACTGTAGAGATACAGGTTCTATTCCTGGCCTGGCGGAGTCTGTGTGGCCTGGCCTGGCACAGTGCAGCATTGCTGCAGCTGTGGTATAGTTTGCAGCTGTGACTCAGATTCAATCCCTAGCCCAGGAAATTTCATATGCCATTGGTGTGACCTTAAAAAAAAAAAAAAGAATTAAAGCTTCAGTTATGCAAGCTAACAGAGGCTCTATAAACATGTTATTACGTAATTATAATGGTTCCTACAAATTAATGATTATATGCTAGCAAAATCTAAAAGTAATTTTACACCATTTTATTGAGGTGTTATTGACATATTACAAGCTCTACATATTTAATATGTACAACTTAATGAGTTTAGGGATAGGCATACTCCCATAATTCTACAAAAACAAAATCTCATTTACAATCACAACAAAAATAACAACATACCCAGGAATAAATATAACCAAACAGGTAAAAGATCTATATACTGAAAACTACATGACATCGTTAAAAGAAATTGAACACATAAATAAATGGACAGACATTTCAAGCTCATGGATTGGAAGAATGAACATTGTTAAAAAATGTCCATATTACCTAAAGCAATCTATAAATTCAATGCAATGCCTATCAAAATCCCAAGGATATTTTTTTCACAGAAATAGGACAAAAAGCTCTAAAATTAATATGGAACCACAAAAGACCCCAAAGAAACAAAGAAATCTGGAGAAAAAAGAACAAAGCTGGAGGTATCAAACCCCTGATTTCAAACAATATTATAAAGCTACGTGTAGTCAAAACAGCATGCTATTAGCAGAAAAATAGTCACCTAGATCAATGGAACAATAGAATTGAGAGCTCAAAAATAAATCCACACTTCTACGGAGAATTAATTTACAATAAAAAAGTAAAGAACATACAATGCAGAAGTGATAGTCTCTTCAATAAATAGAAGTCAAAATGGATTTAAACTTGAATGTATGACCTAACACCACAGAACTCCTAAAACACAGGAAGTATAATCTTTGGTGGTAGTTTTCAGTAATATCTTTCTGGATCTGTCTCCTCAGGCAAGGAAAACAAAAGCAAAAATAAACAAGTGGGATTACATCAAACTAAAAAGCTTCTGCACATCAATAGCAAACATGAACAAAATGAAAAGACAACATACTGAGTGGGACATTTACAAATCATTTGTCTGGTAAGGGCTAATATCCAAATAATATGAAACACTCATTCAACTCAACAAAAAACAACCCAATCAAAAACATGGAGAGGACCTGAAGAGACATTTTTCCAAAGAAGACATACAAATGACCAATAGACACATGAAAAGATGTTCAAAAGCACTAATTATTAGGAAAAACATATCAAAACCACAGTATCACCTTATTCCCATTAGAATGAGTATTAGCTAAAATGCAAGAAATAACAAGTATTGGAGAGAATGTGGAGAAAAGGGAACCCTTGTGCCCTGCTGGTGAGAGTGTAAATTGATATAGCCACTATGGAAAACAATACGAATATTTCTAAAAAAATAAGAATAAAACTATTATATAATTCAGCTAATCTATGTCTAGCTATTTATCTGAAGAAGGAGAAAACATCAATTCAAAAAGATACATGCACGCCTATGTTCATCAGAACATTATTTATTATAGACAAGATATGGAAAAAACCTAAGTGCCCATTTACAGATGAATGGATGAATATGTGACATATATATATACCTAGGAATACAACTCAGCCATGAGAAAGAAATATTGTCATTTTTAACAACATGGATGCACCTAGAAAGTATTATGCTAAGTGAAATAAGTGAGATGGAGAAAGACAAATAACATATGATTTCACTCATGTGTGGAATACAAGAAACAACAGACTAAAAATCAAAATGAAGAAAGTAAACCAAACATAAAAGAAAAACATTTAGATAAAGAGAGCAGAACAGTAGTTACCAGAGGGGAAAGAGTGTGAATGAATAACAAAATGCCTAAAAGAGGGTCAACTGTGTAGTGACACAAGGAAATAGTTTTGGTGGTGAGCATACTGTAGTGTATACAGAGGCTGAAATATATATATATATATTTTATTTTTCCATTATAGCTGGTTTACAGATTTCTGTCAATTTTCCAACTGCACTGCGTGGTGACCTGTTTACACGTACGTATGTAGATTTGCCACATGTGATTAGACATAGTTCCCAGTGTTATACAGCTGGATCTCCTTGCTTTTCCATCCCAGAGGCAATAGTCTACAACTGTTAACCTCAGACTCCCATACGATCCCACTCCCTCCCCCACCCCTTGACAACCACAAGTCTGTTCCCCAAGTTTGTGATTTTCTTTTCCGTGGAAAGCTTCATTTGTGCAGCATATTAGATTCAAGATATAAGTGATATATGGTATCTGTCTTTCTCCTTCTGACTTGCGTCACTTAGAGAGTCTCTAATTCCATCCATGTTGCTGCAAATGACATTATTTTATTCTTTTTTGGATTAGTAGTATTTATTCCATTGTGTATATATACCACATCTTCCTAATCCAATCATCTGTCGATGGTCATTTGGGTTGTTTCCATGACTTGGCTATTGTGAATAGTGCTGCAATGAACATGCATGTACAAGTGTCTTTTTCAAGGAAATTTTTGTCTGGATATATGCCCAAGAATGGGATTGCTGGGTCATATGGTAGTTCTATGTACAGTTTTCTAAGGTACCTCCATACTGTTTTTCATAGCAGTTGTACCAGCTTACATTCCCATTGACAGTGCAGGAGGGTCCCCTTTTCTCCACAACCCCTCCAGCATTTGTGATTTGTGGACTTGTTAATGATGGCTATTCTGATTGGTGTGAGGTGTTATCTCATGGCAGTTTCATTTGCATTTCTCTAATCATCAGTGATGTTGAGCATTTTTTCATGTGTTTGTGGGCCATCTGCATATCTTCTTTGGAGAAATGTCTATTTAGGTCCTTTGGCCAATTTTCAGTGGGGTTGTTGGCTTTTTTGCTGTTGAGCTGCATAAGTTGCATGTATATTTTAGAGTTTAAGCCCTTGACAGTTGCATCATTTGAAAGAATTTTCTCCCACGCTGTAAGTTGTCTTTTAGTTTTCTTTTTGATTTCCTTTGCTGTGCAAATGCTTGTCAGCTTGATTAGGTCCCTATGGTTTATCTTTTCTTTTATTTCTGTTGCTTTGGGAGACTGAGCTGAGAAAATATTTGTGAGGTTGATGTTGGAGAATGCCTTGCCAATGTTTTCTTCCAAGAGTTTAGTGGTTTCTTGTCTTATATTTAAGTCTTTAAGCCATTTTGAGTTTAGTTTTGTGCATGGTGTACGAGTGTGTTCGAACTTCATTGATTTGCATGCAGCTGTCCAAGTTTCCCAGCAATGCTTACTGAAAAGACTCTTTTTCCCATTTTATGTACTTGCCTCCTTTGTCAAAGATCAATTGACCATAGCCATCAGGGTTTATTTCTGGGTTCTCTATTCTGTACCATTGGTTCATATGTCTGTTTTGGTACCAGTACCACACTGTCTTGATTACTGTGGCCCTGTGATATTGCCTGAAGTCTGGGAGAGTTATGCCTCCGGTTTGGTTTTTGTTCCTCAGAATTGCTTTGGTGATTCTGGATCTTTTGTTTTTCCATATAAATTTTTGGATTGTTTGTTCTAGTTCTGTGAAGAATGTCATGGTTAATTTGACAGGGATTGCATTGAATTTGTAGATTGCTTTGGGTAGTATGGCCATTTTTACAATATTAATTTTTCTGGCCCATGAGCATGGAATGTCTTTCTATTTCTTTGTACGTTCTTTGATCTCCTTGATTAATGTTTTGTATTTCTCTGCATATAAGTCATTCACCTCCTTGGTCAGGTTTATTCCCAGGTACTTGATTTTTTGGGGTTCTATTTTATTTTATTTTTGTCTTTTGCCTTTATGTAGAGCCGCACCCGTGGCATATGGAGGTTCCCAGCCTAGGGGTCTAACAGGAGCTGTAGCCACCAGCCTTTGCCACCGCCACAGCAATGCAGGATCCGAGCCACATCTGCAACCTGCACCACAGCTTACGGCAACGCCGGATCCTTAACCTACTGAGCAAGGCCAGGGATCGAACCCGCAACCTCGTGGTTCTTAGTCGGATTCATTAACCACTGAGCCACGAAGGGAACTCTGAGGGGTGCTATTTTAAAAGGTAAAGTATTTTGGTATTCTTTTTCTAGTATTTCATTGTTAGTATACAGAAATGTGATTGATTTCTGAAGGTTAACCTTATGTCCTGCTACTTTGCTGAATTTGTTGATCAGTTCAAGTAATTTTGGGATTGAGTCCTTGGGGTTTTCTACGTATAGTATCATGTTATCTGCATACAGTGACAGTTTTACCTCTTCTCTTCCTATTTGGATGCCCTTTATTTCTTTTGTTTGTCTGATTGCTGTATCTAGGACTTCCAATACTATGTTGAATAACAGTGGGGAGAGTAGCCATCCTTATTTTGTTCCAGATTTTAGTGGGAAGGCTTTCAGCTTTTCTCCATTGAGTGTTATATTTGCTATTGGGTTTTTCGTATATGGCCTTTATTATGTCAAGGAATGTTCCCTGTATTCCCACTTTGGTAAGAGTTTTGATCATGAATTGATGTTGGACTTTGTCAAATGCTTTTTCTGCATCTACTGAGATGATCATGTGGGTTTTGACTTTTCTTCTGTTAATGCGGTGTATGACGTTGATTGATTTGCATATGTTGAACCATCCTTGTGCAACTGGGTTGAATCCCACCTGGTCATGGTATATGATCTTTTTGATATGTTGTTGGATTCAGTTGGCTAAAATTTTGTTGAGAATTTTTGCATCTCTGTTTTTCAAAGATACTGGCCTATAGTTCTCTTTTTTCGTGGTGTCTTTGTCTGGTTTTGGAATTAATGTGACACTGGCATCACAGAATGTCTTTGGGAGTACTCCTTCTTCTTCAACTATTTGGAAAAACTTAAGGAGGATGGGTATAAGTTCCTCTTTGTATGTTTGGTAGAATTCACCTGTGAAGCCATCTGGTCCTGGACTTTTTATTTGTAGGGAGTGTTTTCATGACAACTCAGTTTCATTTCTTGTGATCAGTCTGTTCAGTTGATCAATTTCTTCTTGATTCAGTTTTAGCAGAAATGAAAGTTGTCCATTTCCTCTAGGTTGTCAAATCTTTTGGCATACAATTGCTGATAGTATTCTCTCATGGTTTTTTGTATTTCTGTAATCTCCGTTGTGACTTCTCCTTTTTCATTTCTTATTTTGTTTATTTGGTTTTTTTCTCTCCTCTTATTGGTGAGTCAGGTCAGAGGTTTGTCAATTTTGTTTACCTTTTCAAAGAACCAGCTCTTGGTTTTATTGATTTTTTCTATTGTTTTTTTTTTCTCTTAATGGATTTTATTTCAGTTATAGGTGTACATAAATCATCACAAGTCCATTTTAAAGATTTTGTATCCCAAACCTACAGTGCATCCCCCCACCCCCCCAGATTGTTTTACTTGAAAAACCAAGGCTTTCCAAAGTCTGTGAGTCATTGTCTGTTCTGTAAGAAGGTTCACTGTGTCTTTTTAGTTTCCACATGTAAGCGGTAGCATTGGGTGTTGCTGTCTAATTGTCTGACTGGTTTCACTTTGCATGATAATTTCTAAGTCCATCCATATTGCTATAAATGTGGATAATTCGTTCCTTTTAATGGCTGAGTAACATTCCATTGTGTGTATGTACCATATCTTCCCTATCCACTCTTCTGTCGATGGGCATTTAGGTTGTTTCCATGACCTGGCTATTGCATGGAGTGCTGCAATGAACACTGGAGTACAGGTGTCTTTACAGGTCATGGTTTCCTCTGGATAGATTCCCAGGAGTGGGATTGCTGGATCAAATGGTAATTCTATTTTGAGTTTTCTGAGGAATCTTCATACCGTTTTCCACGTGGCTGCACCAATTTGCATTCCCACCAACAGTGTAATAGTGTTCCTTTTTCTCCACACCCTCTCCAGCACTTATTGTTTGTAGACTTTTTGATGATGGCCATTCTGGCTGGTGTAAGGTGGTACCTCATAGTGGTTTTGATTTGCATTTCTCTAATGAGGAGTGATGCTGAACATCTTTTCATGTGTTTATTTGCCATCTGCATGTCTTCTTTGGAGAACTGTCTGCCTAGATCTTCTGCCCATTTTTGTATGGGGTTGTTTGTATCTTTGGTGTTGAGCTGTAGGGGCTGTTTGTAAATTTTGGAGATTAATCCCTTGTCAGTTGAATCCTTTGCAAATATTTTCTCCCATTCTGTGGGTTGTCTTTTCGTTTTGTTTAGGGTTTCCTTAGCTGTGCAGAAACTTTGAAGTTTAAGTCCCATTGGTTTATTTCTTTTTATTTTCCTTACTCTGACACATGGATCTGAGAAGATGTTGCTATCATTTATGTCAGAGAGTGTTTGGCCTATGTTTTGCTCTAAGAGTTTTATAGTATCAGATCTTATATCCAGATCTTTAATCCATTTTGAGTTTATTTTTGTGCATGGTGTTAGGAAGTGTTCTAGTTTCATTGTTTTACATGTAGCTGTCCAGTTTTCCCAGCACCACTTATTGAAGAGGCTGTCTTTTATCCAATGTATATTCTTGCTTCCTTTATCATAGTTTAGTTGACTATAGATTCGTGGATTTAATTCTGGGCTTTCTATCCTGTTCCACTGATCTATATTTCTGTCTTTCTGCCAGTACCATATGGTATTGATGACTGTAGCTTTGTAGTAGAGTCTGAAGTCAGGGAGCCTGTTTCCTCCAGCTCCATTTTTCTTTTTCAGGATGTCTTTGGCTATTCTGGGTTTTTTGTGTTTCCAGACAAACTTTAAACTATTTTGTTCTAGTTCTTTGAAAAATGTCATTGGTAATTTGATAGGGATTGCATTGAATGTGTAGATTGCCTTGGGTAGTATAGTCATTTTGATAATATTGACTCTTCCAAGCCAAGAGCATGGTATGTCTTTCCACTTGTTTAAGTCATCCTTGATTTCTTTCATCAGTGCCTTATAATTTTCAGAGTACAAGTCTTTTGTCTCTTTAGGCAGGTTTATTCCTAAGTATTTGATTCTTTTTGATGCGATGGTAAATGGGACTGCTTCTCTAATTTCTCTTTCTGATCTTTCATTGTTGGTATATAGAAATGCAGTTGATTTCGGTGTATTAATTTTGTATCCTGTGACTTTGCCAAATTCATTGATGAGCTCTAATAGTTTTCTGGTAGAGTCTTTAGGATTCTCTAGGTATAGTATCATGTCGTCTGCAAAAAGTGATAGTTTTACTTCTTCTTTCCCAATTTGGATTCCTTTTATTTCTTTTTCTTCTCTGATTGCTGTAGCTAGGACTTCCAGAACTAT